>JAWWEV010000134.1:59965310-59975876 GCA_035583235.1 Hafferia zeledoni | reverse complement strand
CCGAAGAGGTTGCAATAGAGAAAACTGGAAAACTAAAAGGTATATTTTCACAAGATAAATGGAATTAAAATATGTGAACAGTTCAGTTCTAAGGATGGTTTTCTGGCAAAAAAAAAGGGCAATAAAAAGTTTGAGCTCTGTCACACAATACCTTTGATATTCTGGGTTTAGTGACTATGTATCATCATGAAATCTGTCACTTCATCTGCTTGCTTCCTTCATTACTCACCCTATTGCATTGCTGATCTATCATGGAGCTACAAATAATTGTAACATGACATTAATTATTTACAAAGAGGGGCCTTGATTATCCACTGTGCTTTGCACTAGTTATTGCTATCCAAGAATCTTCTGAACCAGCTGTGTAGATAGATCCTGGGATAAGTATGTCCTTGGAGGGAACATCAGCACTTTCTAAAATGTATATGAATTTCTTCTTATTTTAAATTGTATGCTAATTTTAATTATTGAATCATTCTTGAGCAAAGAGAATCTGAAATTCAGCTATTCAGGTAGGATTAAAGATATTTTTATTTAGTCATAGATTTCAAAACAAGCAGGATAGATGGGTATGTCTACAGGGAATAAGTAATAGCAATTGTAATGCCTTTGTAAATTAATTAAAACATTTTATAGGTAATTTAGTTTGACAAAATAATGGATTGTGAAGACCCATGTTTTTAATGCATGTGTGGAGCACTTGGGTTTTTAAATGTTGTCCCAACTGAATAATCATTTGTTCATTCACACGTTCCATTTTCAAAATATTTGAAGTTGTCTTTTAGCCGTGCAGGAGCACCCTACTCTTCATTTTCACTGGTTGGGTATTTGAGCATTGAAAGACTTAGCTCTGAGTCAATTGCTATTGTAGACCATCAGAATGGAACTACTTTCTTAATGGAATCATAGTAAGCTTTTTTTTTTTGGTCTGTTTTGTCTCTGAAATATATCAAAATAAGAAGCAAACTATTGATTTTATATAATTTAATCCACTTCTAGTGAAACAAATCTGAGTTAATACAGCAGTGGGAACCATGCAGAATTTTCAGACTTAATTATAGAATTATGAAAGTACAGGTATATCTAAATTTCATCTGATTTACTTCTATATTATAATAGGTTTTCTTTAGACTTCTATTCAAGGATGGAATGGGAAATGTAAATAAAGAAGTATTCTTGGAAGTGATACTTCCTTTTTAATTTCAAAGGGAAACAGATGCCATTTGGAATAGATATTTGCTGGCATCAAATAAGTGTTGAATATATGAGGTCACGTAGTTTCAAATTTTCCATTCTGATAACTCTGCAAAACTGTAAAATTTAAAGGGGTGACAACATTGTCACATACTACAAAGCAAATGAATTCTAATTAGTGTTAATGGAAATCTGTGAAATATGTGCCAATTGTTGACAAGCAGGACTGAAGGAACAGGTAAAACTTTCATTCTGGAGCCAGGGCTTAAAAAATACACCTTCACTAGGTTATGTATTGCAAGTTTCCTTAGTGAAAAATACATTCTGTTTCAGGAGCTATCCATAAAAGATTTAGAATTAATCTTTTCCTTCTGTTGAGAAGTTACCAAACTAGAAGGTGAAGCCAGCTATTGCACAGAATTTGTAAAAAAATAATACAGTAAAGCAATGCATTCAGATCAGAGTGCTGAAGCCTCCTCATCTAAAATTCATAATGAGGAAGGCAGGCATTCTACTGCTCAGATAAAACTGCAGACTGAATTACTATATTTTTCTCCTCTGCAACAATCTTTAAGAAGACTAAAAAATATTTTTGCTTTAACAAACCTTGTTAATTTTCACCCCCAGTGAAACTGGAGTTAAGATTGTTGATTTTGTTGCAGAATCAAAACTTTAGCTGAAATGACACTTTGTCTTGCCAAAGCATATTTGCTCATGTAGTGCACCTGCTTCATCAGTAATGTCAGCTGAGACGTGGAAAGGGTGAGTCCTAGATAGAAACTACTGTAGAATCAGCCATGATACTATAAAACTTATTGGCAACTGCTTTCTATCAGAAAGAAAAAAAAAATGGAAAGAAAACAGTGATCTTGAGATAGTGAGGCTGTTAGTGCAGCATTTGTGAGACTTATGGGGATGTTAACCACCCAAAACTTCAGTATTAACATATTTTAACGGCTGAAGTGGCCTACAGGAAGTCAGAAATCTCTGCCCTCTGATGCACCTCACATTTCTGTATCTGACAGCTCCCCGTGAAAGCATCTAGGATCTGACCTAGTTTGTAAGGTTCAGTGAGAACAGCTAAGCTTTGGTGTGAAAGGCCTTGCAGATTTCTGTTTGTATGCATGCTAGGTGAGTCCCAAAATGCATGAGCTAGCTAGTGGGAACGTGATGACCCTTCTAAGAGGTTCTAGCAGACCCCTGCACAAAGTGGATGGTAGGAGCCTTACTCCAAAGACCACTCCTTTCTAATATCTTTTGCAAATTCTCAACAGAAGAGAGAGAAAATACAGTTGTTTAAATTCTATGAAATGCCTTTCAATTCTTAATTAGCGAAGTAAAGATCCATATTTGCAGAATAGGAGTTCCACCGATAATCAAATTATTAACAGATTTATGCTTGAATATATTATAAAACTAATTAATTATAAAACATTGAATTTTACTTTCAAGTATAAAATACTCTCTTCTTTTATAGGTCCTTCACCTTTCCCATTCTCACTGCCCCTTGTATACTTTTTCTTGCCCTGCCCACATAGATGTGTCACTGAGTGCTGACAAGCACAGTGAACACAAAGCCAAAACAGCACTTCCTGCCCCCTCAGCTATCTGGAGTGGTCTGCATTCAGCTATAAGCTTAAGGAGACTCTTTTAAGTAGCTTAACATGAATTAGACTCTCTGAGACTGGCAGCTAATTATTAATTTAACATTTACCAGGAGTATATATTTACCTCATCACCTCATGCCACATGCTGCTTCTGAACCAGTGTCCAAGGATCATGTTAACACTGTAGCTTCACTTTTTCTGCTTTATTGCTGACCAGCGACCCAGACTGTTTGCCAGCACTCAGTGTCAATAGTGCTACTGAATCATAGTTTGGGTGAAAAGGGACCGCCAGAGGCCATCTTAACCCCCACTCCTGCTCAGCTAGATCCAGACTGATTGGATTGCTCTGACCCACATCCAGTTCAGTCCCCAGGTGCTGCGCTCACTGTGCGTGCTGACCTGCAAGCAGCAGCAGGGCACTCCTCCCTGCCAATTGCCACCCCATTCCCGGGGCTCTCAGCCCAGGGCTCAACAGCCCTCAAATACCACCCACACCCCAGGCCATCCTGAAGGGAGAGGATCCCACTGCAACCCTCAGGATGTGGAGAGCCAGTACTCATGTGGCAAAAGGCATGAAAGTAGTCCTAACTAAGCCTAATCCTAACTGAAGTAGCATGAGGGGGGAAGATAGTAGAGCATCATTAGGCAAAGTAGTTCATGCCCTGCCCTCCTCTCTGCCCTACAGTTGCCACTGACTGTTCTTGGGAGAACCACAAATTGTGGCTTGTCAGCCGAGAAATAACCTACTTTTCTTTGTGCTCAAAGAGGAGTTTAAACAACTTATTTTCAAAACATGTGACAAACTGTTCATAATCATAGAATTTTTAAGGTTAGAAAAGACCTCTAACATCACAGAGTACAACCTTTAACCCAGCACTATCGTGTTCCCCACTAAACCGTGTTCCCCACTAAACCATATCCCCAAGTGACACAGCTACGTGGTTTTCGTACACTTCCAGGAATGGTAACTCCATCACTTCCTAGGGCAGCCTGTTCTGGTGCTTGAAAACCTCTTTGGTGAAAAAATGTTTCTTAATATCCAATCTAAAGCTCCTCTGGTGCAACCTGGGGCCATTTTCTCTTGTTCTGTCACTTGCTACCTAGGGAAGGAGGCAGATCCACACCTGGCTACAACCTCCTTTCAGGCAGTTCAAGAGAGCAATAAGGTGCCCCTTGAGCTTCCTTTTCTCCAGGCTAAACAACTCCAGTCCCTTCACCAGCTTTGTTGCTCGTCTCTGGATAAGAAGTTGTTTCAGTTTGCCTGGTTTTATACCATTTATTATCACTATGTCCTTACCTAGGTGGCACTGTGTGTTCCCTAAGTAGAAGGATGCTGATAATAATTCCAGATTCCATGAACAGACCATTATTTACATTTTTTTTTCAACTGGAGATGAATAAGCTGTATAAAATTTAATAAGAATTTGGGATTTCCAAATCCTGCCATAAGTAAGCAAGCCTGCAGAATATTCCTGAGTTTTCTCACCTTACTATTACCTGTTCTGTGTGGTCTTCTACAAGTGTTCTGAACTACCATAATGGTTCAGTTGTGCAGAATGCTCTGCTAAGGGTACAACCAAAGTCCAACTCATTCTTCACCTCTCCTTTGCACTTGCTCTGGAGAGGGAAAGAGAGATAACTAAGCAGAAAGAACATGGAATGATTCTTATCCATGTGCCTTTGAATATAAAGTTACTTTCTCCAAGTTAGAGGGGAGATTTTTACATCTTCTTAGGTTAAAGAAAGAAGCACAGGCCCAGGCAGCATATAAACTAAACTAAACCTGAAAGTTATTCCAGCAAAGAAAAGCAAGTTGCTAAAGTCTTTCTGTTGAACTGAAATAACATTTTTTTTACTAATTACTTAATGCTAGCTCTAAAATATGATAGTGCCTATAGATTAGTCTTTTAAACAGCCATTAACAGTAAAAAGATAAAATAGAAAAGTGACAGAAAATTAGTGAACAGAGATTTTACATCTCACAGACCACTGTTCAGACTATTAAAATAAAGTGAAATACTGCATAATTTATGATGCAGGGTTAAACTAATCGATTTCAAAAATTAAACAGAGTGAAGGGTTAGTAGAAATTTATTAGAGTTGAACAGAATATGGCATCTTTGAAGAAATTTATATTATGCTATGTAAGGAATGTTATTGAATTAAAATTAATGAGCAGAGAGAATGTACTCATCTTTACTGTTCCAAGTGATTGCAGGTGACCTGAGAGGAAAGAAAAATAAATGGGTTTCTAGAAGTTCTAGTAATTTTTGCCTAGATTCATCTTACTTTATCTCAGTCATCAAAAAAGATACATCTCTGATCTAAGGTAGTCATCAAGGCTCACTCGTTAGTCAGTAGGGAGAAAAAGCTATCTCTGGGTAGCTTTTCATTGCATCTTAAGATAGATGAGATGAATTTTTTCGGTATCCATCTCTCTTCATTGACTACAGAAGATGTACATGGCTAATTTAGAATAAGAAAGGGATGTATTTCCCCAGTCCTTTGTTCTCCAAAATATAGATATCTAGTGAAGGATTAGACTACAGCAATTCAAGGCTTTTAAAATACTTTTACTCTGAAAGGCAACCCAGTGAGGATTACATGGTGAGCACCTCTTCAGGCATCAATACAGCATCCATCAGCAGGGCTTATCTGGTAATGGTATAACAACTTCCTTTGTGGCTGCTATTCCAACCATTGCACTGAAAACACAATCATATCCATTCCATTATAGAGGTTGACTGGGTTCTTGTTATTAGAAAATCATATATTTTTCTGGGCTGTTGTGTAGCCTGTACCTGCCATGCCTTCTGATTTGGACTATGGAACTGCTGACAGAAAGCACTGAGTTGAAAGCAAAGAAGGTGAAGAGTCCATGTGGCTACTCCATCTGCCACCTCCTGTTTCCTCCTTCCCCCATAGTACAGGTGGAGATATTTTCATAAAGGCTGTCTATGCAAATCTTCTTCCATATTTTTGTGTGTACCATGAAAATAAATTTATAAATGCTAATCACCAGCATTTATTTACACATAGCAATTATTTTCTTTTTCTTCTTATAGCAGGTTTCACTTCTAGTGAGAAATCAACACTTCAGCTGCTAGTACTAATTAGCTGGTGTCATGTTCTCTACAGCAATATCACTTAGGAAGCGTGTTCTTTAGGGCCTCAAATGAAATGCCAGATGTCAAAAGTTCAGAGGGAGACCAGTAATCCAAAAATTGAGATTCAGCCACCCTTTGATGCCTTAACAGTTCTGCTTAAGAATCTGAGGATACTTAAAATCCCCAAATCTTCATCTTTAACTAAATTGAAAATGCTAAATATCAGTGCTGTAGTAGTGTTTAACTATCAGTGGAGCATGAATGGACTTCATGAAATATAGCATATTGTTCTAATAGGGCAAACAAGACAACACAGGAGCAAACTGAGATTGAAGTAAATCAAAAGATTATCTGTGTAAAATGATTAAATTGCCCCTATACCCCACCGTTTTTCTACATGTATATAAGACTCAAATTCAGTATCACACATCAAGATACTAATAATTTTTTTTAAAGGAAGGGACATATTGACAGGCAGAAGGAATACCATCACTATAAAAGAGTATTATAACCCTTATTTTGAAAAGAAAATGTTCAATATTATGCTTCAGGTCTTAAGCTGTTCTGTTAGTATTAGTAATTATGGGACAGGCAGAAACAGCACATGATGTGGATAGACATTTTTCTTCTGAACCAGCATGGAGGTTCTTACTTTGGTTGCTTGGATTGTCAGTTGTGTAAGTTGAAAATTGAAGTAGAGAGATTGAACTAGTGGGAAGGAAGAGGGGAGAGAAGGAAAAGAAATAGCATACACATTGGGTATAGAGTGTGACAGTTCTGTAACAAAAGAAAAAGGAGCATATTCCTGTTTTAAGATGGAGGTTATTCTTGTCTAAGTGACTTTAACCCCTAACATGCTAAGTTGTGGTGGTTCACAAAGTGTGTTTAAAGGAAATCTGAGTGGAAATCTTGTGCCAGTGAAGTTGTCTTTATTCATCTAGAAAAGGATAGAAAGTTCCTCAACTCTTGGAGTTGCTATTAGTATCTGAGTTGAATAACCCATTCACACAAAGCAGCTTTCAGGCTGCTCTTTACCCTTCCTGTCAATCTCAAGAGCTCTTCATTCTCCATAGCAGCATTTTTAAACACATTCACAGGTGACCTTATTTCCAGTCTCTTGACCTTATTTCTGAGGTCTGTCATCAAGCCTTAATTCACTTGATAGTCCGTAAAAAAGCTTTAATACATATAGGTAAAAGCTTAGCAAAGCATAAGTGAAAGTCACAGATCATACAGACCCAGTTTAGCTTTAATCAAGTGAAGAGGAAATAAGATGATAGAAACTGCTAGAAAGGAAAATCAGAAATAACAAAGGATTTAAGGCTTTACATGGGCAAAGTTCGAAAGGCGTTTTGATTCAAAATAGGCCAATAGTTTTGTATTAAATCATGAAATAATTTAAAGTCATTAAATTTTAAAATATGTGTATTTGTTTTATGTAGTTGAGCATTATATAGTAAGTCAACTGCCTTTCCAGTGAAATAGTGACTCATTAGTGATATTCAAGTTAACATTCGGAGCTTTGAGTACAAACATTTCTTTCTTGTTTATTATCCAGATGCTCAGATTTCATCCTGCTTTTTTATGTAAAGTTTGTGTGTTTTATCTGCAATGCACTATTCTTTATCACTGTATTTAAATTTATGATTATAGGTGAAGGTCTTTGTTAGCTTGAGATCTTTGGCAGCTTTTCTTTCCCAGCTTGTATCAAGTATTAACAGTTCTGGTTGCAAGAGCCAATTCTGCAATAGAAGTTTCATCAACATCATGAATTTATTGATAATTTGGACACAGTGTAAAAGCCAAAAATCTACTAGAAGGTTATTATATAACCATGTAAAATAGTGCACTGTAACAAGGCAATTATATTAAAGCAATTGTATCAAAGCTAGCAAAAGAAACAATCATTAAGTAGAGATTGATATAACTCACCATACAAGACAGCAGGTAGGTCTCTTTCTCTCAGCCCCTGGGGAGTAATTATGAAGAGGCATCCCTGCTTCAGAGGAGAAGCTCCACACTTCATGGAAGGATCTGCCATACGGAAGTTAGACTGGGCTTTTATACTTATAAAGTGATGGACTGGTACTCACAGATTTACCAGCCTGCAGACTAGCTTATCCGTCAAATCCCTCTTCCAAAAGCAGGATATGCATTCGAAGTCTGGTGAACCAGGATGGTTTTAGCATAATTTAACACTAAGACATCATCCTGGCACCACCACTTGAACTTGCATGATAGTTTGCATGATGGCATGCATAGTATGTGTATCAGGGTAGGACTATCCTGCCACACCTTGTCCACACTAAGTATGACACAAATGTTTCTGGGATTCTCTAATTTAAAAATGTAGAATAGAGGAATGTATGGGATTCAGGATTTTCAAAGGCCTCCTTTTAACTCTCTGGGACACTCATAAGGTAAAAATGTCAAGATGTAGCCCTGATAATTTTAAGGATTTATATATGGTAACATTAGCAGTTGTAGTTGTACTGAATGTGTCGCAGCTCATAGCTATGTTACTCACATTAATAACTAATGTACTCAGTGCAACTACTATGCCAGTAAACCCATAGGATTTGTCATAATCCTGTATATGGTACAGGTACTGAGCCACTAGAAGATGGCGTGATCATGTATATACTGAAACGTAACTGATACAATTCACTCATTAGAATAAGGGATGTCATGAAAGGCATGCATAAGAGATAGAGAGAAATGGATGCAGAAGCAAAAGGGGGAACAATGCAAATTTCAAAGTAAATGTCACTTTTTAAGCAATGATAAAGCTAGCAGTGGTTTTGGTCAAGTGTTGCTCAAAAGTCTTAGGCTAATAGGAGTTGAATGGCTCTTCAGCTCCAGTACTGAAAACAGTATCTGGATTAGAGGAATCTGGTTCCTGTCACTAACGTTATCCACTCTTGGCAGCCTGGGATCTTCAACCAAGTTTTCATTGTAGCACATGAAAGGAAAAAATCTAGGAAGTGACTTACTGTTTACTGAAATCAGAAACCTGCTAGGTGAAGAATGCTGTTAGGTTAAGGTGATGGAATATCTTGTTACATCCATTTCCTTCATGTGAGACTTAGAGTTTTAGCGAAGTGGCAGTGCCATGGATTCTCAAATTCATTCTGTCAGTTTTAAAAGGTCTCTATTTCTATTAATGAGCACTGTACATTCCATATGGACTATTTACATTACGACTCTTCATAATTTCAGTTGTCACTTTACATGGAAGTATCTCAGATCTAAATGACCTTCTACAGCTATTTAAACCCTTCATGTTACACAACTGTACTCAGACTATGTTCTTATTCTCTTCTCAAAAAGACTCATAAACTTAAAATGCTGGACTGAATATAGTTACAGCTTTTTAATTATCATATTTGTCTATGATGTAGTCCTATACAATGACATGAAAGGACTGAGTTTCATTAGGAAGTAGAATTTTGTGGGTCTATAAATTTCTTTCCTGAACTCTCTGGAGCTGTCAGGGCTTGTGCCTGCTTTGGGTTATGTCCATACTCCTAAGTAGAGAAGGGCCAAGAGGAGTCTGTTAGTCCTCAGTATAAATGTAAATGACTGGATTGTGTCTGAGTATTCTTAGGGCTTGTTTCCTCTATCGAAGAGCTGCCTTGAAAAGATCTAGTTGGAGTGAGGCAAAGCAAAACCAATGATGTCTAACAGTGACATGGTGCAGATGACTGGGGATCCACTCCCTTTTCCATTTGTGAACTTTTTTTTTTTTAATTGCTTGATCAAATGTCTAATGAAAAGTTATGTATAATTTATTTTTTATTACATCTATTTTTTTATTACATCTATTACAAATAGAACAAAAATATGGTCAAATCAAAGCTGTAATTAACTTACTAGATCAATGAGTCCCATTAGTCACATCAGAAAATAGATTTAGTGGATAACCATTTTTGTTTTGATTATATGGTTGGAGCTGAAAGATACTCCATCACTTTAATTCCCTCTTGATAAAATTTAAGGAAGGGCTCCCAGATACAGTGCTTTAAATCATGAGTGTGCTGATCTGGTGAAAGTATCTATGGACCATAAATTTCCATTAGATTATATTTTATTCTTAGAATGTGGACTAAGGGATTAAAGCTTGCTGAATCCTCCAGTCTGCAAAGGTTGTAAGGAACTGTGAATCCTCCTTGATGTTTCAAAGAAATTGCCTTGTAGACTGGGCCCACTTATTAAAAGGCATATAAAGCTGAATACCTGTCTCCTTAGAAGACCAATCATTGGAAAGACAGACACTTTTGAAGGACAGAATGTGGGGATTTGAGGAGACTGAGTTGTAGAAGGAAAATGAGAGCTTTCAGAGTTAAAGCTTTGAGGGTTTGGGAGCCATTTAAAAATGTGACTTTATTTGTATTTATGATAAAAATCTGTGGTTATAGAGGGTTATGCTAATGCCATTGTTTTAGTTCTATCATTTGTTTTCTTTTATTTCTGGTAAAAATCCAATAGTTCCAGGAGATCTGTCTGTAGTAAAGATGCATTATTTTATCCATGGATTTTCTGAACTATTGTCATGGGTTTGGCCAGGTGGGCTAAATTTAAGTTTTAAAGTTCAAACTAGGCCTGAAAATTGTCAGGTGACTTGAGCTGGGCTGGGCTAGCTAACAGCTGACCTCTTC
>JAWWEV010000134.1:59902970-59965210 GCA_035583235.1 Hafferia zeledoni | reverse complement strand
CCACGAGCCCTTTTCGCTCTGTTTTGGACAGTTGGCGTTTTGCCAGCTCAACCCAAGACAACTATGTATCAAACTCTTTCTTTCTCAGAACATATCAGATGAGAAAGCAGGCTATGGAACTTGGGCAGCTGTTGATGCTAAATTTTTGAAGGCTGGCTTTTAGCATCCAAGTTGATGGTGCACAAATAATGTATATCTATCCACCGCTTAGTTTCAGTGTGTTTTGCAGAAAATAGAATCCTGTTGTATTGAAAGATCACAGATTGAGAGCAAAGGTGTAATATGGTGAGAGTGTAGAGCACTTATCATTTGTGACAAGTTATAAGAAGCCAATGAAATAAAACAACCAAGCATTTCCTTTCTTCAGTAAGTTCATACATATTTATGGGGAAAAAAAGATGATCTCAAGGCTATTTCCAGTTTCATATATTGTTTTGATTATCTTCAGTTATAATCCTTACAGTTTTATGAAAATACTTCATGTGGTTTCCCTTATCCTGAATCATCAATATCAAATGCTATAAGATTATGATTACATTGTCCAATTAGTATCACATGTCTTTGCTTCACAATATCATTTAATGCACTTTCATTGTGGGCAGATTTTTTAGAAAGCTGTTTCTTTAATTATAGTAAGTTTGGATATCTGATATGTTGATTCTAGCTTTTACAAATGTTGGTGGATAGAGTGACTACTAGGAAAGAATACCGTCACTAACTGGAACAGTTTTAGTACAAAAATTGCAAATAAATCAAATAATTGCAGCAAATATCTATCAGTTTAGAATGGGATTTAAGGATAACAAGGAGCGTGAGATGGGTAGAACACAATAACCTGTCTAGAATCAGGCTAAGATACCAGTCATAAAATAATGAAGAAAAATAACATGATGACTTCAGTGGCTGCTAATGATCAGCAGCTCACTTTTATTTCTAAACTGAAGTGGGAATGGTGGAAGGTGGCTGTGACACGTGGGATGCACTGCATTTTGTGGTAAGTGCTCAGTATGAGTCTAAGCTTGCCCAGGCAAATCTGCTATGATGTATTCCATAGGAGGTTTGTGACAAATCCTGGAGGACTCGTGGCTGGGAAAGAATACAGCAGTTAAGGAGCATCGTCTTTTACTGCTTTAGAATTGCTGGTTCAGCACCTCATAACAGTGGATTGTCTTCTCAGCAGTAGCTTGAGCTTCTGTAAATGTTCAGATTGCCTCCATAGCAGAAAGAAAGGGCTTCTCTTCTCAACAGGGGAACAGATTATCACCCCAATCCTGCAATGCTTTTAAAAGGTAGGGATGCAGCATATTCCTTGGTTAAGCCTGATTTAGCATGTCTAGATTTGTGCTCTCTTGTTTTTTAGTCTAATTAATCCAAAAGAAAGTATAACGAGAAATCCAGAAAGCCAAGGAATAGCTACTAAAATACTACATAATATTTTGATGAAGAGGATGAAAATGTGAGTATGACCTCAAGCTCTCTGGGCATTGATTACAGGATCTAAACCAAATGCACTGCAGAGTTTTATGAGCTGAACAAGAACCCTGGTCCATGGTTGATGTTTGAGACCATGGTGCTGGCCAGTCAGACTGGGAATGCTGACTGAGTTATGTTTATACTTATTTGACTGGGAAGCAACTGGTACTCTGAGTGTGGGTTTTTCCATGCCCAATACTGTAAAGATCAGGGATTGGTGATAACATCCAACATAGAATATGGGAGTTTTGTTTTGGATTTTCCTTCTGTTAAAGGAACTCTTTGGGCTTAATAATATACAATATACAGAACTGTTTGATCTTGAGACAGAGGATTCTAATGTGTTTTATTTCCAAATTCACACCCTTGCAACTGAACTGAGCAGGTATGTGGAGTGGTGTTTGGATCTGAAATCAGCTAAGAAGGTTAGCAATGTTGAGAAAATTCACCCATTCTAATTTACAAGTGCACCAGAAACAAAAGTGAAATCCTGTCGTTTATATTGGGAAGGGAACTGTCTGTAAGTTGCATGTCCTGCTTCACAGTAAAGTGCCTTTGCAATTGGCATCCCACCCTCAAAGATCCATTAAACAGGATGTAACAGAATTTTCCAGTCAGAGACATACAGTTCTCTGGGCCTCAGTGCATTAATGCATTTGATTCAAACACAGTAGGAAAAGGTTCCAGTTCAGAGATGAAAAAGAATTTACCTAAACTCATTTAGCTTTTTAGAGACATGTATGTGCTGTCTTGGCACAAAACATTGGCCTACTGCTTCCCCCCCACCCCTCCACTCCCCATTCCCCCGCTTTAATTTAGTTATTTGTAGTAGAATTGTAAAAAATATATTAACATTTTATGGAAAACATGTCAAGAAAGAAAACCAGTAACTGTTTTGCTTACAATTTTAAAACATAGTATTGGAGATTTTCTTTTCCCCAAATTAATCTGGACTTGAAGAACAAAGAAGGAAAAATGAAGCTAAACCCCTGATCATTCTAGCAATAATTGCTCACAATTGCTGTGAATTAGTGGTGTAAGTGTGTGTGTCCTTTTTAAAGATACAAATGTTAAGTGTGTAGGTGATTTTCATCATAATGTTAAGAATCATACTATAAGTAGTTTAGTGTTCCAGAAATTCCTCTCCAAAAGGCTTGGACGACCTGCCCATCAGAAGCCACTGAGGATTTCACCTAATGCCTTCTTTGAGTTTGTAATCACCAGTAATGAGTGCGGCCATCCTCTTCAGAAATGTGAAGACCATTGCACTGTCTCTGTGTTGTACATGCCAAACTTCCCCATCACTAAAATGTTTTTATGAGCCAGTGAATTGTGTTCAGCTTTCCTGGAGCCACTGCTTAATTTTATGAGTTGTGATATTGGTTATGAAACATATTTTTGGCATGGAATTTTATAAATAGTAATGTATCTCTTTTGTTACTATATGTGACAACAGTAGTGCTGTTTGTGAATATAAAAAAATGCAAGTTAACAGTCACTAAATGATAGAAGTGTGGAGGTCTTTATGAACAATTGATAATTTGATATGTTAATGCAGAGGATTTCTGCAAGAACTTAGATTTAGGTGTCTCAAAGAAATGATAAACCAATCAGAAAAGGATTCCTATGCTCACTGTGTGGAACTTCAGGTCCGAGTCAAAGATGCTAAAATTTCATTAATCAATATAAATTTTCTGCACAAATTTTTCATATATGCTTTCTTAAAATATGGGATTTCTGAATGGTATATCAGTATCTCTGGTATGCTTTTGAAAGTCTTGTACATTGGATTAGAGAGTGCCCACAAATGTATTTCTATATTCCTTCTGAAATACAGATTCCCTATAGGAAAACATCTGAATATCTCCCATATGAGCCAACTTATGAAGCTGAAGAATAATTGGTAATTTTCATTATTAAATGAATTTATCTGCACTCCATGTAAGTGTCTACTTTATATACACAGAGAGCTTACAAAACATATTGTAATATAGCAGTATTACATGAGAGATGCTTTAACACAGAAAATATTATTTATTCTTAATTCATTAGGCTACTACGTCTTAATGGCAATATATTCAGATCAAACCAAAGTATACAGTTTTTTACCAATACTATCCAATGATAGGATTAATATTTTAAAAAGCCAGTGAATATGTCAAATGGAAAAGAACAACATAAATATCTTTAAAATTAATTAACAGATCCCTCTTGCCTCATTCTATCTTTGCTCTATTATAAATGTTTGTTTTACTTTGTATATTTCTGTGAATTCTCAGATATTCATTCTGCAAAAGACAACTTTCCCCATTTCTAAACTAATGACTATATCCATCACTTCTGCTGTAGCTTCCTGTATTACATTGTTCATTCTAATACTTGAGTTGTATGTATTGTCAGATGAAAAAGCTGTCATCACTGAATATTAGAAAGTTTTTCAACCATTATTTAACAATTTGTTTCATCTACTCTATCATTTATGACAGGAAATTTGAGAGTTAACTCAGTAAGATACCTGAATTTTGCCCTTGTTCTCAAGCCATAATTCCTTTCAACCTTCTTCAAACTAACGCATTTATTGTATTTTTCATGTCAAATGATGGCTGACTGTTTACTCCCTGGTATCCATGTCTTTGTTATTGTGAGGGCCCTGGGAGAAAAGCAGACTCATTATTTAACTTTGGTACATATCTTTTTTTAAATTTTCTTAGACTCCTACTAGTATAGAAAACATTGGTTAAATGTAAGAAAATACATTCTATTTGTTCCTTTGATAGCTGTATCAATTTCTTGTGTGCTGTAACATTGTCAAGATAAACTTACAGCTATATGTCATACAGTTGTTCTAACCATGACCACCTAATTTTATTTCAGCATTGGACCAGGTAGGCAAATAGCAATGCCAAGAACTACACAGAAAATGTTTCTCTTAATTAGAAAATGTGTACATTTCAACCAAACAGCTATGTTACACTTTATTCCTGAAGCTGCACTCACCAAAGGCACTAGGCTGAATAGGTGGTTGTCAATGAGTGGCTTGTTTATGTTTTCGTTTGTGAGGGAAAGGATATCCTGGTATTACGGTATGAGTGTCCTGTGTACTGTAACTGTTATGACATTAGCCCGAGCTGGAGAATCTGATGCTGACTCCTGTTATTTAGCATGCATAATTTTTAATCTTTCTATCTCAATTAATGCAAGCTGTTGAAGGGATAATGCCCAAACTAGATTTTCCAAGGATTATGTTTAGTAAGACTTTCATAGCAAGACTCTAGAAAAATCTTCTGAGACTGGGAACTTTTGGGTGATAAAGGTGAAGCAGGTCATTTCTCTATTTACTCCCATGAGGGAATACACCTCAGAGGGATGCTGTTACAGCTCTACCTTTTGCTGAAATTTGGTTGTGTTAAATTTTGCATGGAGTTTATCCTGTCAGTTGATAGTTTAACAGAAGTAGCTAATAGCTTTTCCACTTGGCAAAAAAGAATACCATGGTGAAAACAACCAAATATATTAAAACACATGCTCTACTTTCACAGAACATGGATTTCAATTATCTACTATAACACTGCTTATCAGTGACATTGACGATAATTGCTACACCTCTAGGTGGCAAGTAATAATTTCTTCTTGAAAAATGAATGTTGGGAACCATTGTATACTGTTCAGCAAATGCACAGCAGAGCCGTCTTCACAAGCTGAATTTTCATACTGTTTTAACATTATAGTACTACATTTTTATTTAAATTTTACTGATGTGTGAACAATTAAATGATTATCATCTTATTGTGATAATTCCTGTCTTCTCTATTTTGCTTCTATCATTAAATCTCAAAGCAATTTGCAGTGGAGGTCAATATTATTATTACTGCTTCCCAGGAAAAGCAGAAGTAAAGTGACTTGTCAGGCATACAGAGGCTGAATCAAGAAAGGACATGTAAGTGCATGAAATAAAATTAGGTTCTGTTGTGTAGCGGTACAAGGTGTCTCCCATGCACAATAGAGTGCAGAGGAGAAAATCCTATTTGTTTCATCTTAATTATGTCACAGGATAAGTCATTGGTTAAAGAAAAAAACCCAACAAACTGATGGTGTGATTCCAAATCAGATACTGGATATAGAGAAATTACAAGTCTGGCATGATTAAGCACTTACCTAGACTATTTAGTGTTTTAAGTATCTATGCTGTGCATCTGCCACCATCTACCAGTATTTTAACATGGATATTTTAAGAAAGAAGCAAAATCCCATTTTAATTTTCTCAGGTTGTCTTTGGATGTTTATACTTTGGTTGAAACAATAACCCAAATAATAAGTATGTTTATGTCTTTACTATTGCAGACTTGAGTAATTGGGCCACTCTTCTGAAAAAATGCAGTTTTCTGAGTTAATTAAGTGAAAGAAAATTCATCCTTGGTTTTCCTCACTATTGATTTTCCTCTTGGTAAAAAATTCAGCAGCTCTCTATGAGACCCACTCAAAGAACACTGTGCCCCTTTGGCACAGACTAGTAAACAAGTCCCACAGAGCTTAGAAGATTATCAGCTGCTGAGGAAGCAGACATTTGACTGTGAGCCTGTAGACATACACAGCAGGGTGCATAAAATAAGGCAAAAATAATTGTGCCAATGTGTCTGGTTGCAAAATTCAAAATTCCTGCAAGTGAGAAAATAAACAAACAGATGAGATGAAAAATTGTAGTAACACCAGTTGTGGATGAGCTGCTTGAGAGCATAGTTTTGCTCTTCACAAAATTTTGCACAGAGGAGTAAAAGATTTGTATTGTGGGTGTATGACAGAAAGAGAAGAAAAAATGGGAAGAAAAAGTCGTAACTGAAAGTGTAATTTAAAGTAATTGCAGATGGGAGAGGGAAATCAGAATAAAGTCATTGATGTTTAATAGGTATGAATCAACAAAAAAATCAAGGGACTAATTTATGTAATTCATACCAATTTTTGTATTTATCCTTCGTAAACTCTATCCCCAGCATGAAAAGAATGACATTATATCTATCATAAACTTCAGGAATCCCTGAACTAAAAATGGGAAAGAATGTACTTTAGGTGTTTACTTTTTATGAGTCTTGGGAAAGAAGAGGTGCTTCATAGCTTATACCTCTTATACTGCAAAAGGTGTCAGATTCTGTATCGCAGCACCTTTAAGTCTGTGCTGGAGCAAGAGGAGAGGTATTGAGAATAGATTGTGCTGAGAGCTCAACCATTCTGTTGTTTACTTGCTTACAGAGGTATACAGTCAGAGGAGCTTGAGTTTTGAGACCTCCAGGCAATATAAATACCAATCATAAAACATAACTGGAAGAATAGCAGGGCTCATGGCATGTTGTCTGCAATAGATGGTGGCCTAAGGACGACATTTGCCTAAAACATCTGAGTAGGTCTGTCACCATACTGTGATAGGTTGTGAAGGCCAATATAAGGCAGAGGTACATTTATCAGCAGAATAGTATCCAACATAGTCACAAAAAAGAACCAGATTATGTATGGGTTGCCTCAGCATGTACATCTGCTCATTTCAGTTGCAGAGGAAACCCAGAGAACAACAATGAGAAAATAAGTATTATGTGCAGAAACTGTAAAATGAGTAGTTAGGTAAGGTTTGAATAGCTTTGTAGCCCATTTTTCCCTTGTTCATCCTCATTCCAAATTATCCATTAAACAAACTTTGATGAATATTCCCACAGATTGTCCACAGATTATTGTTGCTGTAAATTGCTTGATTTGTTGTTTTTCACAAGGTCCCTTGTCCTGACAGCTGCTGCTTCTGCAGCATTGCTTTTCTTTGTATCAGAGTGGCCTTACATCTGTAGGAAACAATTAAGTAATGATTTATGTGATTTATTTGGTTTTCTTTTTCCTCACTGTTTTGTCCTCTTTTTACATGTTTCAGAAGTTTCCCTCTGGTTTTGGTGTCTCCTAAGTCTCTAATTGGTCTGGAAGAGAGTCAAATACAAATACAAAAAAAATGAATTTCTGTGATGTGCAGACCCCTGTTGAAGATTTTCTTCTCATTTGCCGTAGTTTTAGTATAATTCCTTTTTTTTCTACTACATTCTGGAAAACATTCTGGGATCACCAGTGCTTGGTCATATGGACTTACTGAAGTGAGTCTGGCAAAGGATCACATGACTATTAAGAGACTGAAGCATCTTTTGCATGTGGAGAGGCTGAGAGAGCTGTGACTGTTCAGCCTGGAGAAAACAACAGTTGGGAGGGGACCTTATCCATGTGTATTCCCTCCTTATGGGAGAGAATGAAGAAAAGAGAACCAGATTCTTCTCAGTAGTGCCTACTGAAAGGACAAGAAGCAAAAGAAACCCAAAAAAAGAAAAAAAAAAGAAAAAAAAGAAAAAAAAAATTCCATCTTAACACAAGAAAGCAATTATTTTCTCTGAGGGTGACCAAGTGCTAGTGCAGATTTCCCAGAAAGCAATTTGAGTAGGAGAGTTGAACTTAGATGATCTCAGTAAGTCCCTTCCAACCTCAGCTCTTCTGTGAATCTATGATTTGGTGCAGTTCTTTTGGCTGTGTTTTTTGATTAATATTTGTCTGAAAATCAAACTAATATTACATAATTATTTCTATCTAGTTGTCCTAAATTGTTCTTTTCCCCCTCTCCTTTACATCATATTTACCGTTCTGTGATAACATTTTTCCAGAATAATTTCATGTTGTCTTTGTATATTTGTCTTTTATTCAGGTAACTGATCTTAGTAATACTCATAATCCTCTAAATATATACATCAAATATCACAAAATAAAGGGCCTGATTATTTTGTACTAGCAAAAAATATTTAAAAGTCCACCATTAATCTGGCCATTCTAGTCTTTTCTAAAATCAACAATTGTCAGTAGATATTTCTCGTTTCCATGTTAAAATGATCAAAGAGTGTAACATGTGTGGTCCCTTCCCCTCTTAATTCTTGGTCTAATCTTGTAGTCTTATCTTTGTTAACACCTTCCTTGTTCTTTAGGATCAGTGCTATATCAACTGGGAATTTTCCCACTGTATTTCAGTCTACTAGTTTTACTAAAGAGAATTTGTATATGTTGACATTATAGCAATAATTTACATGGGTATCTTTTTTGAGAACTAGATACATCAAATAGAATGGAGTTATACACAGGACAGTGGCTGCCACTTTTGGTTTTCTGAGTGGTGCATAGTGTTTGCTACTACACTCTGATCTTCAGCTATATTCAATTTTAAAGGAATTTGCCTCTCAACATTGCTTATCAATGTATTTTTTTAATAAAAAATGTGAAGTTTCTAGAAAATCTTTTGAATGCTGAATAACACTACGATTTTCAATTTTTCTGTCACTTCTGTAATTGTATACTGCTGTCAGTCAGCTGATGGTACAGATGAATGATTGACAGTAGTTCTGACTGTTTAAGGGTTTCTCACATTTCCCAGTACATTAATTCTCTAACTTTCATGGCATTTCTGGGTGTAACTAAGGACTGTTGTTGCACCTTTCTTTGATCAAGAAGTGAGTTTAATTCAACTTTAATAAAATTTGAAAGCAAAACTGGGTGGCCCTAGGTTTTTCTGGGGTGTAGAGTGTTATGGTTGTTTCCTTATTTTTTTACATAGATTATGAATTTTTGGAACAATCATGCATATGCTAGCAGAAAAAGGAGGTACTTATATCATATTTGCTATGTTGTTTCTAATATCAAATTAGCAGTCTGTGAATTTGAGTAGATGAATATTTGATGTGAAACTGAAGTTTTTGAAACTGCTCAGGCTTTTGGAAACATTAATGTCTACAGTTCCCTCTGCCCAAAGCAGAAACTTCTTTCACTTCAGTAGTGTCCTTCATCTCTGCCTATTTACATATGTCTTATAAAGACATTTAAGATGAAAACAAAAAAAAAGAGTAATATTATGTCAATTATATATATTGGCATTCTTCACTCATGTTCTTGTTATCATGACATGGAAACAAGACTCATTCTATGGGTCAGTATCCAGAATGAGCAGGCATGAAGCAATTTGTTCCTTTACCTGATCATACAAGTGCAAGTTGGACAAGCTAAGCAGAGTATCACCAAACTGAATGGCAGTGATACCCACTGATAGGGATAAGGAGAAAAGAGGTTTAAATATTATATTCAACAATAAAAGTAAAAGTAACATATTGCTTTGGAAAAATTGAGAAAGAAGTCGAGTTGTAACTTAATTTGGAATAAAAGCTTAAAGGTTTAGGAGTCTTTGTGCCTGTTGATTTATTTGAAGTAGGTTTCCCACTTGCTTTGAACCATATAGAAGATGTCAGTCATCTAAATGTGCAATGTGATGTAGTAGAACAGATGCTCTATTTCAGTGTCCTAAGGCTCAGCATATGGAACTCACAGCTTACTGAATGAAGATAACCAGTCATCAGATGTGAAATGCTTTTCAGGGCGTTCTGGTGTGATCTGGAAAGATATATTCAAACTGAGATACAGATCTACATTTATACTTGGGTGCCTAAGACTAAATAAAAGTAGATCTAACATAAATAAAAGTATCCTATATTTCAGAAACATCTAAAGGATCTGAATTTATACAAGAAGACTTGGAGTTTCACAGAAATGAAAGTTTGTATTAATAGTATGCCATAGAAAATGGTTTTGATAAAAATCATAGAATCATAGAATTGATTGGGTTGGAAAAGACCTCTGAGATCATCAAGTCCAACACTTGGTAAAACTTCAGTCCATTTCTTAGATAATGGTAGTACTACATCCAATCTCAGCTCAAAAACTTCCAGGGACTGTATTGGTATAACTTGGAAATAGAAACTATTAAGGTTGCATTCATTCATTCATTTTCTATCTATCTATCTATCTATCTATCTATCTATCTATCTATCTATCTATCTATCTATCTATCTATCTATCTATCTATTCTTACTGTCTATAGCAATCAGCAAACATAGAATAAAAAAAAGATCATGGCACAGTTCCATACTAGGTTCAAGGGCACAGGACATTCCAGTATAACTTACACCTGAGAATTGAATCAGTTTTTCTTCTATAGTGACGTTGTCCTGCTGTCCTTCACAATAACTGTCTCCTAATATTCATTCTTTGCTTGGTCTTTTTTCTGGTTTCCCTTTTATTACTTTCCTGAATGTTAGTGCCATGAGAGTGAGGTGTTTAAAAATTTGATTACTCATCAGGGTGGTCAGAATTACGCAGTACTGCATTATGTGCTTATAGAAAAATACAGTGTCACTGTCAATGGCTGCTCAGTCATAAATGTACTGAAGAAGAGAGTAAGTATTGTCATAGTGCTTTGAGACAGTGTTCTAACATTGTTTTTTGTCTGCCACCTGAATATCTTTTTCTTTTTTTTTTTTTTTTTCCTGCCAGAATGAAAGAGAGATTGAATCTTAACCACATTTAAAAAAAGAAATTGATTTGGCAGCAGTCTAGGTGTTTGCTATTTTTTTTATCACACCATTTATTTTATACTCTTCATTTGACACTGAATTGGTATATTTATTGAAAACCAAGCATTTTTCTTCCTACAGTAGAGATCCTGTGTTTCTCTAAATGTATAATTTCTGTTTGTAAATACATTTTTTATTTGTCTTGCATTGTTCTGCACTGTATTATCATTGTTAAGGGAAACCAGGGAAAGTGACAAAGCAAATAGAGCACTGTGCTTTGCAGATGAACATTGTGTCAGGACATGACATCAGCTGCAGGACCCGGGGCTACTTGTTCTTCTGCTTTACTGCATACTATTCATTGACTGTCCTGCTTTCCTTCATGGAGCTGTGAGAGAAGTGAATGATAGTACTTCTTTAGTCTTACTCTGTATTTCTTAATGTTATATTAGAAGAAATTGTTCTGGTAATTTTTTTTTTTTTTTTTTTTTTTTTTTTTTTTTTTTTTTACATTTCCAAACAAAGACAGTATATATAGAGTCAGTAATCAGCATTGAAGGATATTCTCTCTCTGCTATTTTGGCAGTCTGTGGATTGGCAATAGTGGATTGAATCTTACTTCCAAATTAAATAGTAAGCTCTTTTGATTGGAGACCCAGTGTCTGCATCAGGAGCTCACTGTCCTAGTCACCCTTTATAGTCAATGTAATCAATATAGTGTGTTCCAGATAAAAGTAAATCTAAGAAAAATAACATGAGCTGTGTATCCAGCAATGCCTCTTTCTCCTTATTAAGGTAAAGCAAGTCTAGCAAGTTAGCTTACATGAAGGAAGCTAGAATTAACTGAGGTGAAGCATATCAGATCTGTCAGCTGGTTATTTTGTGTGATGTACACATTTCCCCTGTACAATGAACTTCTGGTTCTGACAGAGGCTCCTACAGGTGATGAAACAGAGAGGACTAGTCCATTTTGTTCAAAGAAAATCAAATGAAGGGGGCAGAAGGCACGTAAATGACCATGACTTGTTTCCTGAGACAAGGTCAGTAAATAATATTCAGCTTTCATCTAGGGAATTAAATGAAATAATTTCCTGTCTAGAGAAATAATTTATTAATTAGATTTTCAATATCTTAATTTAATCCAAGACTTACAGGAAACATTGATCTGAGATCTAAGAACCTGGAATTTGAACAACATTGACAAAACTGAGGCTTTGTTCACAGTATTCAACAAACACACATGTGTTTTCCTCTCAAGCACATGAGCTGTATCAGAGGTGAAAGCATTGCCTGTTGTGCACTTGGAATATCTAAGCTGCAATGGCAGAATTTTGAAATACAGTGAAATCTCATGATTAAAACAAAATGCTTTAATGGAGAAGTAATCTTACCATCAAAGACAAAATCCCTCCGGACTGAAGACTGCCCAATTGCAGACAAGCACCATATCAGAGGGATAGCATGTCTTAAGGCGTATGGATATGGGTAGAGAAACAGCAAATGCATCAATACCTTGATTTAGAATTGAAGAGAGGTGCTAAATATGTTTGTATTTGACACTGTTAACTATCCTGGATCAATATTTGTAAAAGCTTGTAAAAAATGTTTGCATCATCATCCAATGCCATCTGTTTACCTCACACAAGCACGCTGGTTTGGGCAAACTAGTTATTATGGATATTATAACCAACTTGACAAGCAAACACCTGCTTGTTGCTACAAATACCAGTACTGAAGTTTGCACACACTCCCACAGATACAGAGGAGCCATCTGAAAAGTGAACTCAGGCTGAACAAATGAAGACAACATTAAGCACTGGTCACAGTATAATCTTCACTGTTCCTTACTGGTATAAAAGTGAGTCTGTACTCCATTGTCCTAATTTAGAATCATTTCAGTACAATTACATTGACTTTCCACCTTTTAGTTATCTTGAATATTATACTCATTTCTCACCATCACAAATACGGGTAAGATGTACAGGAGCAGAAGCACCATGATGTAGAAATCAGAGGGTGAATAAAGTAAGAAACATGATGCTTTGGCTATATTGTCCTCTGAAGCCTCTGGCAGCAGGACATCTATATATGGAACCCTAACCGCAAATTCAAACTTCATGTTTGTGACAGAAGACTCACAAAACAAGTGGCTACCTTCCTCTCTGGAGTTTGTGAGCTGTATATATATATTTTCCTTAAAATTGCAGCAGGCAGCTAAGGCGGGGAGGTATAAGACTGGCCATGGACAAAGGCTGTGGGTTGAAGAAGAAAGGCACTAACTACCTCTGAAGAGAACACTGATTTTAGCTAACAGATTTCTCAGTGATAAGAAAGTGATTCATCCTGAAATACATGGTCTTTTTCTTATTGTCATATGACAGGGCTGACAACCCCAGTGGAGCCATGCTAGCTGGAAAAGATCAAATCTACATTTCTTTGCCATAGATCACTGGTTGAATCCCTAGATGTTAACCCCCCCCCAAAAAAAAACCTCTGTGGGAACAAGTTTCTAAGCATACAAAAAACTATCCCTCCTTGCCTGTGATTCTTCTATGAGCCATTCACTCACTGTCAAGAGTAGCTTCTGAAGTAGATTAGTGCAGTTGAATCATTAGAAGTAGCTTGTGGCAAGAAATAAGTAAGAAAAGAGGAATTGTATAAATCCATCAGATTTCACTGTTTGATTTCTCACTGAGTGCTTGAAACAACTTTCTGTTTTACAGATAGTGCAGAGATTGACTGCCTCTGATTTGTAGCCTTTTCCAGATTTAGTGTTTTGTATTAGGATTCAAGGACTCACCACTGAAATGGTTAGCATTACGGTGGCTTCTTTATCGACTGGCATTCATAAACTGTACTTCTCTATTTTCTTAGAGGTGCCAAGAAACAGAACTTGTTCCTGCTTGAGAAATGGAATAAATTATACCAGAACACCAATGTAATCATGTTATTTAACTCATGCATATAGGTAATGAGAGGAGAAATAGAAACATGACCATGTACCTGGGAATGCCCAAATAAGGAGTAATATAATCTTAAAGAAGTCCTAGAGAATTAGATGAGGGCTGTAACTCACACAAACAGGATGTAAACTAAGATCTGTGTACCCAGATAAGATAAAGAACAAACATTACAGGTTTTAGTGGGGAAACTCTATGATGCTGTGCCTGCTCAAGAGCTGAGGTAAAGAAGAATAAGAAGACCCAGAAGGACCAAAAAAAAGCTTTCCAATAAAAAGCTATGACTATGTAAAGCAAACTAATGAATATGTATTAAGTAAATGAGACTATCTAATGAATGTGTAAACTGTATGTGTGATTAAAAGCCCTGTCTATCTGTCATTTGGCACTTTCAATTAGAAGAGCTATCTTCCAAACGTCCAGTGTGCTGAATAAAGAAAGCCCTTTTTAACACCTATAAATTAGTGTTGAGGAGTTTGTTTCTGCCACTTTTCGGTATCAATAATAATGTAAAAACATTAAGGGAACATTAAACTTTGTAAAAATGTGGTAAAAGTATTGCCAAGTTTGTTAAGTGAACCAAACATTGGGCCATAACCAGAAATAGCCACCAGTAATTTTAAGGAATATGACCAAGGAAGAAACTGAATTATTTCCCATTGTCATTAAGGGTTCTGTCACATCTTGGCAATTGTCTCAATTCCTGCTCTAATGGAATTCCCATGCTTTCTTTATTTTCCTTTTCTTTAACACCTTATAGTGTACTTTCTTCTTCCCACATGGATGACCACAATGAAGAACAATGGGGTCTTCTGCAGAGTTTAAGAGTATTTGGTCCTGCAATATCTGTACACATTTCACAATAGATTCTTCTGTCTCAAATGGGAATCTTCACAGCATTATTTAAAAAGACTTGTATTTTGTCTGAAAAAGTTGTGTACCAGATGTGGAGTGGTAATTTATATTTATAAATAAAGCTATACGAAAATGATCTATTTTTCGAAATAAATTTATACTTTATAGAAAATAAAACTGATTTAGAAACTAGTAGCTAGTTATTGTCCCTGCCCATAGCCTGGGGATTTGAACTAGATCTTTAAAGATCCCCTCCAATCAAACTATTCTATGACTCTATGATTCTGTGCTTCGTGTAAACTTTGCAGGGTTTTTTGTGGGTTTTTTTTTTTTTGTTATGGAACAGAAAATACTAGTTGTGTCTTATAGCACAAATAAAAGCTTCTTACATAGATTCTGCTGCTTATCTGCAAATCTCACTTTCTAAAGCATAGTGTGAAGCAGATACACCCTTTCTTTAT
Organism: Hafferia zeledoni; assembly: GCA_035583235.1. Lineage (NCBI taxonomy): Eukaryota > Metazoa > Chordata > Aves > Passeriformes > Thamnophilidae > Hafferia > Hafferia zeledoni. The sequence continues at coordinate 59,950,060 of JAWWEV010000134.1, read as the reverse complement.
CCTCAACAGGGGTATTGTTGAAGGGAAATATTTATAAATGGTTGTTCTAATTAATAACACATTAATTAATATAATTTCTGACCTGTGGACACAGTGAAAGTAGATTAAAAGGCCCAGATGAAAGTGGGAACTGGAGCAGAATGTGGTGCTGCTGGTTTTTCCCTGACAGTTCACCTGGATGCTGCTCTCTGAACCAAGTTCTCTTATTGGGTGGAAAGACATTTCTCTTCTACAGAGATAAGTAGCTCAGTGAATACGCAGGTGAATTCTTTTGTAGTTGAGAAACACAAGTATTTCATGATCATTTAAACATAGAAACCTCTTTGTAGGAAAGAAAACTTTTAAGAGAATTACACACTTTTCTTTTTTTCGTATGGATGACACAAGTTCTCAATATTTTCTGAAAGGAAACTTTTACATGAATAAGGAGTCCACAGTTCACTGTAGTGACCTTTGCCAATTTCCAGCAGTTACTCTTCCTGACTTCTCTTGAGCTTTGCTAGCTTTTAGTGCCCAGTTTGTCAACTTTGGTACAAAGACTCTGGCTTAGATATACTTGACTTTCAGCCACTAATTTGATCTCCTTCCCATCATCCTCAGCTAGTTTTTAGCTACCATACTCACCATATTCAAAGAGAGCCACAGCCCAAATGATTAAGGGTGCTAAGGTTTAAGATTCCTGTGGACAAATTGCAACAGGATATCTTGTTGCAATAAAAGCAGCTGATAAAACAATAACAACAGCCAAAAAAAGAGGGAAAAAAACCCCACAAAATCAACCAACCGAAAAACCCCCCAGAAATAAAAAAGGTACAAGTCTGTTCATCAGACACATTTATTGTAGGATAAGGGCCTTTAGTCACATATTCCAAATGTGTGGGAGAATCTGAAGATGTTCATGAACTCACAGTAGAGAAAAAAAATCAGAGAATGATCTGGGTCTAGCTGCTATAGGTGTGGCACATCTTGTTTGTACTGCTTGTTGTGTTCCATGAGGTGGGCACCACTGTAGCACAGAGCAGAAACAGAAGAAATCAACCATGTAGAGGAGAGAGAAACATTTTAAGTTATGGGCATTCCTGCCTCTTAACCCTCTATTCCCTTGCTATTTGGTGATGGCTGCCAAAGGTGGTGATACGGTGTGAAACCCTTATAAAACAAATAGTAGTTAGAGGGAGGTTGAGGCAAAATTAAATGAACATAGAGTGAATCTTTTGCCTTCTTGACTTGTGGATCTGTTTATAAAATTCTGAAATTAGAGATTAGATTTCATTGTGCTGAGAAGTTTCTCCCATGAGGACTACATTTGTCATCCTGTAAAATGAAATCCTGATTTTGACAGTTCCATCTGTAAGTAAGTAACACTCCACCATGTGAATGCTAGGCTGTGACTCATTGTGCCGCAGAAAACAGACGTGCATTTGTAGAACAACTTTCCACTTTGTTTTACTTCCTCACAGTTTTTTTTCCTTAGTTCTTTTATTAAGGAAGTTTCTATCCACCATTGTTCAGCAAATAGGATCTTGTCAAGTGCATCATCTTCGACTTGATAGAATTGATTCAGGAGCTGAATTGTATATCAAGTAATTCGAATGACCTAGCAGAGAATGTGCCTGCATTTATAAATAGGCTCTGAACTGAAATAACATATAAGAAGGTAATAAACCAATCTCCAGATTTCTCAGTAAAGTCTCATTATCAGCATCCAACACCACCTTGATTAGGTTGCTCTCCTGGTATAAAATCCAATTTATTACTTTTCCTTTTAAATAATGAATTATTCTATTTGGCTTTGTAACAGAAAGATTTTGGAGCCCATTTCACAGCGACTGGGATTGTTTTACTATTCTATTACTTTTTGTGTTGTACTATGGCATCATGACATGGGAAAATTGGTAATTTTTTTAAAGGTTAGCTTTACAGGTTTCTCTTATCAGACTATATACAGCAGATTTTCTCCTGAAACTCACCATGCAATTTCTTGGCTTTTCACAATACATTTTGAGAATTATCAGTTTGAAAGTTTTCTTACGATATTTTCTCAAGTCTATTTTCAAAGTTCAAAAGTTCTCTGTCATGGTTTCTATATTACTATATTCCTATATTACAGATGAGATTTGAGAATAGTTCTTTAAAAATACAGGAAGTGTTTGTAGACTGGATGAGAGCTTAAGGGCTAAGAAATGACCAAATCTCCATATTCTGTTTGTATTTGTCACTCTGCTTTAATTGTCTTAGGGAGAGCTTTTGCTGCAAAACAGACTGAGGTGAATCAATTGAATGTATTCAAAATAAATTACTAGGGAATTCATCACATGCTTTGGTGTGGACAACTGTAGAAGCTACAAACTATTGAGATATGGTGTGGTGTTGGGTTGTTGTTTGGTGGTTTTATGGTTTTTCATTTTTTTCCTTTCTTTTGTTTTCCTGTTTTCCATTTTTTGGCTTTGCTATAGTTAAATGATGTCTGGGAACAATGGACCAGAGCTTTGAGGGTTGTGGAGAAATTCTTGCACTGGTTTCACTTGCATAATTTTCTCACTACTTTAGATTTGAACTGGTTCTTGAGCTGCAGTCAGGAAAAGTATTGTCCTCATCTTGAAGCAGCATAATCATCTGGCCATGTCACCCCAATCTGTTCTTTGCCAGCCACGGCTGTGAGTGATAATTGCTTCTTTTCTAATCTCTGGCTGTTTTAAATTAAGTGGAGTAAATTTTGTACAGAAGGGGGTGCCTTGACAGGCGCAAATCTCTAGAGCTCTAGACTGTCAGCAAAAGTGCAGTATGAAACTCCAAATAGTGACTAAACTAAATATGTTATATGTATGAACTAGACAGTCCTAAGGTTAATTCTGAGTTTTATTAATATATCAATTAAAAAGTTTATCTGTATTAAGGTTGGATGTCTGTTTGCAGACTAGAAATGAATGTACCTGTTTTAATGGTTTCCTCTCTCCTTGCAGTGTAAGAAATAGCATATTGATATTGCACTGTTTCTGCTGTTTTCTGAAGGGCAGTTACAAAAATATGCAGCATCAGTTTTTATAATTATGTGGCTGCTTCCATGTGATTTAAATTTTCATGTATATAAACATAAATATTTTCTAGTTTCAAAAGGACTTTCCAAAGAACTTGAACTTCTGAGTGACTATGTACAGAGGAAGTCCTAAGTCACTGAGTCACTTTCAAACATTGCAATTTGCTATTGAATTGCCATAACCAAATATCAACCTGCACTCCACATCTAAAAGTTTGTGTAAAGAATGTAGTAACCTAAAATGTGAATTCACTGTAGATAATACTGAAATACCTGTAGAGGGATCTATTTCCTGTGCCTTACTTATCCCTCTAACACACTGTTAGTTTTCCCACGTAGACATCCCTAAGATTTCACAAGCTGATTCCTGTTAAAATCTAACCTCTCTGGTTCACCTTGCATTTTTACCCAAAGCCAGTATTTCCCTCCTCTTTCCTCTCAAAAATGAAAAGAGTGTCTTTCAGTACTTCAGCCGGAAGAAAATATTTTGAGGAATAAATTGCTAACACTGAGACACAGAAGAGTTTGAATGCTGTGGTGCTATATAGGACCTGTCAAAACTCTTAAATCAGTGATTCTTCCCAGTGCAACTCCTGCAGAGGGGCACCTGCAGTCAATTAATTCAGATTAAGAGGAAGGAATATATGCAGTCTCTGCCCTTGTGTGGTGGATGAAGGTAGTTTATTTGGCTCTTTTTCCTTATAGCTGAAAAGAGTAGTGTTTTCTTGCATATGTGACTGAGAACTGTCAAGCCATGGCAAGTATTTTATTAATTTGTCTGGGCTTGTAGGTTTCTAGCTATTGAGATTAAAGGTCCTTGGGGAGTGGCCATAGAAAGCAGTGAACAGGAGGGCTCTGTGCTACCGTGTTGCTGTCCAGTTTTGATTTTACTAAATGAAAGAATGCATGCAGTTTAAGACAGATGGCAGTTCTTGACATATGAAGAATAAAACTAACAGTGAGGGGGTTTGGGGAGCTCTGTGTGTGGTCTGTTGTAGTTTGTGGTGCAAAGTACATTAAGCTTGTTGCTGTTTTAAGGCTGTATCTCCAGCTCTTATAACCTGATGGATGTCTGAGCCTGTGTTAATTTTTTTTTCTGCCAAGTAATCTCTGAATCTTTGTAACTGAAGAACTTTGTCTTTGCTTTGTTGTTATGACACTCAATTTCTGACAAGTTTTGGTTTTTTCTCCTTTTCAATAGGAATAGTTCAGTTCCTCTATCAGTTGTGCAAGTAATGTAGGAAGAGACAATGTTAAGTAATACTCCTAATTACAGTATAAATAATCTAAAAAAGTTCTAGTTGAGAAATCCTTACCATAAAATGCTAAAAAGATTTAAATAATAGTGATATTAAAGTTTAGGTTTTCTCTAATTAATGTTCTGAATACTCCTAGGATGAGCAGAATTGTCTTTATTCTGTAGAGTTGTGAACTTCAAACTGAAATTTTTTTTTTTGCAACCTTATCTTACCAGATGTCGCGATATTCTTTTTTACCAAGTTTTCTAAAACTATGTCTAAAGAAAGAGGATATGGAATATTCCAAATAGAGTGAACAAAAGCACTTGATAAAGGACCGTAAATACCAAGATGCACATAGAGTTACTTTTATCAAATTATGTCAATTTCTTTTCTTCTGTAATGCTTGCTCGATAAATCTTATCTCCACTTTTCTCAATGTGGATGCTTGTGAGAGTGAAAAAAAAATGTATTTTATAAATTTTTAAGGACTTCTTTTATTTCTATTGGAAAAATTAGGAAATTATAAATTACTTTTTTAAAAAAATCATAATACTAAAGCATAGTCAAATGGTGCTATCTATTTTGTCTTAGAAATACTGCAGTTTAGCTCAACCCACATTAGCATTAATTTAAGATAGTGGTGGAATACGTCAATTCTTTCAAGTTTACATGTGCAATTCATGTGTATTTATTGTTATAATAGTTAAAATCCTGTGAGGGATAGAAGGAAGAAACTTTTAGTGCAGATGTAGATCATCAGGATCTGCAAATCACCTTAATTTCTGTATTTTTTTTACACTGCTTTCAATTAAGATTTTTTTCATGGCTTTTTTTCATTTTAAGTTCATGGCTTCTTTACATTATAAGTGTTAGTCTGGATTCTTAGGATTAACATAACTTGACTATGGGAAAATTACTCTTAATTATGTTACTTATATGTTATCAGCTTAAATTCTATGCAAATAGAATACTTTTTTTGAAAATTATATTTACTACAAAATAGTGGATTTCCTAAATATGTACTAATCCTGAATTAAATCTCAAGAAAATGTTGAGTTGCTTTTAATGAAATAATATCCTTAAATCCTTCTCAAAAGCAAACAAGCAACGTTTTTCATTGCAAGATTAAATGTATCTTTCAGAGCCTTCTTAAGTTCTTGGTGCAGCTGTTTGTTAGAATTACATCAGCTACAGAAGCATAATTACCAGTTCTGAAAAACAGCTTTCACGGTAACTTGCAGCCTGAAGCCTGCAATGGCATATGGGAGAAGCGAAGAACTGATAAGAACTCTTGACATGTGTCTCAGCTTCTGCCATATTATTGAATTATTACAACAAAAAAACTTGCTGATGCAAACCATGAGTAGGAGAAAGCTGGTGAGTGCCTGGATGTCATTTTAGGGTTATAATAATATGAGCAATAAATTGTTAACACCTTAATTATAGTCTGAAGTCATCAATTAAACCTGAACATAAGATTTTCAGTAAATCTGTGGTTGTTAATAATATCACTAGAGGGAAAGATGAAACTGAAACTGGGCTTTTTCCTAAAATTAGTCAAAAGATACAGCTATTAATTAATTTCACAGACTCATTCTGGTTCTGAAAATGAAAACTGAATATTTTGAGGAGATAGTCTAACAAAAGGGCTGAATCACTTTAAGTAGAGAGTATACCTCAGTCTTATGAAGTGTCACAATTACTCATTTAATTGTTTTTTTTTTTAATGTAGGTACATGCATATACACAGTATATTCCTGGGTTAGAAAAAAAGAGAAACAGGTAAAATGATAGAAAAATTGAAGATGCCATGGTTTAGCCCCAGGTGGTACCTATCCCAGGATGGAAAAGAGAATCAGAGGGGTAAAAGTGAGAAAACTCACGGGTTGAGATAAACACAGTTTAACAAATAAAGCAAAAGCCACATGAAAAAGCAAAGCAAAATAAGGAATTCGCTTCAGACTTCCCATGGGCAGGCAAGTGTTCAGACATCCGCAGCAAAGTAGAGCTCCACCATGACTAACAGTGACTTGGGAAGATGAATAAATCCATAACTCCAAATATCCTCCCCTTCCTCCCTCAATTTAGGAAGAACATTGAGGTGCTGAAGCAAGTCCAGAGAACGGCAACAATGCTGGTGAAGGGCTTGGAGCATAAGTCTTATGGGGAGTGGCTGAGGGGGTGTTTAGCCTGGAGAAGAGGAGGCTCAGGGGAGACCTTATCACACTCTACAACTACCTGAAAGGAGTTTGGAGCCAAGTGGAGTTGGTCACTTCTCTCAAGCAACCTGTGATAGGATGAGGCCATATCTGAAGTTGTGCTGGGAAAGGTTTAGGTTAGACATTAGGAAGAATTCCTTCACAGAAAGAGTGATTAGATATTGGAATGGACTGCTCAGGGATGTGGTGAAGTAATTTCCTGGAGGTCTGTAAGGAAAGACTGGATGTGGCACTCCATGCTGTGGTTTAGTTGACGCACTGGTATTTGGTCATAGGTTGGACTTTATGATCTCATGGATCTTTTCAAACTACTTGATTCTGTCATTTTGTGATTCTTTTCCCAGTTTTCTTGTGAAGCATGATGCCATATGATATTAAATATCCCTGTGGTCATATGGGGTTAACTGTCCTGGCTCTGTCCCTTCCCAATTGCCTGTGCATCCCCAGCTTCCTCACTGGTGAGGTGGGGTGGGGAGCAAAAAAGGCCTTGACTCTGTGTAAGAACTGCTGAGTAATAACTAAAACATCCCTGCGTTATTGACACTGTTTTCAGTGAAAGTCCAAGACACAATCCATGCTAGATAATGCGAAGCGAATAAACTCTACTGCAGTCAAAATAAGAAAATTGCAGCAATTGTTTGGGATAACAGACATATATGTTTATGTGACTTCCTGTTTTTTATGGGTGTATATGCATCATTCTAGGATGATATGTTCTTCTCTTTTGTGATGGCCTCAGATAGTGACATTCATGCGTATCAGGTCTTCTCCCTCACAAATACTTTCCATAGGCTCAGTCCTGATCTCTCACCCAGGACCTTTCCCCCCCATTATTTTACCTCTAATATGTTTCTTTACAGCTTATGAGGGTAACTGTGTACTTTTGGATTTAGGCAGTGACATGGCAAATACTGGCCACATCTTTATTTCTATGTTCCTCTTTGGTGCAGCGTCTGCACACAGCATGGTCCAGAGAAGTAAGAAAATGAAAATTCATAGAAATTCCTTGACAGATGCAGCCACAATTATTAAGATACACAAATCCAGGGGGATTCTGTTGATCTTATGCAAGTTTTGCGTATGGGTTGTTGTTTGCCTCAGCCCTAGTAACTTGGCTATTGCAAGTAGATGAAACTTTTGACTCTTTCTGCAGTAGTATTCCAGGCCATGTTGGATGAGCCTTGGAGCAAACTGATCTAGTGAAAGGTGTCCCTGTCCATGGCAGGGTGGCTGGAAGTAGATCATCTTTAAGGTCCCTTCCAACCCAAATCATTCTATGATTCATTGTGAAGTGGTAACATGTGATTAAGAGAGATTCGTTTAAATCTCATCAAGTGCTCTCAGAGGGCAAAGTATATGCTTAATAAGCTTTGTAGCAGAGCACAGTCTGTAAGCCTTAAACAGACAATTCTTTGCTTTTGGTCAATTTGTCAAGACAAGCTCTTTTATTTTGATTGGACTGAAGCTTTCCTTGGACATTGACACAGACATTTGGAGCAGAGAAAGTTTCAGCCTAAGTTACTTCAAAGTTCATGACAGCATAAGCCAGTGAAAAGCAGGTCTTCGCTTGGGAAATTTAGACAACCTTTTTGGTAAACATTGTTGTCAGCTCTGTCCCTACAAATAACAACAGATGTCTTTCCTCTTTCCCTTTCCATTACTAAGATAGCTTTCTTATGCTAATACCTTTATCTGAAATTAAATATGTTAAACAGAAAAAACAAAGAATGTCCATGAAATCAAAATCTCAGTGTTCCACAACAATACACTTCAAATTATCCCTTTTATCTAATTCTATGGGAACAAGATATGAAGTTTCCTCCAATACAATAACTTTTTCCTCTACAACTAAGGTCTGCTATTGGATATATGTGATGCTTCCATTGTTTCACAGAGAATGCTTTTCACTAGGCTCAAAATGATATCTTTTTTTGTTGAAAACATTTGAAACTTAGATAATGGAAATAGGAAGAAATACAGATGGATGGGTGGGGGGAACTTTGGTTTTGAATAAATGGCATTGGTAGGCTTTTTTATCTCAGATACCTTTTAGTTACACTGAGCTTCTATGCAATTATGAAGGGTTTTAAAAACCCCATCCAGCTGGCTGAAGTGCAAATGCTACTATTAGCCACACATACACAAACCTCCACTCCCTACAAAAACTAAAAAAAACAACCAAAAAGCCCAAACAAAACAACAACAACAAAACAACACAAAACCCCCAAAACAAAAAAACCCACAACAAAACCAGGGAAAATAGGTCTTTTGCCGTCTCTTGCTGTTTCAAGGGATTGTGTTAGCTGACCATATGGGGGCTGTTGTGGAGTTTCAGGGTTAAAGACTGCCCACACACAAAAAAATCAGGACTATTTAGCATGTCAGAGCTATTTTCTCCATGCAGCTAAAATCACTTCCTGTAGCACACACACTGATGAAGCACAGCACTGCAGCATACCTCAGCAAACCTGCTCATTCCAACATAGTATTCTCTTTCTCATTGCACCTGCAAAAATAATTTAAGATGAGGATGTTAATGTGTTACCCCTCCCTGAAACCTTAACTTTTATTTCTGTCACTTGAGTACTGCAGTTTATATCAGGTGAAAAACAATACAACTCTCCTGCCAATGTTCAAGCTTTGAGTTGTACATCTGTCATGTTTTAACCTCAGTTAGCAGCCAAGTCCCACACAGCTGCATCCTTGCTCCTTATGCTCCTGTGGTGGGATGGGGAGGAGAATCAGGAAAGAAAAGAAAGTAAAACAAAACTCAAGTTTAAGAATTAAAGCAAGGTGAAATATAATAATAATAATACTGCTAATAATAATTTTCATAAAAAGGAGGGGGACACAGTATTCAAAACCTCAGAAACAAGTGATGCACACTACAGTTGCTCACCACTCCCTGGTTGATGTCCAGCTCATCCCTGAGTAGGAATCATCCCCCTTCAAAGTAACTCCCCCCAGTTTATGTACTAGACATGATATTCTATGATATGGAGCACCCATTTTGCCAGTTTGGGTCATCTCTCTTCACTATGCTCCCTTCCAGCTTTTTCTGCTTCTTCTTGCTGGCAGACCATGAGACACTGAAAACTCCTTGCCTTAGGGTAAGCACTACTGAGCAACAGCCAAAACATCAATGTGTTATCAACATTATTCTCCCACTGATTCCAAAACACAATGTGTACCAGCTACTAAGAAGAAAATGAACTCTATCCTGCTCCAAACCAGAACAGCATCTTGATGAGCTGGAGCTTCTATTGCTGCAGACTGACTAATCATTTCCATTAAGGAGTTTTTCAGTCTGTTTTTCATGTGGTCCAAGAGTTCTTTTTTCCATGAATATCTGAACCCTTTCTGCCACACTGAAACCTACTTAGAATACTGTGGTTTTTACATATAAATTCACTGCTCTCTTAAAACTAATTTATGGGCTCCCAGTGGTCACTGAAGCTCAATAGCCTCAGGAATATTTCTGTGATCCTCAGATTTTGTTGAAACTGCTCTTGGTACCTCAAGCCATTCTGGTTTTGACACAACCCCACCAAAGCCACCAGCACAAACCAGCCTTTCATCATATGAAAAATAGATACATGGTCTTAAATGTTGACCCTTTTTAACATGTAATGCAAATGACTTGTGAAGAGTTAGATGCTATATCCTTTGTAGTAATCTTTCCTAGATGCATCACTAGTGCATTGATAAGATGTTTCAGACAGCTGGCACTAATTTTTTTATGTTATGCTTTATTTCAGGAGATTTCAGTATGCCTTGAGTAGGTGTTACAAATCTGGGTTCCATGTACCAGTAAGGGAATGTGATCACTTTAATCTGGTAGCGGTGGCCTATTCTGTCAGGAAGTTCCCATTTGTTCTGTAAGATAAATTTCTGTACAATCCACTACATTTGCTACAAATTACTGTATGTACAAAACTTGTTCTGCAGCTTACTGTGCTTGCAGAAGACTTGTACCTTCCACGCTGAATATAAAGGAATAGTTAAGCTAATGTGACAGAGCAAGGACAGAGATAATGAAGTGGGAAAAACCAGGTAGAGAACTAGGGGAGTGAAGATAGGTGGGAACAGGATTGGGCCCTACTTTCAGAAGAAGATGTAAAGAGAGTCATGCACGTGAAATTGTAATATTGAGGGTAAGGAGTGATAACAGTGCTGTGCAAATGTGGGACAAAAGCACGGCTAAGCACTGCCCTAGAGGAATTGCGTATCTGTGCTCTTGTCTAGATGTGTTCTATGGCAGCAAATTCTGCCTTCAGAAACTTGGCTTCTGTGCTATTGAGTTTGTGTTTCATTTTTTTTTTAATTTTTATTTTTTTTATTGATTCTTTTTGAAATGTTTTGTTAGAATTAATTTTATTTGCCATGGTTTCATTATTTGGGAAAAAAATGAAGTCTGCAAAATAATACAGTGGCATTCAGCTTTCATGCTAACATTTTTACTTTAAATGCATCAGAGTAATATGTTATGTAATAAACTGTTAATTAAGCTTTATAAAACTGAGAACTGCAGATGAAACATAGCAGTGATAGCGTTTTTATTTGTAAAAAAAAAAAAAAAAAAAAAGAAATGTGAGAAGAAAGTAACATTTTATCTTCAATCTAATTACCAGGATAGAAGAATAAAATCCTGATGGAATGCATGCCTAGTCAAGATTTTGGTGTAGAAAACTACCTTTGTTTTTGTGTATTAGAGCAGCTGTGAGTTCATTCAGCTAATTTTCTCATCTTTCCATCAGTAAGTGGAAGCCTATGTGATAGATGAGTTTATGTGCTTGTAAACGCACCCACCTCATCTACTTCTTGAAACCAGGAAGCCATTCTCATCCCTTTTCTAAGTTTCTGTCTAATTTTTTATACAACTTTTTTCTAGTGCAAAGGACACACCTCCCCAACTACTGTGTGTGTGCATGTCTGCACATGTGTTGTTTTGGGCATGGGAGCAAAGGAAGAGGTTTTGAATTTGGCCTGGTATTTTGGGCCGCTAAACCTGTCTTCTATGAAAGATATTATGAGCTATGAACAGCTGAGCACACTTCAGTACGTACATTATTAGACTTTTCCTTCCTTTTTAAGTTGAATGGAACTCAGCAAGCTGGAGGTACTTAAGGAAAAGAACTTAATTATCTTCTAGACCTATGAAGAAGTAGACAGTAATGGCTTTGATTTTTTTTGGTGACTTTAAGTAGGACTGAGACAAGCGTGTGGCTAGGGTGTCTAAAGTTCACAAAAAGAACCTCCAAATTCCCACTCCAAAATTCACTCCTCAGAGAAAAGAAACAGCCTTAGCTATGTAATTAGCTCCATAGCTGGATAGATAAATACTCTAGTTGATTTTCAAAGTGTCATGCAAATATTTTTGTCTTTGAGTCTCTCTGGTTCAATGGCAAAGTTTTTTGTTCCAGAAAGATTAAGCATGCTGTTTAGTGCTGGAAATGGAAGTTTGACCTTTATAAAACTTTCCCCCGGGCTTAAGTTTCCTAGTGCTTCATAATGTTTCCTTTTTTTTCATTACCATTTCCTTGTGCAGTTATATCCCGAGATGGTCTTGGTCCTGTTCTCATTATAATCGCTCTATACCGTTATTAATGATCCTGGATGATCCTATTGCTTTCTTTTAGCTTCACTCCTGGATTTTTAGAGGAGGATGAAGTGATTCTATTGTGGTTATATTTCAGTGCATTAAAATAACGATTCAGATACTAGATAGCAAAGCTATTTTCAGTAACTGCTACATAAAAATCTTTACTGTAACATTACAACTATCCAAATTAGGAGTGAGGCAACTGCATCTTAAAACTGAAGACATTTACTTAATGAAGTACCAGGCTTACAAAACCATACAACTTTGCTAGAGAAAGCAACCAGTAAGTCTTCATCAGATATATGCTGCCATTTGCTATAAATTTCTTTGGACTTTTCAAACCACTCATCTAGCAAGAAACATTCTACAATCTTGGCATTCTGTTTTGAATACAAACAGCTATAAAATATCCTAGAACAATAGAAAAAGAAGAAGAAGATAATGAAAGAGGCAAATGAAAGTCAAGTTTATTTTATAAATAATAAATTCTAAATCTAAACACAGTTTAGCTAAAACCTGACTGTTGCATATATTTTCATGACAGAGAGCTGCTTTCTGCTGTAGAATATTGGCCGTTAGGCACTTCACCATTCTAATTCAGAATCCCTTTCAATACTTTCAGAAAGATTCTTTACTTCCTTTGGATAAATCAATAATTTTTTTTGTATTGTCGTAAACAGAAAATGAAGCCACTACTATGCTTTTTAGAAAGACATATACCTTGGAAAACACTTGATAGCTTTAATCCTATTCTGTTTGACGGAAGTCTCCAAGGTGATTTAGGGGACACTTAGATTTACAGTACTTTAAAGAGAATATATATACTCAAGATGGATTTGGAAAGACTCAGACAAATAATATATCCATGAAATTTGGCTACCTAACAAAATATATGTATGCAATTTGCAGATAATTCCCTCATCTCCTCCAAACTCACTATATAACTGCAAGGTAAAAACTTCTAAGAAGAACTTATAAGAAGATGTAAGCTCTGAGAAACTGGATAGCAGCTCTGGGTCATTTTCATGTTGATGTGTTGCTGTAAAGGGACCTTAATTTACTTAGATCAGTAGAACTGCAGAGGGCACAGGAAGGAACAGACTATAGGACATCAAGTGTCTTTCAAGTAGAAAATTGCTCCAATGACAAATGGTAGCACACCCAGTACTGTTGTTGGTGAACTCTTCAAATCTGCAAAATGCCTAACCTACTAAACAAGAGGTAAGGTAAAGCAACATAAAATCAAACTCCCAGCTCCATGGCAGCTCATGCTATTAATAGAGTTCATTCTAGGAAAATCAGCAGGGCAATCTTCATTTATATGTTTAATTTTAGTATGAAATTATATTTGTATTTTGCCTTTTTTGTCCTGAGACGTAAAATTAACTTGTTCATTACTAAGCTCTGAGTCCACTGCAAAAATTGTGTTCAGTTAATCCAAACCTCTGACTTCCTCTTTCCATTTTCTCCACCTAAGGCTTCTTTCTAAATTGTGTTGAAATACATTCCAGCAAACATAACTTTAATTGCCCCATAGAAAACTGAACCTGAAACAGTGAACAAGACATAGGTAATGGACAGCTAAAATTATGTTTTTGGGGGTAGGTGGTTTATTAAAAGGAAGAAATGATTTATACTGGCAGTGGATAAGTCCTTGCTGCAGTGGCTATTTTTCTACTGACTCATTTGAGCACTTCAGCCAGCTAATTGGCCTTTATAGATAAATTAGTAAGCATGAATGTTATAAATCAGGGAGGTCCTTTTCAAAAAAGTGACGACTATCAGTGCTTAATATCTACAGAAAGATGAGGGGTTAGGAGAGTATCACTTCATCATGGAAAACATACATCATGCTGTCACACACAAAATATTGTCCCTGGATTTCTCCAGAACTGAATCAGTTTAATTTGTGAGCAAAGGAGTTCATAAATTATCTGAGACAGTCTCCCTGAGTGCCAAAATGCAAAATTCTTATTAAAAAATCTGGACCTTGTATCAGACAATACCTCATGCATGCAGTATAGCAGACTAACGACACTGAACTTGAGTTGCACAGGAGGGAAAAATAATCAATAGTCCTCGCTTCAAGAAACATTGGACATACTTATTTTTAAGTCATATGCAACTATAGGGAATTTCTTCAAATAGAAAGCAAAACTCTATGATCTTTAAAATGAAAAATTGTTAGTTTATTTGTGGAAAGTAAAACCTCTCATTATTAGTTAATAGATCCTCAAATTATACAATTATTAATTTGAACCAACTAATTGAGCTTGCTTTCTAAATTCTCAGTTAAATCAGAGAAAGGAAATTTTACTATAAATGGGAAAGCCAGACCTAGTGAGATTGTGAACTAGCAGAGGGTTTGATTATCTACTGAAATAATATAGCCTTCCATTCTGTTGAGGTTATTTTCATCTGTGTAGGTCTTTATCTATGAGAAAGGAAATAAAATATACATGTCATTTATTTTGCTATATCAGGATTCATTCTTAGCCTTTCTATGGATATAGTTGCATTGGTGCATTATGACAATATTACTTTTGTAGGCTGACAGGAATAAGAGTAAGGATTTTGGAAATAGTAACATGTAACAAAAATACCAATACTAGATAATTGATAAGCCAATCCCACACACAATAGAAATTATATTCAAGGAAACACATGATTTTGGCTAAAGGAACAGAGCAAAAATAAACTTTCAGCAGACAGCTGATACTTATTTATTCTCCTCTTGTAAAATAATTTTGTTTCACAGAATTACCAGGTTTATGGGAGGACCTGGAGACAACAAAGAAGACATTAGGAAGTGAGCACTGATGGACACCAAACACAATAATTGAAACTGTAGTTGTATGGGAGATTTAGACACCTCCTTTTTGTTGCATTGGTTCAGACACAAGGTTTCCCCTTCAATCCACATTGCTTATATTGCCTCAGTGATCTGCACAATAAAGACTTTGTTCTTAAACTAGAGAACAGGCGGTTGTCTATTTGGTAAACTTCCCTTGCTTGTATAAATATATATATTCAGTGTTTTGGTTCATCTTTCAAGAACTCAGAGACTGGAATTGGGACTGGACCTGGCTGTAGAGATAGAAAAAAGGTAATTAGGGTCAAAAGTAGTTCTAACCAGATATCTCAAGGTAAGTCAATCATGGAAATAGCTGTTACCTAAAAGTTTGTGATTTTTATTCACAGACAGTGAATTAAACTGTTTGCAGATGGATTACCCCTCAATATTTCTAAAACAATCTTTCTTTCTTCCTGTATGCTTGGACAGTCATCGAGGGAGACCAAGAATTCCTGCAAACAGCAGAATGCACAACAGTTAAACCTTTACTTGACACAAATGCTCAGACTCTGTTTTTATAGGCTTGTTATTGTAAATGACTTCCCACAGCCCTTAGGTATTCCTGACTTTGACTGCGTTTACTTTTCATGACAATAAAAATTTGAAGGAAAAGGGTAGTAGATTTTTAATACTAGACTACCACCTACTATTGGTACAAGAATAAACTGGTAATTTTGAAGATTGTTTGATGTTAGAGCTATATTTTAATAGCATGAGTGGAAATGACCAAGAAGTGTTAGATAAATGTCTTTTGGTCTAGAAGTGAGGTCCCAACTAACCTCAATGGTACAGCCCAAATTTTTGGTTAAACTTTGTAGGTAACTGCAGAGATGAACTTTAGAGGGAATGCCTTGTGGAATTAATAATTGTCCTTAATAGTGTATAACAAATAAGGCATTTGAAGTGGAAGGCAACAGAACATTGCATAGATCCTTCCTAAATGAGGGCTAAATAATGCCAGACTTCTATTTAAAAGAGTAGGTGGTCATATGATTAGTATACACACAAATAGAAAAGGCAGCAAATTAGGTAATATCATTAACTTGATTACAGCATCTGCAAATGTTGAATAATGACTTTGCAATCTTAATTATGTTCTTTAGCATAGTGGTTTGGGCAATGTTATATATGTGCCATTACTGAGGGCAGGCAATGTGGCCCAGTAGATAAGGCACTGAGCTCCGTAGGGATATTCAGACTAGGCTCAGACAGGCTCAACACTAACATTAAATAACTCTGTTTAGCTCTGAATGCTGCTGTTGTTGTAACCCACATCCTAAGAGTTCAGCTGAATGTGATCCAAGCCTAGTTTGGTGCATGACAGCCCTGTGAAGCTTGGTTTTACTGAGGAAACTGTTATTAAGAAATAAGAAAGTATGTGAAATAAAGCTATGCAAGACAAGAAAAGCAAAACCCAACAGAAGTACAGTAGCTGAGATAGAAGTCAGCAGCTGCTGAAGGATACAAGAGGAAAAATGCTGACATGAAAAAGGATAAAACAAAGAAGACAAAGCAGAGCATCAGAAGACAAAAACTCAGGACTGTCGTCAGTCAAAATGTAACAGATCCAATCCTTCCCCACTGACCTGAGAATTCCCTGGCTGGCTCATCAACTGTCCCTGCCATGGGACTGGTAAAAAAAATAATGCTTATGTTACTTGTATGTTATTCCTTGCTATTTACTATGTTAGCCAACAAAAATATCTGAATAATCTTAAATTGTGTAAATTATGTGTGCAAGATAAAAGATACCCAAATGCCAGTGACTCTATACTAATTCCCACCCTTGTTTCCTCACTGATTAACACACAGTAGTGCTGTGATACCACCAATCCAAATAACAGAGAGGACCTGTTCTCAGCTCTTAGCTCTGCTTCACTGTGTTTCAAATAAGAAAATGGAGGAAAAAATGTTAATGTTATTAATTGTTCAGGTTTTTTATTCGCAACTAGAAAATATTACTTCTTCTCCTGACCAGATAAATACCTTCCTCAGGGAGGATAGGTGATGTGGTCAGAGATCAACACAGAGATCATTGTATATGATGGAAAGAGGAAGCTGAAGAATGAATTAGAGGCTGTTTTGCAAGTAATATGCAGGTGGTACAAACACTTATTTTTAGTACATATTTAATGTATTTTTTAAACTGTAGAGTATATAGTGCAAAACCACACCTTACTTAACCATTTTATGATGTTGAGCAACAACATAAAGCAGTATCCGTGCTGAGGAAATAAAAAGGACTTGTGAGTCAGATGACTTTGTGTATAATCAATTCAGCACATTAAATCTGGCAGCAGCAGATCACAAGAAGTAGAATTCCCACAGAGAGATAGAAAGATGCTCCATGTGAGTTTTTTTCTGATCTTTCCACTTGGCGATGAAAAGAAATTGCTCATCTCTATTTTAACCCTGAATTTTCTCATTTCCATAACAAAATATTGGCAATTCCTTTATATAATCTTTATCCTGTGATATTAAGATTACTTATCCAAAATGAATACCTTTTAGGCTGATATGATACTCATAAGATTATGAGATTTCATGTGACTCATAATTTTTCACCTTATATTCTACTTTCTCTAAAAATATTGATTTTTCCTGTATGCTGATATATTCTGAGTATTTACTGAGAATCCAACTGCTGGCTTGTTAGTATTTCTCTCCTTCTCTACAGTGGTTTAAAAGGTCTATAAGACATTTTAACACATTCAATTTAATTAGTGCATTTTTTATCACTTTAAAATAGAACTTAAAACTGAAACAGAAGAGGTTCAGAAGTTCATGAGACTGTTCATTTGAAAATGAGACTTGTAACTTTCAAAAGTCTATCAAAGAGCCTGATTCACACAAAGATTTGAGTGCGAAGTGAGCAAACTCCAAAAAGCTGGGTTGGGATATGTTACCAGCTCTGGTAGTGAAAGTTTACACTCTCCTGTACTCAAGGAAGAAGAATGAAGACATTCTTTTTCCATATCACTATAGGGAATATACTTGAAGAAGGAATAAATGAGTTCTAAGGATTATCAGACCTCATTAGGATAAATCACATCTGTTAATGTCAGCTAGTCAGATCTTGGGCCTAGAAGATGCTGAGTAATTTATTTACCCTTTAAAAGTTTATCTTCCTTAATGAATCTGAAAAAGCAGGAGAATTTTGTGTTTGGAAACTGTTTCAGGAGACTACATGCAAAGTAGAATCTGGATTTGAATTCTAGTCTTATACTCTTTTCCTAAGCACTTTTTTGCCATTGTTGGAAATGAGATAAATGTTTTAATTTGAATGACTGTTTTTACGAGAATGTCTGTTCTTTTGTTTTTATGCAATGCAGGATGAAATTCTATGATCACTTTATGAACATTTTACAAAAAGAAAAGAAGTGCAGGTGTCAGTTTCATTTTTGGTACCACTTACCATTTGTAGGAAAGAAATTAGTTTCTTCTAATGTCACTAAGTTAATTAACAATTTGCATTTGATAACTGCTAAGAAAACCAGTCATATTTTTTTAATGAATACGGAACTCAAGGGAAAGCAAAGCAGTCACTTTTTTCATGCCACGATTTTGTTTTGAATACTGTTTCTCTTTTAGGAAGGCTGTCCCTAGGAAATGTACTAAGATTAATTACCATGATATAGGAAAATACTTGCAAGACACTGACATGCCCATTCAGTTACCTACTCAAACATAGGTTTACATTTCGTGAAAAAGAGGATTTAGGATATTAAAGTAGCAGAATCATAATGTGCACTTGACTATTACACAGTTAAGTACTGTCTTGAGAATGATTGAAGAGACCTGGGAAAACTGTAGAGTATATAGATACTTTGATTAGAAGAGGCTTTACAGATAGATGCAATATGTAAACTAATGCAGTCCTTAATTTTTTTGCACAAATTATTTTTGAGACATTCATATAAGATTAAGCTCTGCCTCAAAAAGATGTGAATTAGTATCAGAGAAAAGGTTGAGCTTCCTCTGAGAAAGGGAGGAATCGCCCTTTCTAATCTGTTTAATTTGACAGTGGTTTTTTGTTTGTTTGTTTGTTTTTTGTTTGTTTGGTTGGTTTGTTTTATTTTTGCTGGTTTTTTTTTCTTTCCAATTTGATCTCCTTTAATATAAGTGGAAAACTATGTGGACTTCTTTATTTGGTGGATTACTACACAACTATGATTACATGTAATTGGACAGGAAGTTTGTGTAGAGGAACTAATTACTGTAGGCCAAAAATACATATTAGTTTTATCTGTATACCTTTGTTTCTTCAAACAGGCTACTAAGGATCATAATAGAGGCAGTGGGAATCAACATTCTATTGGTTTTCTTCAGAATATATTGGTACGCTTGAATCCTACTATCTTCTTGTGTCCTGCTGGAATCACATCATGTGCTGTTCATATGCACAATCTTATATGTTCATATTGGGGTGGTCCTATGGTATAACAGAGAGCACCCTGGACTCTGAATCCCAAGGACCTGAGTTCATGTCTCAGTGGTGACCATCCCCTGGGCAGTTCAATGCCTCCCTGCCATCTGATCCTGTCAGATCTCAGATGCTCAGCAGGGTCAGCCCCGGTCAGTACCGGGTGCTGTGACAGTCCGGAGGACTTAACTGTCACTGTCCAAGCTTGCTCGGCCGTGGCAAACAGACCTTAGGACTTAAACGGTAGGGCCAGTTCTGCACACGCTGTGCCTCTTCTAAAAAAACCCACCACGCAGGCTCAAAGGGTTCACCCATGTGGGGAGAGCCCTTCCCAAATCTTTGTTCATGAAGTCTGGCCATACATACATATGTACATATTAGTTTTACTAAAATTTTAAAGAAAACCCTGATTTGAATGTATTCATTGACTGTTTTCTTAATGAATATATTTCTCTGTGTTAATACACAAAATCTTACATTTGGTTTTGATAAGAAGCTATGTACATATTAACTATTTAAATTGTGATGTTTAAACTATACATTTTGCCAGATGTTTACAAATTATTCCAGTTGATCTACAGATAAAGAACTATGCAAGAAGCATTTTCCCCCAAATTATCTATAGATCAAGAGTTAATTGCTGATGATATTCATAAGCAGCTGTCATTGCATATCAAACCAGTCAAATTTAAGTGTCTAATAAATCCACAAAACTGTCTTATTCATACATTTAAAACTGTACAGTAGACTCAGTTCTACAAAACCCAAATTCCTAGGTGCCTTCCTTTAGTCTTTGCAAGAAAAGAACTGCTCCCCTTGCAGCAGTTGTGTGCTTGTTACTTGTCTCTATCCTGTTTCTGTCAGTAATTTACTGCTCAAACATCCCTGAGCCCAAATTCTTTGAAAGGGCTAAGATTGACAGCTCTGCTTGTAATACATATAATACTGACAGTGCAGATTCTATTAAAAAAAAAAAATCCTGCTACAATTAATGCTTCCCAACCTAATAAGATAAAAGCAAGATCCTTGGATTTACTGTCTCACGAGGAATTTCAGACCCTTACGTTGCACAAGGCTGCCCTTCTGTCCATTAGGCAAGGACCACCCCATCTCTGGCTCTGTGGTCAGGTTGTTAGAAAATAAGGTTTTAATGCTTATAGTTCCTCTTTGTAAGACTATTCCAAAAATTAGCCAATGGCTGCTTATGTAGAAAGATAAACTGAGGCTGGGAATAGAAGTCTGACTATCTCAGTGCCTTAATCAGTGGAACCTCATGGAATGTTCATTAACTTTCCTTTTTTAGGGCCATTTGAAATAGGAGAGGAAATAAGCAACTTGGCAAAGGATATGTTTAAGATGAGGACTAAAATACTTTTTTTTTTCTATCCTGCCACCTGAGATACATTTTCTCTACCTGTAATCCTTCTGAATGTTTTGAAGTAAGGAATTCCTTTGTGTACCTGAACACATATCCTGAATTATGTGAACTCTCAAGAAAGACACATGCTTTGGAAACAATACCCACAAATTGTTATGGAGACATATCCACTGGAGACAGTAGGAATAACCATACAGAGAATGAAACTGAAAATCCAATCTTGAAACTGGTTAAATAAACATGCACAGATGTCCTGCTTAGTAGAAGTAAGCTGAATGATAAATACCTCTCTGTGCCTGAAAGAATACAAGAATATAAAGGGATTGATGATTTAAAAGAAGCAAGAATAGCAAAGGAAGTGTGGGAGAAGCAAAGAAAACATATAATTTTGTTTTAAGCCCAGAGCCCACAGTTGCACATATTTTAAACAGTTTGTTCAATTGGCTCTGATTAATGATTAATTATTTTGGGCTCACTTGCAGCAGCTGTAAATACTTTTTTCTTCACAAAAATGTGCATTCTGCACCTATTTGAATATGATTAAACTTTATTAGTATTCTAATAAACTGTGCTAACTTTGTCAATCATTTTAAATATATAGCCATATTAGTAATTATAGCATCAAATATTATTATATCCTCATATTGAAGCATTAACAGTATCAAAGACATATAGAATTTCGTAAGAGGCTTTAGTCCTTCTTCAGAGCTTGGTTTAATAACACCAATAACCTCCATTTTTTAATCCACTGATGACCCAGGCCAGGTTCCTTTTCCCAACTAATGTAGGTGAAGTCTTTCTCTGGACAGTTACTGACTTTTTCCTAAAAGAAATCTGAACAACAAAGTGGTTTCGATTTTTTAGTTCCCTAGAAGCAAATAACAACAGCAAAGAAGTCATACAGCGCAGCAACTGGAATAAGTAGTTTTCATGATCTGGCAGTTTAAGTTTTATGGAACAGAGATACCTGAGCACTTTCATTCTCTAAGAGTCTGTGGCGTATGGCTACTAAAATCTGTTGTCAGATTCATCTGAGAAAGATGAATTCTAGAATACCCTGAATATTCCCAGCATTTTACAATGATTTAGAAAATTTAAAGTTTTAAATAACTTAGAATCCAGACTTGAAACCAGACAATATACTATTTTAAGGCTGCAGCCTTTTGTACAAATGCTGAAACATCTGAATAGTGCAATTAAAAAGAATTCTCTTTTTTACTAATACTGATTAAGTCCTTTGTAGTTCTTTCCTGTTAAAAGATCTAGAGCAGATAATATATTGTATGATATATGATTTCCATTGCATGCAAACATGCATCACATACTTTGGATCCAATTTTTTCTTTAGAAGTTGTAGTGCTGGATTGACAGTGGGTATATATCAGCATGGAACTAGCTTTGCTGTGGAAGGGTTATGGTAATCAACAATCTCCAAACTTCTATATTTTCTGAATTTTTTTTTCTTCAAATACATTTATAATATGCCTTTAATGCCACAAAAACTTTGGTTATTAAGTACAACCTAAACAGCAAATTTAATTTATTCACTCATTTCCTTGACATGTTTAATTATTAGTGCAGTACATTAAAGAAATTCTTATACTATTATTCTCCTAAGCTATACCTCTGAAATGAATATTTGATTCTTTCATTATAACCCCAAATTTAAACATGCTACATACTCTTTAAATGCTCTTTACATGCTCATGCTTCTTTAAAGCTTATAATGAAGAAAAAAGGTCTGGAGAGAAATAACTGCTTTTAGGCAATGCATTTACCTCTTCATTCTTTTATGTCACTACCTGGCTTTAACAACTACTTTCATTTCTCATCCTCATTGTTTTAATGTGTGAATGATAACATAAGAGCAAGATGATGGAAACAATCCTGTTTTCCTTGTAAAGATTGTAGCTTAGTGAATGCCTGTACTGCCCTGCTAACCCAGGGGCACCCCTTGCCTTTCAAAAGCCAGAGGCTTTTCTTGCCCCTCCCTTTGTCTTTGGTGAAAGTCCTTGGCTGCAATTTGAACTCTGGCCTTCACACTGCACAAGAACTCCAAATCAACCAACTGGGTGCAAACATTACCTGCAAATATTGTGTTCACCCGAAGGTACAAATGACCCACTGAGGCTGAGGAAAAGGATAATGCCAGTGTCTGATGAGGTGATTTGTAGTGACAGAAGCTCCGCCAGGTAACACTTGTCATTATACATGTACCAGTGTGGCATTTATTTGGCTTTCACTTGGATGAATCCTAGTGGTAGAGAATATCTCAGTAAATCACTGATGCCTGCATAAGATAGAGAAATAATATTCTTTGTAGTAGTAGAAGAAAAGGCAACGTGGCAAACATTTTCGGAGGTCACTATAGAATCTCTGAAGCAGCAGTAGAAATTGTATATCACTCCAAGTGCCATTTGCACATGGCCCAATGTACTCCCAGCCTTCACTTGTGTGCTGAAAAGTCAACCTCTGAGTGGATAATGATCTGAAACTACACAAAAATGATAATTAACCTAGACTTTATAGCAATATAACTGCACTGACCTTACAAGTCCTACTTTTTAGCTTACAAAGACCAAAGTCTGAGTTCATCCATGGGAAAGGAAATACCAAAATGGTGATAAGTGCACTGATTTGTGGTACTAACAGTGAGTCAGTAGGAGGAAGAAAATTGTATGGTAACTCACCTCCTCTCCAATATTTCCTGAGCACTCAGCCTATAGAAGCATAGTAAATTTGCATACTTACACCTCTGGTTTTCTATTACAAGACTTGCCCAGTTAACAGCATATAAGTACAGGTCAGTGTTTAGAAAACTTAAATATTCCACTGGTTATCAGCTCATAAAAATTGAATTTAATGGATTGTCTAGAGCAAAAATGATGGCAATTACAGCTAACTTATTTTGAAGACTGTCTTGAGAACGGCAGTTGAAAACAATGTATAAAAATTGGTGGTTAAAAAAACCAATATTATTATTTTGTTATTAGGGCTCTTTTTTTTTTAAGATAACAAAGGTAAATGAAATATATAGAGTGGGAATATGTTCACAGTAAAGAAAATTAATGACAAATTTATTTTTCCACTCATAGTCCAATTCCATGAGTGCCAGTGTGAAAGGACTAGCTAAGTTAATGTAGTAGAGGTCAAAAACCCCAGCAGACTGAACGTGTACAAGGGTGACATGCCTCATACAGGTGATTAAATACATTGGAAAGACCCTACTATTAGTGTTATGTTGTCTGCTATCATAGAAAGTATTTTTCTTCTGATGATTTATGACCTTTAATGTAGTTCATCCTTGTTTGCTTGAGTTCACTGAATCCTTGCATGAATTGTGAGGAAAGGAATTGCTTGCCATTTTCTGAATATGTCAGAATTGATCTAACATGTTAATAGTTTGCACAAGGAAAGGAAGCGGTGAAAGTTTCTGGCAGGAGAAAGACATGTATGTGACAAAAAATTTTTTAGACAGGAATTTTTGTGCACTGCTGAAACCTTGTTTCTAAGGGAGAAAAGGATAATGCTTCTGTGAGAAAGGCTGAGTTGACACAGGTTACAGTGATCATTCAGAGTTCATAATCTGCTTTATCCTCTACATTTTACAAAATACCTTTGAGGGATTAAGAAGCTGCTGAATGCAATGCGAATCTGTGAATACAGATAATATGAAAGGCAACAGAAGTCTGTTGCTCTGCTAATTAGAGAACACCTGGAATAGATCTTTGTAAATTGTGATGGAAAATAGTGTCATAGCAAAAATTCTGGTTTGAAATGCAGATTTAGTTCTGTGGTATACTTGCCTACCCTGAAAAACTTGTCTATTACGGCTTTTTAATCACTCCAAATACTGCTGTCATAGACTCTGCCATCTTTTTGTTGTAAACAGAATTCAAAATGAAGTTTAGATATTTTAAGTCATTTGCATTTTGTCTATTACTTTCTCCAATTTATAAAGTAGATCTTTACTTGCAAAAGACTTGTATATAATTTTTTTCACTGAGTCAACAAAATTGACAAAAATAAAAGCAAATGAGTGTGAGCCTTGGCAAAAAATAGGACATTACTCTGTAGATTACCTTTCATTTGATGTGGTTTGCTGTAGTGTTCTGTTTGGGTTTTAATTGTTCTTTGCAAGATCTTCCAATTTAGAAAAATGACTTATGTTGACCTACTGTGTCCCATTTTGAAAACTGTTAATCAGATGGGATTCAGTTTTTTATTCATAACATCAAGAATCAAACTCCTAGGGAAAAATTAATTAGGTATTTTCATTGCTTTTTTTAAAGGGCAATAGCTCAGGGAGGTGGCTTATACACAACACTTGGAGCATTTTCTTGCCATATGCATAATCTGAACAATTTGTCTCTTAGACTGGAAAGGCTGTTGAATGATTACAGGAGATCTGTGAGCAGTACTGCTTTTCTTCCGCAAACATTTTCCAACAGCAATTTCATTGTGGAAAAAGTTTTTTGGATAGCATTTTTTTGAATGATTTGTATTTCCAAACAGTTAGAAAAAAAAAAAATCGGTGGTTTTTATCACTCCAATAGTCCTGTTCTTTTATGCTGGAAAGAAAGGGGGAAAACACTTTTGTTTCCCTCAAAAATGTGCTAAAATCTAACTAAAAATTCAGTTTACCAAATAAGTGTAAGCAAAACATTATGTTTCAAGTTGAATGTAAAAGGAAAAGTTGTGAGCATTCTAAATATTTTCCAAAATAAAATTTAAAGACTATCTCAATATATATGTACAGAAGCTCAATATTTTAAAAATATTACATGAAATTAAAAAAAAAAAAAAAGTGAGCTGACAAGAGAGGATATGCATTTAAATTAGAGATAAAACACTGTGGTGGGTTGACCCTGGCTGGATACCACGTACCCACAAAGCCATTTTATCACTGCCCTCCTCAGCTGGACAGGGAGAGAAAAAGATAATGAAAAGCCCATGAGTCAATATAAGGACATGGGGAGGAGGTCATTCACCAATTATTGTCATGTGCAAAACAGTTCCAAATCAGGAAAAAGAACTTTATTAAAAATTAAACCAGAGCAGGATAATGAGATATAAATAAAAAATCTTAAGGACACCTTCTACCCACTCCTCTCTTCTTCCCAGGCTCATCATCACTCCCTCAAATTCTTTACCCCTTTGTCAGCAGCAGTGCCAGGGGACGTGGAATGGGGGTTGAGGTCAGTTTATCATACAATGTCTCTGCTGTTCCTTCCTCCTCCGGGGGAGGACTGCTCACACTCTTCCCCTGAGCAAGCATGGAGTCCCTCCCACGGGAGGCAGCCCCTCCATGAACTCCTCAGCTGCATTTATTCATGAACTGCTCCAGCATGGGTCCCTCGCACAGGATGCAGTCCTTCAGGAACAGATTGCTCCAACGTGGGTCTCCTGGTTGTTACAAGTCCTGCCAGCAAACCTGCACCAGTGTGGACTCCTCACTCCACAGGGTCACAGGTCAAGCCAGGAGCCTGCTCCGGTACTCCAGTAACTCCTGAGGGAGAAAGACATGGAGTGTTGGGGAATCTGAAAGTTTGTGACCTTGGAACATGGAGTCTTATAATTTTATTTTGATGATAAGTCTGAGGAAAACTTTGCAGTGAAACACTTTAGTAAATGGCTTAGAAAGAAAAAGTGATGGAACACTCATGCTTCTTATTAATGTCAAGATAAATCTGATGAGAATTTGATACTTGAGCTCCTTTGCATGGAAGGATTTCTTCTGTTGAGACACATTTTATTTTGTTGCACTTAATTTTTATTTGTTCTCTGGAGAATGCAAGTCAAAAGATCCTCTTATTTGCTGTAATATGCCACATGGAATGTACACATCACAAATCTGAAGTGGTCCAAATGGAGTAATGTTTTCCCCATACCTAATATATTTGGGGTATTATAGTGTAGAAAAAAACCTTTGTGTGGCTTAGGCAGGGATTTTAGGAAATGTTTTGAGAGGTGTCTTTCTTCCAAAAGTGTTTTTTTATCTGTGATGTTATCAGGGTCTGCATTTTTCCAATAACAATGTAGTAGGGAAATTTGCACTTCACCACTTAAGTTGAATGTATTTACTCTTGTATAATTCCATGAAAAGTCCTTATGTTCCTTGCAGCAAAATAAACTTGAACTCTGACACGTTCTTGTATATCCCTCTGGTATATTCACATCTGGAGCATCATTTCAATTAAATAATCATCTTCCATTAAGATACAAATTTTGATTCCATCATTATCTCAAATTAATTAAGAGACTTTTAATTATCATATTAATTAAACTGTAGGATCATTATGTTTTTCTTGATCCTTAAAATTGTCTTTATCTTAATTGTCAGGCTGGAATTTCAAAGCAGAGTTGTACTGTCATAGCAAAACTTACACTTTTACTTCTGAAATAATTTTATTAGGTGCTGATTTTCCCCATTCTGGTTTAGGTGAGATTTGTTTTAGAGCTGGGTTTTGTGGACACTTGCTTTCACTAAATGATGTGATTACTTTCATCTCCACCTCCCCAATCTTTATAATTTTTCTTATGTACTGCAAGAAATCTTCAATTTCAGTCTTACTTTCTTAGTACATTGCCATATTTCAATCTGCACGTGCATTTTTAAGATCCTCTTACATTCTGTCTGAGCCATACCATGTTTGTTGGAACATTCAATAAGAGAGCAGGATTGATGGATTGGTGCTGAATTTGATTAAGCAGAAAATTGGAAGTGGTTAAAATGGCTGAAAAGGTCCTCCAGTTTTAGTCATGGTAATGAGAAAAAAATGGGATCATATGAAGGTAAGTGCAGGACAAAAGAAAAACTGGCACATGAAGTTAATAGACTATGAGTTGTGTGTGGAGAAACACAAATGAATGAAGACATGATATACACAAATTAGACCTGGGTCCTGATATGTATTGAGAAAAATTTTATAGCTGAGGAGGATCCTGAGAGCTAAAAGTACTGTCAGATTGGAGGACATTTTTAGACTTGTTCTTTTCCATAGAGTATTAATGATCTTTCATGAACCTTTACCTGCTTTTCAACCTAACTTTCATCCAAATTGTTGGACCTCTAAGCTGAAAATACTGCAAATAGAAAAGATCAATTTTCCTTCTCTGTGTTTATAGTAATATCACCAAAGAAAGTACAGAAATGTGACAAGAAAACACCATATTTTTGACACCAGTGGGATAGGATGTAGGATTTTTTCCGCAGTTTAGGTTGCTACTAATAGTATCTGCTCTATTTCCATGCATTAGTCTGTTTCCCAATGTTACTCTTTCTGCTTGTCCTTGGTATTAGAAAATAATCTGCATTGATGTTGACGGCTGAACTAAAAGTACTTAATAAGAGTTGGTAATATTGGTATCTGCATCTGCTGCCACCTTTTGTTCTGACTGTTCCATTTTTTCTCTCTGATACTTGCCCCAGTCCTTGTCTTTTTATACAGTGTAATACATGTATATGATTCTCAATGTATGTGTACAATCTACAACTGCTTACTGATCTTGGTATTTGATTGCTTAAAATCTAATGAAATATTGTCTGGTGAGAGAAGAGTGACAGTCACAGAATTCATGACTCTGCAGGAACACTACATGCAGCACAGGTCATGGAGCGTTCAGTAGCTGGTGAGAGAAAGACTGTATTTGCATCAGGGTGATCTCAGAGCTCTGTCTGATGCACCTTTGCACTTTTCTGTAGCCATTACTTTTGCTTAGTTTCGAAATCATCCAAATCCATAGCAATGTATTAGTTTTAGATTCACATTACATATCAATTACCTATTTATATTTTTCCTTTCCCCCTGTCTTGTCCAATTCAATATATGTGATCTGATTCTCATGGGCATGTTAACTTCACTGCTGTACATTTTCTTGTCACTAGACAAAAGCCTCTGCAGAAAAGAGGAAGATTGAATGGTAAGTATTCCTTTGAAGTGAATCAGCCTGTGTTTATTGGGTAACTTTTCTGCTGAAACATGAATAGCAACAGGTGAATTACTGAGAAGATTGGTGTACCCTGGGGTTAAATACATCTATCAGAGAATGAAAGTTTTATCAGGGAGCACTGTTAGGTTTTCCTCTATTTCAGCCTGACCCCGAAAGTCAGAGAGAGAAGATCTATTGAACTTTAGTATTGCACTTAAGAAAGACAGTGCTTAACATCATCAAGTTTCCAAGTAAGGAGATGTAAGGCAGACAGAACCAGTACTTTAGAGCTTTGGCTGAGAAGGCCTTGCAACCTGCTAAGTATCTTTCAGTGCATTGAAAGAGGAAGTGCAGGCTCAGCCACCATAAAAGTAATTGAGAAGAACCCCAGAAAATTATTTTAAGTGTTTGTTCTTCTTGCAATGGCTAATGTCAGCCACACCTTTACTGTATAAATGTCATAGAAAAGTAGGAATGTTCAATATTTGTCAACAATCTGTGAGCAGGTACCAAACAGAGGACAGATGATAGTGTGCATGCCTACTGAGTCTGTGAAGGTCTATGTCATCCAGAGAGTAGCTCTTCTGTCTACGTCAAATCAAGATAAAATCTATGACTCTATATAAATAATTTAAATTCTTCCCTTGAGATCAGACCTCCATATATAAAAAAAGGAGCTGATCAGAACTGCATTATGCTATGTTAGGTTTGTTCTATCAAAATACAATTTCTTTTTTCTGCTATTGCAACTATTTTGTTTTGGTCTTTGTGTTTTGGGTTGTTATGATTTTTTTTTTTTTTTTTTTGACACCCAGTAGTGTGTAGTGCATAAATTTTGCACAAGGTGTATTAGGAAACCTGTCCTGAGGTGGAGTAGCCACTTTGTCATTTTATTTGTTGCTTTTTGTTGAAGCACAGTGTGAGCACTTTCCACTGCTAAAGCCTTGTTTTTACACCAAGAGTCCTCTGTCCATTTTGGGCTCCTTAGGTTACGCAGACATTAGGAATGGACTGAAGATGAAAATGCAATGTATTAGCTTCCTTGTATGTCAACATTTGGTGGTGATGGTGTGGACAATCAAATTTGCCTTCTGAGCTATGCTATTTGTGGTCTGTTTGGATAAGGCAACAGGGAAAGGGAAATGAAACTAATGTGTCAGAAATGTGATTGTATCGCAGATTGTGTTCATAAGAACTGTGAGCAAGGCAGGGTAAAAACTCAAAGACATGCAAATAAATTAATACATTTGTGAGATTGAAAGGATAATGCACATATCACAAAATGTGACTAGGGGATATGAATACAGGTACTGTAGAAAAATGAGTAGGCATTTATGTAGAAAAATCCTAGACCAAAGGAAATGTGTTCTGGATCAGATTTTCACAGCCAGTCTGTATCTTTGCACTGCTCCAGAGATGGAATTCCCAGAATTCCCTCAGCTTGCCTTTACAGCCAGACTGCAGTAGCTCTGCAGCACAGAGGAGCCAGGATTCATGTAGACCTGGCTCTTTGGCCCTGGAGAGCCAATAATATGTAATATGTTGGTACAGAAAAGAAGTATTTCAGGATTACTTTGAAGGCTAAAGAACTCACAGTTTCAAAGTTGTTATGCAACCTAAACCAGTTTGGTTAGTCTTAATAATAGCTTATATTTGAAGAAATAGAACATAAATAAATAAAAGTGAAATAATGGAACAATCATTTAATAAGAAATAGAAATGTAGGAAATTTTTGTTGTCCTTCTGCTACCATAATTTTATGCCACAGCAGGACACAAAGAAATAAAAATTAACAGTTATGCACTGTAAATACCCAGAAAAAACAGAATACTTCTTATAGAAAGGAATTTTTTTTTTTTTTTTAGCTACCTTTAGTTTACATTTATTGTGTTTGGAGTACAAGATAAAAAGCCCTGAACAACTCACCCACTCACTCATGCCCCAGGATTGCCCCTTTGTCAACATATATGCCATATTTTTACACTAAATAAACAATGCAGGTCTTTTCCACCAGTATTATAAAATTCCACAAATTTTTTACTTTATATAATCCTAAACATTTAAAAGAAATGTATTGTTTTGAGTGGAAATGTCCTTTCCAGTTTAAGTGATAATCTCTACAGATTTTAATGAAAGTGATATATGGAGTTGGAAGTAAACTGAAGCTGACACTAAATTAGTATAAATTGCCAGCAATTATACTTAAGTAAATCAAATTAAACCAATTCACTATGATGCAAGTGAGCAATGACTAAGATCTTAGATTAGAGATTGCATATTCAGAGCGAAATTTAACAGAAATAGTCACCATTTTCATTTTGCACAGTATGTATAACTTTCCAATTAGTCACATGCTACAAGTTGTAATTTGAGTCCAGTTGTTAATGCAGGAATCTGTAGCGACATCACTGCAAGCTGTAAAGCATTTTAAAGCATTTATCATAGTTCACAAAAATGCAGGTGTGCATTTCCCCAAAGTCTCAGTGTATCTTCAGGTGTAAGCACTATGATTGCTATAGTCTCTCAGAAATACTCAGAAATATGGAATAGTATTGGTGTGGGTGGCAAGGTTTGGGTAGTGAGAGCACTGAAGGGGTGGCCTATATAAGAGGGCTTCGGTGTCTGCTCTGTGCTGGACACAGGCTGGCTCCAGAACAGACCCTCTGCAGGACACTGCTGAGTCCATCACCAAAGCTGGTGGTGTTTTTGGGCAAATATGTTTAAGAAAAGGCAGAAATCATCACTCAAAGAGAAGTAGAGGGAAGCGGTGGAGGAAGAGTAAGCAACAGCAAAGGTAATGCCAAGGTCAGAGGAGAGAAACTCCAGATCAAGCTCCTCAAAGCACAAGACCAGTTTGTTCCAATATGCAAGTAATCGAGTGTGGTGGAAGGCAAGTGTGAGTGAATAAGGTGTTCCTTCTTGGTAAGCCTTGTTTACAGGTTACTCTGCCATCACTTGGTCAGCAGTAAATCACTGAGGAAGTGTTGAACTATCCAGCTGACTAAAATCAAGTTATGTAAAATCAAGATACATCAACAATTATATGGGATGCTTAAAAGCTCTCTTAACATCCTTTAATGAGTAGTTAGAGAGAAGATAGAGCCACTCTTCTCAGAAATGTTCAATGAGAGGACAAGATGCAAGGGATAAAAGCTTCAACAACAGAAATTCCATTGAAATCTAAGGGAAAAATTCTTCACAGTGAGGAAGATGAAGGATCTGACCAGCTTGCACAGAGAAGCTGTAGAATTTCTCTGTCCTTGGAACCACCTGAACGTCAACTGAATTGACTCTCAACAACTTCATATAGTTTCAAAGACAAACCTTCTTGGATAGTTGGATGCATAACCCCAGAGATCTCTTCTAATTATTCAGTGCTACTGTAACCTCTGGCTCTAGGTGGTCACTGAAGAGTCCTGTAACCCATTCACAGGAGTGCAGGCAGGAATGAGGCAAATGTTTACACCCAGAGGCAGCTACTGCCTGGTTTCCTATCCACAATGCCTGTCAGGTATGGAAGAATGACCAGGAGGGGGAAAGGTACACCCTTCAGAACAAAGAGAAACTTGTCTGAGATAGAGGTACTAGACAGATGCTTTTCCTTTGGTTTGTGATTATGGAAATTAATTTGGAAGCATTGTCAATCAATACTTCTGTAAATAATTAGCTCACTAAAGGTTTACCATTACTGATTTTTTTATTGAATCAAAGAATAGACTAATATGCCATATGAAAGTGAACTAATTGCTGGATCTTTTCTGTAATATAAAATCATTCCTGGTGACAAAGATTGCTTTTTAAAATATTAGGCTAATTTGTTTTTAAATTATTGTATTAAATGTTTAAAGCATAAATATAATAAATTTAACAAATTGTATTATCTGAGTGCAATGATATCTCTTTAAAGTAATTATTTTGCAGCCCAAATGCTACATTGGGATCATTGTCATACTGTGTTTCAGAGGAAAACCACTATATGCTACCGAAGCACAGCTTTGTGTAAATATCACTCGATTAGGAATTTGTAAGGTTTTTTTCAAGAACATTCCCTTTATATTATTTTAATATTATTTTAATGAAAGATAATTAAAAACTGAAAGAATTCATACTGAAAGCATTTATGCTAGAAAATATTATTTCCAAGGAAATAGCAAGAACTCCTGAAAATATGAACATTTTTATTCTTCTCTAAGTAAAAACCCAGCCCTCACTTTCTGATTTAAGGTTTGTGCTTTGTTGTTTTCTTTTTGTGTGTGTGTGTGGGTTTTTTTGTTTTGTTTTGGGGGGTTTTTTTGGCAAACGATACGATCTCAAGACCATAGAGTTAAAAAGTTCATTACTGAGTCAAGTGACTAGAAGGGATGATATAAATAGTTCTACACTGACTTCTTCAAAGTATGGCCACAGTCACAAATGCTGATTTTATTTTTTATCACCTGCTTCCAGACATTAATAGCTAAAAAAACCCAAAAAACAAAACAAAACAAAACAAACAAAAAAAGGAAAATTAATTGCTAAAAATGGTTTTCATGTCAATCTGCAGTCGAGTCACAGAGTAGCATATGTACTAAGGGACCAATGGAAATCTGGTGGACCAATCTCTTCCTAGAGTGGGCCCAGCTTGGGGCATAGGCTTATAACTTGTTCTGTATCTTTCATGTGTTGTGGGTTGGTATGGTCTGATCAATAACCCCATGTCAAATAGCACTGTACCAAAAGCCAGAAGTCTAAATGTATCTTCAGAATTGAGAATTTATGTTTGACTAACCTAAACATCAGTATGCATCTTGCTTATTTTTGCATGAAGTGATCCCCTTTCAAGAAAGTATACAAAAGGAAACATAATAGAACTTTGCTACAGACTTAGCCTAGAAATTCACAATTTCACTTAAGAACAACTTTGTTTATGCTTTATTTGAAATTACCAAGCAAAAACTATTATGGAAAGAGAATCATACGGTGCTCAGGTAACTTTGCTGAAACTAGTGAGCAGCCTTACTCCCTTTTCACTTAGGAAACTGGCTGAGAAGGAAATGCTGTGGAGAAAAGTGTAAGAGATTCACCTTATCCTGCATATATGAAGTTAATGAATTGTTTGTAGTTCACTTCAGCTGAAGCTGCAAGTTCTGATCCAAAGAATAAATGGAAGAGAAGGAAGGTAAACAAGGGAGAAAGAGAATAAATATTTGCATCCTATTCTGTGTTAACAATGGTTCAAACACTATTCAAAAATAGAGGAAGATAATGTAAACCTCCCACAGTGCTAACGATGTATATAGGTCTGAATTTAAGTATGTGTAGTACATTTTTGCAAGACCATCAAATTTTTTAGTTGCCATAAAACCTGTTTTTCTCCTGTGTAAAGATTTATTTGTACTCTAAAAACAAAACTCAAAACATTTTTTGGTACATGAACAACTAGACTTATGCTAAAATATAATTGCTGTTGCTTACATAATGACTCTTTTCTGAAGTGTATTCCCTGAAGCTTTGTGTGTTTCTTATTCTCTCAGGTGCTTTGAGATTCTTCTGTCTCTCAGTATAGAAAACATAAAATATGTTATAAGAGTGCATTAAAAAACCCCACCATAGTAGTTTGGCATATGCTGCTTTTACCATATGACTAACATTTTTACACAAATATGTAGTGTGAAAGTGTCTATCACTGAAAACCGAAAATAAAGAGTATAATTCCTTAATTTTTCACTCATAAAGGATCCACTTCAGATTCTGTTGAAATCAAAGGAATTTTGGACAGTGATTGATTTGAAGGGGAAATGGGTTGAGGTTTTCAGTAGGATTCTGCAAGGTTTTTTGCAAGGCAGAACTCTCCCATAATGAAGGTCCATGGCTGTGACTCAGACTAGGACAGAAGAGTGTGTGAGAGGAGAGGAGTTTTGTTGTTTTCAATTCTGCCACAGTTTGCTATCTGGCCTTGGACACGCCACCTAGTTTCACTGCCTAATTGAATGTATTTGTAGGTTGGAATAGTTGCCATATTGTTTTGTCTGCAGTGGCTCATCCATCAGGTACCAAATTTGTACTTGTTTTTCGTGGTGTATCCTGTGTTAACTCTCACTGTTCATCACCGGCCTTACTTTGACTGTAAAAGCAAAGTTAGAACAGTGCTTCTAATGTCTTCTATTTCCTAGAGCTTGTCTTTGTAAGAAATAGTCCTTTCTGTTGAACCATCTCCTGTTTCTTCTTGAAACTGAACTCTACTCTCATCCTCAGAACTCCTGGAAATATCTGTGTCCAAGAAGAGACTAGGACAAAAAGCATTAACAAGTACATCAAAGCTTTGGCTTTTCCCAACATTTTACCCCCTCTTTAGACTTCTAGGATGTATTTTTTTAAACACAACCATGGCATCACTTATAGAAAGGCCTGGACAACCTTTAATAGCTTATAAACCTTTTGGTGTTGCTCTAGGTGTTCTACATTCTTGAAGATGCCATTAGCCACTCAAAACAGGAGAGACTGCACAAAGACATGCACCAAGCCTGCTTTTTAGTATTGAAGAGGCACAGCCACTACAACCAAGATACACCAGAGATATATTTGTATTACTTTTCTTGTATTAAGAGCAAAAGAGACAAAAAGGAGTGTGGGTCTGTGACTGACTAGATCTTCTGAAACAGCATAGAGAAGATAATTTCTCTTTCTCACTTTCTCAGCATTTTGTACACCCCCACACAAGGAAGCCACAACCTGCTAAATTGCTTGAGGCACAGGTCTGTCATTTTCATTGTTTGAAATATAATAAAGGTTTCTCTGGCAGAATTTCATTGTCTTTCACTGTATGTAATAAATCATATTACTCCATGTGAGCTTTTCAAAGAAACTTCTTTTAATTCAAATTTGTTATCAGTTTCCATGGAAAATGATAGACGTAGCTATTAGTCTGTGAGCAGCTGTTATTGCTGCTACAGACAAATATAAAATCCACATTAGCAACTTCCACTTTTTTTTTCTAACATTTCTAACTTTTGAAACATCTGCTTGAGCTATTTTTCTCCTTTAATCTCAACAGATCCATTGAAATAGAGAGAGGTGTGCAAGCAGCTTGAGACTTCAGTTTGAAATATATGAAATAGGAAAAGCTCAAAGGGGAAACATCTGCTGAAGTGAAAATGTCTGTGCAGGGTTGGAAGGCTGGATTTAAAGACTGAAGAATAGGAGAAAGAAACTTTCAGAGTAATTAAAATATGACCTAGGTGATTTTTATAGTTCCCTTAGGTTGTACAAGTTCAGTATGTGGGTCAGACAGGTACACAGTGTTGTCCAGATTCCTTTTCCTGTGTTTGTGTCCGTGTTACTTCTGGCTTGAAAGCAAACATGACCTTGGTTGCATGGCATGCAGTTGGCTTCAGAGCTATCATTCATTTATTACTGTGGTAGACGAGAGAGAAACCAGGAGATAAACCTGTACAAAAAATCAAGCCGCCTACTATTCTAATAAAATCTGTTACACTTCAGAGCATCTGCACATCAAGCAGTCCCATAACACCTTGTCAAGTCATCCACCTGAATCTAAAAAGGGGCTGTGCAAAAGATGGGCATGCTAGTCTCTGTGAATTCCCATAGTCTGTACACAGTAACAAAGGTTTACTGAATATACACAGAGGAAAAACCACCACTGTTATTCAGTCCCTGACGTATGAAACAGAGGTTACTCTTCGGTATTCATTGTTTGATTATAAGATTATGGATTCTTGTAATATCAGTCTGGAAGAAAATCTATATCAGATTACCAGGTGGTGTTCTATTTTTACAGAAAGGAAAGAAAGAAAAAAAAAGAAGAAAAACACCCAACCCTAAAGCCCCTGAGGCCAGCCCTAGCCAGATGTTTTAATTTCAGAAGACTGATTGTGAAGGATACCAATTTCTTTGTCATTGTCAGTAGGGTGACAGCACAGTGACAGCTTTCCTGGTCAGAGGACAAAGATTGCCACAGAATCTGCAGAGAAACAACATGACAGAAGAAAATTGTGACTGGAGAGCTAATTCCCTTTACTTTTAACAGAGGGAAAACAGGAATATTTACATCCAGATGAATGCATGGATAGTGTCATAAATAAGAAAATTAAGTACACTGACTGTCTTCAAGACAAGAAAATCATCCACCACACTTAGCCAGGGAGTCACTACAGTATCTTTAAGCTAGGGTCCCTAACATATGGAACCGCAATCATCTTTAAGAAAAGAGAGGTGGAAAAAATTTGAGCTCATTCTAGATTGCCTTTAACTTGTTTTATCTACTTTTTCCTTGAGAGTCTAAAAACTCCAATGATTCTGTCTGGCTTGTTTAGAGATAAGATGAGCCACTTGTGGAGAAGAAACCACAACTGGTGCAGGCAATGTCAAATCCCTTAAGCAGCAGTTCCTGCAGTTTGTGGGCTGTGAGGCCTTTGCTAGATATTATCAGAAGCCATTAGATTAGCTGAGATTGCCAAGAAGAGAACATATGTTGCCCACCTGTATTTCTTTTGAAGTGATGTCTATGGAGGATTGCAGATCATTAATTTTTAGAAATTCATGATTTTGCTAAAAAATTAAGAAAATTAAAAGTTCTGCTTGTAAAAAAGAAAAGTAAATATGCAAACTACTGTGACACAATGCACATACTCATAAAAAAAAAATTGATTTACTGAGCATCTGAGAACAGAATGACTTCCAGAGTTCAAAATTAGTAGAAATTACAGAGATTTATAATACTTATAATACTATCAGCCAGCTGGTGCTAGTCTCCTGCAGCATAATTACCCACAGAAGGAGTGGAGACTCTATAGACAAGGGGTGCAGTGTGCATGTGAGGAGCTAGGGTCTGGTGGAACATTGCAAGAGAATTTTTGGGAGTAGAGCAAAAAACTCAGGGAAGACATTGCTGGGGAAGGTGAAGGAGCGGTAGAGAAGCACAGGGGAAACCTTCCTGAGGAGTGTTGGCCCAGGAAATCCTGCAGGAAGAGTGTGAGGCAGGGTTGGAAGTGCTTCGGAGATGGACTGATGGACCTACACTCCCAGACTTCCCAGGCTTCACTGTCTCACCTCATTGTCTCACAGTTTGAGACGTCCTGCAATCATGTAAGTGTCAGGAACTCTGACTCCAGGGGAATGTGGGAGTCAATAAGATTGTAAAATGTAGCCTGGTGAGAAAGTAAGGTATCATTGTGGTGAACTACAGATGAACACTGCAGTAGGTTATAGATTCCTTGCAGAGATGTGGTAAATGTATCTATGGCCAAGGGAAGATATTCATTTTGACCATACTTTTTACTTAGATTCAAAGGGGTTATATTGAGAAAGGAACTATTCAGGAGAGCTATTGCGGCCTTGCCAAAGCCAACGCTGCAAGGCAACCTACCTTGGGAATTAATTTTTTTGACAGAAATTGTGTTTGACAGTGGCAGAAAGAAAGGAGTCTGATACAAGTGTTCACATGTCTTTGCAGCATGAGAGGAGGGTGATATCATGCCTCTGCCCTTTATTAATTAGCTTCCAGGGATCCTACATGAAGGAAACTTTATTCCTGTGCATGGCCTTATGAGATAAGCTATAAAACTAGGTAGAAGTATGCTCAGAGACTATGACAAGTATTTGCTTACAGATGCTTGAAATGGTCTCTTTGCTGTGATCAATTCCGTAATGATTAAATCAGAATACTTATAGTAAAGACGCAGAATCCACAACTCCTTTTTACAAGTAATAAGCCATTATTATTTCAGTATGTAAAATTTACCACCTTAAAATAGGCAGTCTTCCTTCCTTGGTGTATGTGTATGCCTTTGCTGTAATCAAAAAATGGGCAAATTTTGAGAAGAACTTGTTATTTTGATAATTTAAATTCAGTAATATTTTCATTTCCCATACAAGTGTTTAGAGTTTCTAACACTTGTTTCAGTTAGATAATGCTACAGTGCCAGCAGCCATCTGCTAATTTTACAAAATGTTTGGATTAAAGCTTAAGCCAAGCTTTTAAAGCTCTTCACAAACATGCAGTTACCGCTACACTTATAGATTGAGGAAGCAGCCTTCATTTATTCCAATCTTCTAAACATATCACATGTTAAAAATATAAGTATATATATAGAAAGCAAAACTGCATAGTTACAAAAAGCTAGGATGTAATAAATAAGCCATACCATGCTAAAGGATGATTAGGCATAGAAATAACAAAATTAAACTGATTTTCAAAATTTAATTATTTCTCTGGGTTAGTACAAGCAGTTTGATTTTGATTTTAAGAACAGTTGTTATTTCTTTGAGAAAGATAGTGGCACAATTTCTCTATATGGCAATGCTTATTTCACCTTACCTTTTGAGCCCTTGTAAGGCTCAAGGGATTTGTTAGAGAAAAAGATTTGGATTCCCCTCCCTTGCTTCCAGTAGAGATCATTTTGAACTCTATTCAGGCATGAAAGAAATACTAATCAGTCTTTTAGACTGGAAAGAAACTCCCAGGAGTATAGTACACATGTAAACTCTTCTATAAATATGAATATCATAACATCTGAGAAAAAAAGCCACATGAGATAGGAAGTTTTATTTATTTTTTCTTCAAATGGGGAGATGAACAAAAGATTTTGCTGGAAACATGGAGATTGCATAAACCTTGGAAAAGTGGTTTTATAATCTAGTCTTGAGTTGATGTTAGCACCTTACATCTGCCTATTTTTTGTGTCTGAAACATAATTGTCCTAAAACTTTCCTGTCCCCTCATAAGGGTATTTCTTTCCAAGGTGATGGAAGGTTTTTTTCTCTGTTCTCACATGAAAGCTGTCTAGCCATATGGACCAGAAAAGGGAAGGCAATAAGAAACAAAGCAGACTGCTCCCCAGAATATTTAATATGGTATGTGGATAATTTTACTCTTTCCTTCAGATAAGCAGGATTATTTATTTTTCTAAAAGCAACCACAATTAACCACAGTAACAGCATATGTTGTGACAGTATCCTGCTCATTGTAACCAATAACTGTTTATAACAAACTCCATGAAGGGGCAGTATCTGCACAGAGGCAGGGAAGGCAGGTCTCCACTCCAGAGCGGCAGCATCCCTGCTCTGCTCACCACTCCCGTGTGTCCTTGTGTTGGGGTAACTTCAGAGAGAGGAATGTGCTCTGCTCAGATAGGCATATTTACTTGTTGATTAGGGTAGTCTCCCAGGAGGTGAAAAATACTATTTTAAACATCTGAATTTGAAAAAGAATTTGAAACTCTGACTTTTCATGTCCGAGATAAGATCTGTCTGCCATGTCTCTTAGCTGGGCAGCGCTACAACTTTTACCACCCTGGCTCCAGAAGTGAGCCTGGCTTATGCCTCTGAAATAAAAGAATCAAGTGGGAAAATGGAGGGGAGAGTTTTAGTCTATGAATCACATTGTGAATAGAGGGAGTATCTGAATCTGTGTTCTCAAAATGGGTGCTTTTGCATATTTTCCTGTCTAAGAACCTTTATTGGCTAAGAACAGGTATGTCTGCACTAGCTGTTTTTGATCCTATTCTGACATACCCAAATCCATACCTTCGGAAGCTCTATTCCCTTTTCATGCATATAACTTTGCTACTACACTGGTTTTAAACACATAAATCCTTTACTGTGTCCAGACCTAAGCAACTGGTGATAAAAACGGAAGTACTGAGACAAAGAGGACATGAAATATGTATTATGAAATTTTCTAATATGTGAGGAGAGAAGCATTCTTGGATTCCAAGTCAAATTACATTCTATCTCATTTGCATCAAGAAAACAGAAGCACTAATAATATAGGTGTCAAATTAGCGATGGAAATAGCTATGCAATCAAATGATATAATGATGGTATATAAGTGAAGGTGACCTACGAATGAATAATGTGGGAAAGAAAGACTGACAAAGTGTTAATTGATATGTCAAACCAGTAATGTCAGTCAGTTGCATGCAGGAAGAGAAATTAGTCAGTGTAAATTGCATAGTGACCATTAAAACATACCAAAAGTAACTTCACTTTCTGCAAAGAACTTGACAGATAAGACATAAGAACAAATTGAAAAACAAAACCAAAACCAAACCAAAGAAATACCATATCTGATTTAATGCTCCAGGTAGCCAGTAAAGGTTCACCTTTGATGTCTGATGCCTTTTAATGTCTAAGAAAAAAATATTTGCAGCATCTGTACCACAATAATCCTCAATTCAATCTGTGAAGTTTTCACAGGTTCTCCTTAGAGAAATCCAATAAAATCTACAATGTCTGATCTGTATCTGCTGACTTTGAATGGCTAGTGTGTAGCTGAAGAGATACAAAAGATATGTATGTATAAATCTGAGTTTAGAAGAGGCTGGGGACTCCTGGTTCTCTGTTAAAAAAAAAAAAAAAAAAGTAATTTTTAAATAGTAACCTCACTTCGTGCTTCCTTACAAAATAGTTTCCAAGGCTGAGCTTTTGCTTAGCTTGCACTTTAAAGGAATTTTTGTTCTTTTTCTCATAGAACTCTGAAAAAATGCAACCACTATCTTGGGACTAAACAGTTAGATCAATACCATGAATTTGCAGTGGGTCATTCCAGACAGTGAGAGAAAAAAGAAATCTGTTATGTGGCTTTTTCACCTCGCTTAATCTAGAAGCAAAATGAAATATTAAAAACAAATATTTATTTAAATTATATATTTGTGAATCATAAATGCCTGAGAAATTTTTGTCCTTTTTCCTAAATGTGAAACCATTCTTTTTCATTCACTTAAAATATGAGCACAAATTCTTATTTTTGGATAACATAAGAAGTTATATATTATTTTGTCCACTAGAGGGTATCAAACATATTTCCAATCTGGCAGTAGAGAGCCTCAGAAGCTAAGAAAATAAATAATATCAGGTCAAATTAATGTTACCATATTTTCAAAGAATATCAGTGCCTATGTTTTATATAATACTTCATGAAAACGAAATTATTTTTCATTTTCTAGAAGAAATGATTTCCTCCAGCTATAAAATTCCTAAATATATTTTTCATAATGGAATATCTCTACACAATTTTGACTCCTCTCAATGTTACCATAAGAGAGAGGGCATGTTGCACTGAAATATTTAATGATGTTTCTTGTGATGTGAGATTTCTATTCCTTCTGAGTTGGAAATGATATTAAGATCCTGTTTTGGACTTAATCTCCAAATTTATGATGTAAGTTTAAATACAATTTAAATACCCCGGGTCTGAATTTGCAGAGGCTTGTATTTCCATGTCTAATTTAATGTGATCCCTAAGAAGAAACAAAATAATTTAAAACCTGAAGTAACACTAAAAATATACTTTATAGTAGTAGTTCTATATGTTATATTTTTCTTACTATATAGTTCAGCTTCAAGGTATTTGCCTTTATTTTTAAAAGATAGAACTAAAAAGGCTCTTTTCTTCAAACTGAAAGCATTTAATAGGTCTTTTCCTATTTCAAGACAATTATCAGTGCTGTTTATCAGAACCTCTGAAGCAAAGTCTGTCCTTCGTGTGAAACTTAAAAGTGGAAAAATTATGTAAGAGAAATGCTTTTAAAATCCATTATTCTTGATAGTTTGAAGCATTTTGTGCTGAAGTAGGGCTAAACAAATTCAAGCAGGAACTGAAGTACATC
Source organism: Hafferia zeledoni (assembly GCA_035583235.1). NCBI lineage: Eukaryota > Metazoa > Chordata > Aves > Passeriformes > Thamnophilidae > Hafferia > Hafferia zeledoni. Next base: position 59,907,767 of record JAWWEV010000134.1, on the reverse strand, counting down.
TCCTTTAACATTTATGTAGTTACTACTACAATCAATCAATGAAAGGTGTGAATTTATCAGCACTTGAAATCTTTACCAAGATGGGACTTAACGAGATGTATGTTTTCTTGTTCAACCAGAAGGCAGCCAGTATGATGCAGAAGTTAGTGAATGTGACTGGAACTCTTCAGTATATGTTATTAGGAGGCCTGTGGCCAGAGTGATCCCTTGTGGCTGCAGCATTCGCTATATGTGATGCATGATAATGAGTACATGTTTTGCATTGTTCTGGAGAAAATAGTTTGTGGCATTCCAAAGACTACATCCAACATTCTACTTATTCTGTTTGGAAGAAAAAGTTCCAACAGAATAAAACTCAAACAGATTTCTTTGGAGATAATTAATCCACAAATCCACAGCTGACACCCCTGCAAAGTTTTGTTCATAATACTTATAATAATAAGCCGATTTTTGACATTTATTTGTAATTTGTATATATTAAAAGCAGTTTCAGCAACTTGCCCTCTAGATTCTGTCAGTTCTTTAGAACAGGTGGCCTTCTAGAAAACAGATCTTGTCAGATCCTTTTGTTATTTTTCTCTGTGTTTTGCTATCCTTAACAGTACTGTAGAAAATCTGGGTCTTTGGAGGATAAGCAATAATGAATTTATAGCAAGTTTTCTTTTGCTTCTGCCTTCATTAGCTAAGATTGCTGTGTACTGTTTTCAAGATGGATACTGAGATGAATTGCCCTGTGAAAATAAAGAAATTAAAAAAAAATCTCAATACTTAAACTTCATGTGAAAAAACAAGCTCACAGTGAATTGCAAGTTTAGTTCAGATGAGGCTGGTAGAAAATTCCTGTTAAGATTCTCAAGTATTCAAGGTACTTTCTTGCATAGGAGGTTAATGGAGGAGTCACTACTGCTACTTTCAAAGTCTGCTGCTAACAAGGAAACAGCAACTGAACAACAGCCTGGATGTACCTTCCTCTCCTATAGTCTCACAAGGTACTGAATAACACACATGCACATGAAAATGTACTCCACTCATCTTGATCTAAAAAGATAATTACTTACCCTTTTTATTCCTAGTGAATGTCATTATATATTCTCATTTCTAAATAACTTGACTGAATTGACCTTCAGTAATTCAGTCTACCTCAATGCAACACATTAGCACGCTGCATTCAGATTATCATCCAAAAGACGCACATTAGAAAATAAGCTTGTCATTTGCGTTATCACATAAGTGCAATTAGTCTTACAGTGAGGGTTTATTTTGAATTTGTCATTTCTATCAATGAACAGAGCCTTCTATTCCTTACAAGATGATCAATGACAAAAGACGTAATACATGGTAGCTAGAAGGCAACAAGTACATTGTCTTTGACTTCTGTAAAAATTGAATTAAGTTTTACAGGTTCTGTTGAATAAAGAAATTATTAGTTCTTTAAATTCATTGCCTCCCTGGAAAACATTGCTGAATTTTAAATTTTTATCCTATAGTCCTTATTCAGGTCTCATATTCATGAAATCAAAGATGAGGTGAAACCCTGGATAATATGTCTCAGCCCACTTACTGTCATCTCCTTTAAGCAGAAGCACTTGTGAGACACAATTTTAAAATGGTGTTGGCTTAGTTATAACTTTCTAAACCCCTTGAAATTAAAGACACAAAATGTTACTTTGGTTGCTTTTTAACCCTCTGTTGGGTCTCTAAAATAAGAAAAATATTTTTAAAATGCATAAAAATAAGTTTCAGGTGTTCCTGCAGTGAGAGAAAGAATTGCACACAGATTTTTTTTCACATAGATGCTTTATGTCTGGTTTATGCCAACATGCTTAGGCAAACATTTTGATGTTCTATTTTTTGAGCATAATGAGCACATCTGAGACCCAAATTATTCCCTGTAAATACTTTTGCTCCATCCCTTCTGGCTACTTGTTAGTGTCCATATTCAAAGAAGATCACATTCCACTGCAATCAAAAATACCAAGAACTTTGTCCTGAGTAGTACTCATCTAGGCACACTGAGAGGATATGAGTAATCTAATCCTCTAGTATTGATATTAATGTAGTTATTTTTCAAAGATGTTAGTTTTACTAGAGTAGATAAATCTATTTGCAATATGCAATATGTGTGTAAATTTCCTCTCAACTTGGTTCCCAACAAGAATAGTTTCTTTGGGTTACTGGGTAACATTCTGTTCTCCTGCCCATTTATTGATTTGTGAGCCAAATCTCAGCGCTACTGATCTGATACTCATTTCCGGGAAGGAGCAAAGTTGCTTTTAATCTAAGCACTCTGCCCTTTCACGGATATGCCTGGAATTTCTGCTCTCTGCTTTACTAAACTCCACCCAAACTTTCTTTCCTTTCAGGAAGAGTCCTGAAGGGTGTATCCTGTGAGTTTTCCTGACACATGGCATGGAGCCATGTTTCTATTAGAAATCCATCTAATTTCACCTTCAATATTTCTGTATTTCACATTAGCCTCTTACTGTTGATGGAAGCATTAAATCCTGGGGCAGTGGGGGTAATAGTTCATTTGGACAGATATTTCTTCTTGTAGGACATCCACTTCTAGCAGTTTAGTACTTTAATGTGCATACACTAGAGTGACAAACTTCATTCTACCTTAAACCCTGAATGGCATATAAATATTACTTTTTGAAAAAATTATTTTTTCTACCAAATTGAAGTTCTCTTCCTCATGTTCAATAGTCGTGGATTAGCCTTGGCTGGCTGCCAGGTGCACACTAAACTGGTCTCTCACTGCCCCTCCTCCAAAGGACATGGAGATAAAATAAGATGAAAAAACTCATAGGATAAGATAAGGTCAGGGCAATTACTTACTGTTATCACCATGGGCAAAAGAGACTTGACTTTGGGAAGATCAATTTAATTCATTGACAATTAAAAATAGACTAGAATAATAAGAAAAAAAAATGAACTAAAACAATCTTCTCTCCACCTCTTCCCCCCTGTCCTTCTCAGGCTTCTTCTCTGCTTGACTCCCAAATCTTCTACATCCCCCTCTCCAAGTAATACAGGGGAATGGGGAATGGGGATTGCAGGTGGTTCATAACACCTTGTCTCTGCCACTCCTTCCTCCTCACAGACTTCTCTTGTTCCAGCCTGGGGTCCCTCCCACAGGATGCAGTCCTTCATGGACTCTTCCAACATGGGTCACCTCTATGGAGTACAGTCCTTCAAGAACTGGTCCAGCGTGAGTCCCCTATGACAGATCCTGCCAGCAAACCTGCTCATGCATGAACTCTTCTCCATGGGCTGCAGCTCCTTTCACAACATCATCTGCTGCAGCATGAGTTCCTCCATGGGCTAGCTGAGGTGTGGATCTCTGCTCCACCTTGAACCTCCATGGGCTGCAGGAAAATAGCCCAACTCACCATGTCTTTACCATGGGCCACAAGGACACCTCTGCTCTCACACCTGGAGCACCTCCTCTGCCTCATCCTGCACTGACCTTAGTGTCTGCAGTTTTTTCCTGTGGCATTTTTCTTACTTCTCTTTCTCAAAGCTGCTGCACAGCTTTTTTGCCCTTGCTTAAATGTATTTTCACAGAGGCTCCACCAGTATTTCTGGTGGGCACTGCTTTGGCCAGTGGTTCCATGTTGGAGCCAGTGGAACCAAAACTGTCCAACGTGAGGGCAACTTCAACCTTCTGACAGAGATCATCCCTGCAACCCCTACCTGCTGCTGCCAAACCTTGTCATGTAAATACAATACATCAATATATACCCTTTTTTTACTAAGCCATACCTTAAAATATGTATATGCCACTCATATATATATGCAACTTCAAAATTATGCATGCTACTATAATTCTTGCAAATGTTGAGTTTCTTCAGGCAGTTTGTGAAATAAGTGGGGTTCCAGACTTTCTTGGTGTTCATAACTGCTATCATTTGGGACTTAAATAATCTCACAATTGGGTAATTTTGCTTTATTTTGCTTTAATTATTCTTTTCTCATCATTCTTTTGTATCCTTTCCCATCTCATCCTAACCCATTTCAACCCCTCTTGCCTCATCTCATGCTTGCCCTAAAGTTTTCTGCTAGGAAGACTTAGTTTCACATCAGACACTTTCATTTTTCTTGAGCTTTCTGCCTTTAACTTCTGAATTTTGCTTTCTCTGAGTCTCACAAGATCTTCCCATCACCAATCTGCTTTGTTGTGGCCTTGGGTTTCACCTGACCCTCCAGCATATTTTTATAAGTAAAACAATGCTTACCTGAATAGATATGACAGAGTCAATATGGTGATTTCTAGATTGCAAACTTTCCCTTTATTGTTTTTTTTTTAATTTTTTTTTTTTTTTTTAATTATAGCTTGTATATATTCCCACTCTTCCCTCTTTTTTTATTTTTAATTTAAATGGCTAGGTAAAGAACAATTTTATGACCTAGCTCTTAGTATGACTTACCAAAAGTAAATGTATTTGATGATATGAAAGAAGTGTGAGTGGTTCCAATCCAGTTGCAATGTTTATCCTTGGTGTGGCTGGTGGCACTTCTATTCTTTCATCCTTCTATACTTTCTGTTGGCTTTTTTTTTTTTTTTAATTTTACTATATTGTTCATTAAGAACATTTGAACAGAGTAAAACAAATTCAATAATATGTGATCTTCCAAATCTGTTATCTTTGTTTTAACAGAACATCCTTTCAAATTAAAAATATCCTGACTGGTGTAGGTCCATTATCCATGAGATAAGCCTATTTTTCTAACTGATCTCATACACAAAGTATGTGCAAATAATACTTGCATGGCTTAATATATTGTTGTTTAGAG
>JAWWEV010000134.1:59878366-59902870 GCA_035583235.1 Hafferia zeledoni | reverse complement strand
TTTAGAGCTTCTCATGATTTCATGGCAAGAAAAAATTAATTTGTTTATCTTTGTGATTGCAAGTAAATAAATAAGGCCTTATCCTTATCACTGTTTTCCTGGAAGTTCTCTCAAGTGCAGCACATTAACTCAGAGGTTATATAGCAGTACACTGCCAGAATATGGAGATAATTCAGCAAAAGGTGCTAAGTGCTTTAAGTGGTTTAATATATTCTAATGGCAACAGTGAACTGTGAAAGAAAAGTTTTCTCTGAAATGAATGAAAACCAAGTGCATTAATTTTCATAGATGCTGCTAAAAACATCTATTACTTAAAGCTGCATCAGCTTTAATTGGATACTATTCTTAACTTTCTCCCACTCTTCATTTTTCTTATAATTGATTTCACTAGGTATTGATTTCTGTGTGTAGGAACTCAGTAATATATGATATTACCACACACTACTAAGTTTTTAGAAATGTGTGGGTGTTTTATCATTCATAGATTGCAAACAAAAATCTGTACATGCACAAGAGGGTTTTGGTGAAATAGGTTCACACAGATGATCTCTCACAAATTTGAGTGCTTAACCCCTTGCTAGAGGTCATATGAAGGCTGTCAGAAGCCTGAGATCTTTAACAGAATCCCCACTTACTCTGATGGCTAATGGAAATGAGAAATGAATAATTTTTTTCTGTCTTTACTACCTGGTATGGCAAGAGATGCAACAAGTCATCTCCTAATTTCTTTTACAGTGTTTGGCACAATGGCTTTTTCCTGGTGGCATGTTCACAGGTCTGCTATGAGGAGATCAAGGAGCAAGGATTCATGAAGAAAAGTGTCATCTTTGTCAAGGTAGGAGACCAAAAAGCCCAGTCCCTGAGAAAAAGTAAAGCATGACCAACCATAAAATGAAATGGAGGGAATATCTGACATCTTCTGTAGGCAGTTTCCTACCATCCCCAAAAGAAAATTCTATATATCTTTGTGCTTTTCAAAGGTTGTATTACTAATGGATTCTTCTCTAATTTTTTTTTAACTTTCTCATTTTTTCCCCCCTATCTTTTAGCTTCAAGTAAATCTGCAGTGTTTATGAATGAATGAGTTGTCCAGGTTTTTATGATCATGAAAATGTCTATGCCCTTGCAGGTTTCATTCAGCTACATTTTGCAAAGGCTCACTGCTTCTTAATGTTTCACAATGCAAGCTTTAACTCAGATTTATTTTCCTCCTGATTGCATTTCCTCTCCCTTCAGTTCTACGTGCCCACCTCTTTTATTTTGGAAATTATGCAGTCTCATCAGCAGTTCTACTGCTAGCAAGGTAACTAAAATGATGGCCTTGGATTTTATTTGGTTTGTCCTGTTTTCTGTTTGTCCTTCCACAAAAGGTAGCTTTTCTGATACACTTTTGTGTCTCAGGAGAAGTGCAACATCATCTGATGCAGCTGCTGCCTTCAAGTCTCTTCAGATTAAATCACATTAATTTACTGCAGGATCATTATAAAGCCATTCACGGGTGCTTGTATACTCAGAAATCACATTTACCATCTAACTAAATGGATGAATGTAGAGGAAATTACAACTTTCTTCTCTGAAATCATAGGCCTCTTCCACTTGAACAAGAGAATTTCTACTAGGTGAGGGCTTTTAGAAGACATACACTGGAGCTCCACATCATTTCTATAATGCCTCAAACCATGTAAAATACACAGTTGTAAAATTTTATTAAAAATTTTATCCTTGGAAGAGATTCCTATGGAAAATTACAAAGTCCGTTCACATTATCACTAAGAAGTTGAGGTACAGTGAACATCAGAAACAAACAATGAAGGTTAAAGAGGAAGGATTGAGGGAAGATTAAAAGAGCTAAACATAAACAATTTCCATAAAAGGGGATTGCAGGATCACATGATTGTTCTCTACATTTATTTGAAGGGCTTCAGGAGTAGAAAATTATTTCTATGTAGTACAGGGGGAATACATATGAGAACAGTTAGATAAAATAAAAAATTCCACAACACCAAAATGGAGTTCAAATGTTGCAACATTTTTTCTAACAGCAAACTTTCTTCTAACAGAAAAAGATCCACAACAATGTTTCTAATGAGATCTATACTCTGCAAAAAGTTCAGGAAACATCTGTTTCTCTACTCATAATGGTATTTTATTCAGTAATTTTGAAGAAACTTTGAAATGTTTTCACAATTGTTGTGTAGGGCTTTGAAAACAAGCCTGGCTAAAGCACCAAAAATAGTATGGATAGATAACATACTGCCAGTGTATTACACTATATGATTTAATAAATGTTTTTCACCGTTGGTTTCCATTGAGCTATGATTCCACATGGAATTTGAGTTATTTTGTAGTTTTGAAGTCTCATATTACTTCAATAGGATGCCAGCTGAGACTTGCAATTAAGACTTTTCCTGGTTTATTTTGGCTCTATTTGGATTCAAATAATGAACTGTGTTGTGTGAAATACAATGTACATATGTAGTCTTGCTTTCCTTCCTGGTCAGTCAGAAGAATCAGAAGCAATTAGAATTCCTATTGTTCCAGTGTGATAACTCTTCAGGACGGGGAGTGCTTCATTCTTGAAGGAGCTCTACAGAGAAGGTTTGAGTTTTCTGCGGCTGTCATCAGGAACCAGTTAATTGGTAGAAATTTGTTAAAAAATTGATTAATATTAATAAATATATAGGATGGGTAGTACAGTATTTTTTTTTTAAAGTCTTACTTTATCTCTACAATACACCAAGTAGTGTTAAGTAGTGTTAATGCCTAATGTCCTAGAATAGTTTGGATTGCAATGAGTATGGGTATCTTAAACTAGATCAGGTTACTCGGAGCTCAAGCAACCTGACCTTGAATGTTTCCAGGGATGTGGCATCCACCTCTCTGGCACCTCTCTGGGCATCATGTTCCAGTGTTTTACCAGCCTAATCATAACATTTCTTTCCCCATGTCCAGTATAAATCAACCTACCTCCTTTCAGTTTAAAGCCATCACCTCTTGTTCCTTCACAGTGGGCTCTACTGAAAAGTCTGTCCCTATCTTTTTTATAAGCTCCTCTAGGTATTGAAAGGCCACAATTAGGTTCCCTCAGAGCTTTCTCTTCTTTAGGTTGAACTATCCCAACTCTCCCAGCTTTTCTTCATAGAACAGATGCTCCGTTCCTCTAATAATCTTTGTGGACCTCCTCCAGACCCACTTCAACAGCTCCATGTCTTTCCTGTGCTAAGCACCACAGACCTGGACCCAGTACTCCAGGTGGACTCTCACCAGAGAGGAGTAGAGGGTCACCTTCCTTGACCTCCTGGCCACACTTCTTTTGAAGCAGCTCAGAATAGTTGTTGTTCTGGACTGCAAATGCTCATTGCCAGCTCATGTCTAGCTTTTAATCTACCAGTATCCTCAAGTCCTTCTCAGCAGGGCTGCCCTTGATCTCTTCATCCCCCAGCCTATATTGATACTAGGGGTTGCCCCGACCTAGATTCAGGACCTTGAACCTGGCTTTGTTGTCTCTCATGAAGTTCACATTGTCCCACTTCTCAAGATTGTCCAGGTCCCTCTGGATGGCATCTCACCCCTCATGTGTGCAGCCTCACCACTGCAAACTTAGTGAGGGTGCACTCATTGCTACTGTCTATGTCATTGACAAGGGTATTAAACAGTACTGGTCCCCATATGGGCTCCAGAGGGCTATCACTCCTCACCAGTCTCCATCTGGACATTGATACACTAGTCTCTGGATGAGATCATTCAACCAATTCCCTATCCACTGAACAGTCCACCCATCAAATCCATGATTTTTGAGCTTGTAGAGAAGGATGTTGTGGGACACTGAGTCCAGATAGATGACACATATAGCTCTTCCTTTCTCCACTGATGTAGTCACTCCCCCATAACTTGTACTGCTGTGGCTTGTGGAAAGGGCAGCACTCAAGGATTCATTATACAACCAGATCAAGAAAACAGCCATATCTTTCTAAGGCATAGAATATAATTGACTTCCAGAATAGGTAGAACAAATGGTAGAACAAAATATGAAGTACTCTGTGATGAGGAGGCAATTTTAAAAGTTGCAGGGGTTTGCAGGAACATAGAAGACATGGGTCAGCATTTGTCTAACTAATACAAAAGAGGAGTGAACTGTTGACTCACAGCAGTGACAGAGATTGAGGAAGAACACAGTGGCAGCTTGGGAAATTGATGCTGATCTTTTACCTTGTCAAGAAGGTAGAATGGGAATATCGACTGAATTTAAAGTGGCTGTCTGAACAAAATTGGGGACAAGAAAAACCATAGGCACATGCACTAATCTAGAAGAGAAGAATAATTAAAACTTTGCAACACCAGTTGTGGAACATCAAGGAGATGTCTCAAGTTAGTCATAAAACCCACTGGACATAGAGAGTTGATTTTGAAATATTGTTAAGGAAGCTACTGAAGAAGTAATTTTCTTTTTATATGTATGAGTAGGTTTATTATAAATCCTCTAGGATTCTTAAGATTCATTAGAAGAGAGGATCTGTAGATCTTTCTAAAGACCATCTGCTTTTATTCTGGGATCATCACCTAGTCAGGTTATGAGGAACACTGTGTTCTGTAGAAAATAACAAATACAGTATTAAAATTCGTAGGATGTATTTTTCTAATTAATAGTGCAAATGCCTTACTTTCCTCATTTTAAAATCTGTTTCAGGGGACAATCGAAGTCTTTCATTCCATTTTGAAGAATTTTGTTTCTTTGAAGAATGCTGTCTCGAAACCAGGAATAATTTTTCTGCAGATCTAAGCTCTGGTTATTCCTCTTTTTTTTCTTCAAATCAGAGATCCTCCTCCCTCCTATTTGACTTATTATTTGCTTCTAGAAATCTGACTTAAACACCTTACAATGCAATATTTACAGAACTGTCATAACTTTGTAATTTATACAATGTAGGTTACATGATATGTGGAAAATATATTGACATTATTTGTGTTGGGTTTTTTTCCCCCAAACTGCAGAAACATAAAAGCCTTTGATGTTTTTGCAAAACGTTACTGAACCAATTATATTTTGTTGCTGTTAATTTTTATTAAGGCAGAATAAATATAAAACTTTGAAACTTTTCAAGTCAAAATGTGCATTAAATGTTACAGTTCAATATTTGAATTATACAAAGGAACCTTGAAAGGGCAGTAGGGAATCTCAGCTCATGGTTTGCATATGGGCAGCACACATTTCTCATTAATATTAATTGGATTTATAAGCTTGCATTAAAGGAAGCATTTAGGCTTAAAAGTAACTTTCAGTCATGCTCAGATTTCACTCGTCCTTTGGCATTTTGTACATTTTTCTAGAGCTTTTCTCAAACTCTGTTTTGAACTAAACATGAATCTACTGCAGTTCATAATGATGCACAGTTTAATCACTTTATCAAGGTCAACATAACTAGCCCACTTACATAGAGACCTCTGTCCTTCCAAAATATTCGGCATGCTCTGTTTTGATTCACCTGAAGGAATTTTTCTGAATTACATTAAGAAATAAAAACATTTTTGTGCATTTGCCCTGAAAACACTGCCACTATAGTCTGATCAGAAGCAAAGGAAAACAGAGAGATGGCTTCCTCAGCAGCTTGTAGTCCACTATCCTATCCTCTGCACCCCTCTTTAAATACTAGAGACCGGGAAAAGAATTCAGTCATTAGTTCTTCTAATGCAATAACACAGTTATGTTAATGTATATTTCTTCAAACAATTGATATAAAACAGCAGTGCATCTCACTGGGACTATAGTTAAGGCTCCATTTTATACATCTCTATCTATAATTGCATGAGTGCATTATGAACCTGCAGTCGTGCAAATTGTATCAGTATTTGTATTGATGTTTATTCATTTGCTTTGGACAAAGAGAAGAAGCCCATTGTTCTCTTGACCCCAGAAGTGAAACAATTGCACTTGATGATGCTCCCTTTAGCCAGCCATTAGCAAATGATTTCCCACAAGTTTGCATCATGGCAGAGGATGAGAATTTTTTGCTGGAAATTGCTGACCCAAAAGCTGCAATTAGGGCTTTGCAGCATCAGACAGTCCTGAAATCAGACTAAGATAATTAGAAATAAAACCAAGTCTTAAAACCTTCCTTCCACCTTTCCCTTCTTCCTGGGCTTATTATCACTCTTGAATTCTTTATCTTCTTCCCCACAGTGATGTGGGAGGGCAGGGAATGGGGGGTCTGGTCAGTTTATTACATGTTGTTTCTGTCGCTCCTTCCTCCTCAAGGGGTGGACCCCTCACAGCCTTCTCCTGTTCCATTGTGGAGTCCCTCCCGCAGGAGACAGTCCTCCAGCAATTTCTTCAAGTACTTGCCACAGTTCTTCACAAACTGCTCTAGGATGGGTCCTTTTCCAGAGGCTACAGTCCTTCAGGAACAAGTGGTTCCAACTTGCACCCTCCATGGGGTCACAAGTCATGCCAGTCCTGTGACCTCCTCTTTCCATGAGGCCACAGGTTCTGCCAAGACGCTGCTCTAGAAGGGGCTTCTCACACCATCACAGTCTCCTCTGAGCACCCACCTTCTCTGGTGTGGGGTCCTCCAGGGTCTGCAGGTGGATCTCTTTTCCACTGTGGGCCTCCATGTGTTGCAGGGATACAGCTACCTCACCATGGTCTTCAACACAGGCTGTAGGGGCATCTCTGCTCTGGCTCCTGAAGCATCTCCTCCCTCTCCTGCACTGACTTTGTGTCTGCAGGGCTGTTCCTCTTACATATTCTCACTCTTCTCTTCTCTGGCTGCAATTTCTCCTGAACAATAACTTTTCTCCCTTTTTATATGTGCTATTCCAGAGGTGTTACACCCAGAACTGATGGGCTCAGCTGTGGTGGGCCTGGAGCCAGCTTGCATTGTCTGTACTGAACATAGGGGATGCTTCTGGCAGCTGCTCACTGGCCCCTCTGCTAGCCAAACCATGCCACACAAACCAAATGTAGCACAACAAGCTAGGATTTAATGCAGAATGATAATGAGACAAAGCCCTCCACAACAGAGTTAGGTGTGTTGTCTATGGTTTTTGAATTGCAAGTGTAAACTCTCTTGTCAATACTCAACAGCTTACTACAACTTCCCTAGTTACAAATATGTTTCATAGCATTAATGAACTTGTACAAAATGGACCTGGATTGTACATTGAACTCTTCTGCAGAGCTCCTTCATAAATTTAAAATCACTGTGGAGATATTTCCTCTGAAAAGAATCATAGAATCATAGAATCGATTGGGTTGGAAAAGACCTCCAAGATCATCAAGTCCAACCCAAAAGGTTCTGGCTGTTTAGATCCTGTGTGTAACCTCCTACCATTCTGCTGAAATCAAGAAAAATTTTCCTCTCCATGGAGGTGAGTAGCATCCCCAGCAAGCACTTACACAATTGGTCTATCCAGGGCTCTAAGGTTTGGTAAGTCTTCTAATCAATGTGATACCTTCCTTATTTATTTTTATAAAATACAAACTGGCCTTCCAATGTATTTCTTGCAAAATATTGTCTTGAGCTACAGACATTTTTTCAAATAGAATAAGAAGAGAGTATATATAATGCATCATATTTGTTGTAGAATACAATGGTGCTAGTTAGACATTGATCAAAATAGTTGCTGCAGCATACAGTATTCTATTCCTTTGGTGCGGATTAGCAAGAGGATCAAACCTTCCTTTCCATAGGAGATCCAGTTTTGATTAATTTACGCTTTCAGCATATCTGGAATGTAGTCAATCAGGGACTAAATACAAAGTCACTATTTATTAGATTCATCCCTCATTCTTTATGTACCTGTCATGTGAAAGTGGGAGGACATTTACCGACCCTTAGAGAGGGGAGATTTTCTCAACCCTTAGTGATTTATTTGTCTGTCAGTGTCCCAAGTAAGCAGAAATCCTTATGTTCAACCAGTCTGCTATTGCGCTCTAAGGCGGACCTTTCCCTGAACAGATTCACAAGATTGGAAGGTGATTTGACTTTCTTTTTGGGGGGAGACTAAGTCAACAGCATGGAGACCTCTCAGTGGCCCTTCTTAATGTGTTATCCCCTGCCAACAACTGCGAGCACCTTATAAAGGACACACTGTAACACTTTGTGGAATAACACTTTATTAATATAGGTTTTGACAGGTTAATAAGGTTCAAAGTCATTGGTAATAGGGTCAGATTGCAAAAATGTATTTAAAGCAATCTACTAATACTAAAAAGTAAGCACAAACAGAAGCTGTAATACTAATAAGAGCAGTTAGCATGCATAGAATATGTTTCTTAACCAGTAGGCATCTGTCTAGGGGGGAAGACAGGTTCAGCTCGTTGACTGATCCCAGCAGTTTCAGTGGAGTCTTCCCCCAATTTCCCCCTATTCCCAACTTACACTATCTCTTTAGATTTAGATGGAGCTTGAGTGACTTTAGTCATAAGTAGGTAGTCCTCCTTGGCATCTTTCTCCCTTGCTGCACAGTGCAGTCCTTGAACTACCAAGTGTCATCATGTTCCCTTCCCTGCATGGATGCATATGGAGGGAGACTGCGGCACCTCCATGCTACTCCCCACTCCATTCCATCTCCTGTAGTAGGTGCTTATCACTGTTTAGAGACCCTTTTTGGGGCATGTCAACCATGTGCCATTTGGGGAGCTGCAGCTGCATTTTACCCTGTAATTCTTAGTCTCCTCTAATTTTTAACCTTATCCATTGCTCCACAGTACCATATTCAAATGAATACATGTCTGGCTTCTTTCCAGCAATCCTGCAAATTCCTACACACCTTCTCTTGTTCTGATAGCAACTAATCCTTGAATCTTTCATGGCTTTGGGTCTTAGCCTTCATCATAGCTTGTACTTTAGGAGCTGAGTGGGTAGGACAACATACAAAATTCCCAGATAGTGTTTGGACTATCTTCTTGGCAAACATCAGTGTCAAAAAATTAATAATTCTCAAATCTTGCTATTTGAAATGCTCAATTGGAGAAAAGCTTTTCTGGATTTTTTTTTTCATTTCAATTTTTGCTTATTTACTTATCATCCTAGTCCCAAAAAGTTTTTTTAAAAAATAAAGATGCTTCACACTAACGTGGTTGACTGACTCATAGATATGCATTTCTTCCACCCCTCTCTTAAATTTTTATATGTTTGTTTTGTTTTTTTTTTTTTTTCACTTACATTTTAAAAAGAAACACAACTTAAGCTCTATGCAAAACAGTTTTCATGGTCAGGACTGCAAGGCAGGGATCAGGTAGGATAAAGCCATTTTTATAAAGGCAAAGTACAGTGCTAAAGTGAAAAGGCACAGATGTGCACCTCAAGATCAAAAAGAAAAATATATGATGGGAAAGGGAGAATTGTTGTTCTAATGTCCACAAAGAATTCTTCCCAAGGTACACCAGTGCATCTGTTGTAGATTTGCCTATATTTATACTGACAGCTTTAGAGATATTTATGCAGGTGAGCATCTGTATATGAGATCGTAGCAGGGAGCTATGAGGTGAAACAAGGTGGTGAGATGCTCCTATCATAGTTGCACATTTAAAAATATAAGTTATAACATAGAAAATGAAAGTTTTCTTCAGATATTAGACAGCAGGTTCTCCCCTTCCCCCACAGGACATTAACAGCAAATGCCCCAATTTTTGCAGCAGTCTACCAAACAACCATTGCAAAGATTCTGTTCATCTGTGCAGAAGATATCTACAGTAACATTTTTTTAAAATGCTTGTCGTTAATTTTATTGCTGAAATGCTAAAAAAAATCTAATTTATGAAATATTACTCTAAAATTAGATTCAACCACACATGATGTTATTTTTATATTTAGCTGATGCAAGGTGAATAAAAATGTATCATTCTCTTGATACGATCATCTCTCTTGTCTTGCAGAAAGGACAGGGAATCATTTAAACCACAGAATGGCAGTTCATTCAGCTTCTTTTCTCTTTTTTAAGGGTAACAGAAACTTATATATAATTTCATCACATTCTTCTGCAGTCAACAGCACCTTTACTGCTGAAAACTGACCTTCATTTCTCTCACAGAACACCATCGTAAATCCATTTCACTGCTTGATATGGTTGGTTGAATTACAAATTATTGCCTTAGCTACAGTCTTCACAATGCTATGGCCAGCCTAGGTGCCATCTCTGGGCATCTCTGTCTCACAGGCACTTGTCACATTAAATCCAGAATGATTAAAGAGGTTATTTAAAGTATACAGTCCATTTTATGTATGCTGACCTACAATATAATAAGAAGGTAATAAAATGTAGTACAAGTTCAGCTTTAGACCTGTGTCCTTATCATTATATGGTTTAATAATAGCAAATGTGAACGCATGTAAACGCTGTAAGAATGTGACCTACAGGCCTCATTCAGCAAAATCTCTCCAAGAGTCAATGCTTTGCTCCTGTCATTGCTGTACTTTCTGGAGCACACATACCAACTGGGACAGGGGAAAGGGGCTGATGGCATCACAACCTGTCATTCATAGTGAGCCTGTTGCTGATGTCATCAGCAATAGATACATTTTGGTGTATTTTCAAAACTGTGACTAAACCTATTCCTGTTTTAGATCAATGCTAATTAGGTCACAGTTGGTTTCCACAATACTGTAATATTTCTAATATTCAAAACATCAAAAATATGGATTCTGAGTATTCTAATTGCCATAACAACTACCACAATTATATGAGATCTACCTTAGTCCCCGTCTAGGGACTCCAGTATTATCCTCTTGGTGAAAGGGAAAGACAAAACTTCCTGAGCTACAATGTATTTAACATTTCCTAACATGATATCCATTTTCAAGTTGAAGGAATTTCAATGTTATTCTGTATTTTTATTTTCATAAAGACAAAAGGAAAATACTTGTTGAAGATATGCAAGATTTTTTTTTAAAATTTATTTTACAGATTTCTACATCTGCTTTCCTGGAAATCAGAACAACTTTCTTCAAACTGCCAGACTCCTAGCCATTTTACTCTTTGGCCATGAGAAATAAAATAAGCCTACAGCAAACTCTGGTAAAAGCCACAAACAAAATGGAAATTTGTAGCACATGTGTATTAGAATGACAAGCCTTGAAACTCCTTTCCATTTCATCACCAGTCAGTGACATCTTTGAGATTCAGATGAAGCCTTTAAACACACCAGAGAGCTCTGAAGCAGTTTCAGTAGTAATTAATGAGAAATTAGTTATCTTCCCCCAAATAAGAATGGAATAGAAATACTCTATGTATTAAAGAAAGACCAAGCTCTCTATTACTCATTACAGTGTTATAAATATTAAATGGATAGCAAAAGAATCTGTTTTTTCTCTATTTTGTGTGTTCCTTGCTTTAGTGAGGGAAAACTTTCTGGTAGAAGAATCATAAAGCCTGTGACTTTGAAGATCTATATTCTGCTCCCTGCATTAAAATTTTGCAATTTCGAAGTATGACTTGGCCAAGTCTTTTCTCAGGGTTCTTTCCCAGAAAAACATATGTCAGTCTTATTCCATTTCAAATGATTATTGTGAGTATATACTCATTTTACACATTCATTCACATACCTTGATATAGAGATGGGGTGATTATTTAAGATAGAAAATGCTTTTCTGTGTACAAAGTACAATAACTAACCATATATATGAAATAATTTCTTATAGAAGAAATTTGTGTTTACCCAGACAGTGGAGGCTGTTTTTGTCATGCCAAGGAACGCCCTTATTCTTACTTTTTTTCTCATTAATTCTTCTCAGTGGCATACAAACTGGAGGAACCCTGTCTACAGTATTTGTGGTGCTTGGGCACACAGGACCTCCACACAGACTAAAATCCTTCTGAAAAAGGCACTGAACACAAAGCTATTGGAAAAGAACATCTTAAGATTGTCCTGATCTTGTGATTACCTGGTACATTTTATAGAGCCTCTATCAATGTTCAGTTAGAGTCTTTACAATCTTATGTTATGGTTCCAAAGATGAGTTGAATGGAGATGTTTTGAAGGCTGTTAGTAAGATTTTTCATCTGCTTGAACCTTGCATTTCGACAACCCTGAATAAAATTGAGATTTCATGTGCTGATAACCTGTCATTGTGTGAACCTGTCCCTTAATTGTGCTGAAGATAAGACACCTGGCAAACTGCTGCCAGGAAATGCAAAAAGAAGTTTGTTGGTTATTTGTTGTTGTTGCTTTTTCCTTAAATTATTTTTCTAAATGAATAATGCACATAAATTTCATAGACTTCTTAGAAGACATTTTTATGCATTCCTAAGACTATAATTGAAATATCACAATCTTGTTTTTAAAATGCTTGGTGAGCAATTTTAAAACTGCCATTATACTTACAATATAATTTATATTGATCTTGTAGGAAAAAACGGTTTCAAACTTATGAACTAAACTTCTCTTCTAAACTATTCAACATTTGTTCAATAGGCAAAGGTATTTTCTCCTAACTATGGATCTTTTTTTTAATTCTCAATCACATGTAACTGTGCTGGGTTGACTCTGGCTGCCATCAGGTATCCAACCAAAGCTTTTCTATCTCTCCCCACCTCAGCTGGACAGGGGAGAGACAATACAGCTAAAGGCTCGTGGATTGAGTTGAGGGCAGGGAGAGATCACCAATCAAATCAGAGTAGAATACTAAGAAATAAAACAAACCTTAAAACACCTTCCCTCCACTCCTTTTCTCTTCCTGCACTGCTGGATTTTCTATCTCCTTCCCTCCAGTGATGAAGGTGGACAAGGAATGGGATCTGTGGTCAGTTCATTACATATTGGCTCTGCTGATCCTTCCTCTTCAAAGGGAGGACTCCTCACACCCTTCCCCTGCTCCACTGTGGGGTCCCTTTCATGGGAGACAGTCCCACACAAACTTCTCCAACATGACTCCTTCCCATGAGCTGCAGTTCTTCACAAGCTGCTCCAGAGTGGATCCCTTTCCACAGGGTTGCAACTCCAGCCAGCAAAACTTTTCTAGTGTGAGCTCCTTTTTCCACAAAGCTACAGATCCTGGCAGAAAGCCTACTCCAGTGTGGGGTTCTCATGGGCTCACCTGCTCCAGCATGAGGTCCTCCATGTCCTGCAGGTTCATCTCTGCTCCAGCCTGGACATCCAAGGGCTTCAGGGGAACAGCCTGACCAACCATGGTCTGCAACATGGTCTGCAGGGGCATCTCTGCTCTGGGGCCTGGAGCACCTTATCCTCATCAGTGTCTGCAGAGTTGCTTCTCTCACATATTCTCACTATTCTCTTCAGCTGCAGCTGCACAGTTTATTCCCCTCCACCTTATCCTTAACTTTCTTATCTCAGCGGCACTACCGCTGTCACTGATGGGCTTTGCCTTGGCCATGGTAAGTCTGTCTTGGAGCTGACTGTAATTGGCTCTATCAGACTAGGGGTAAGTTCCCAACAGTTTGTCACAGAGATCACTCCATGAAAACCAAACACACTTATATGTGACAAATTTAATATCAAAGTACTTAATATTTTATGATTGAAGAAAAGAAAAAGAATTTGTCACATCTCTACTCCTTATAGTATATTTAAATATAAGCTGTGCTTCACTTTCCTGTCTCTCCCAAATAAAAATTCCTCAGTTCTTCAGGAGTCTGAAAGTTCTCCCTGTCTGTTTCCTCTTCTATTTTTTAAAAATTTTAAATAAACCAGTAGACTTTTGATTAAATAAACAGCTATTTAATGCAAGCAGAAGAATAGGACTGCTTAAAAACAATAAATGACAACCACTAAGAATACAAGCAAGCTTTATGGATTAATATCTAGGATATGTTAATTGATGTATTCTCTAGTGGATTTCATGAACATGTAGATTATTCTATCTAAAATGAAAGCATGTGTCATTATCTCCAAGAGTTCCCAGAAGCCCAGTATTAGTGTTAAACGACAGCACAGTGTGAATGTGAAGCAGCTGTGAATTGCTGTTTAATACTATCACTCTAGGCAAACAACATAACAAAAACCAGCTCAACTCAGAAAATGTCCATTGCATTTTCTATTTTTTTTTTTTTTGAGTCATTAGAAAAAGGGGTAATAAAAAACTCCAACCCCCTCACCTCCTTTCTTGCATCCTGGTTGTAAGGCCTTTGTCATGTGCCGTTTTCATGTGGCAGAAATAATTTATCTGCTCTTTTACGTCTTGCTGACACAAGCATCAATGTGTGCTACATTATTAAACCAGTTGTCTCACCTGACTGGGCTTTAGGACAGAATTCACTTCTAGCCAAGTGAAAAATACTTCATCTCAGAGGGGAAGACCTGTCCACTTGGCTGTGTGTGAAATATGTGCTGGAATACCTGCAGCTGCTGAGACTGCCTAGCTGATGTTTCTTTGTGCTGCTGTGTTGTACTTGTGCTGTCTACAGAAATACTGGAAACACTCCTAAGGTCTAACAAGCATCAAGAAAAGCATGAAAGAGTAAGCTTAGCTTTGATAGATGCTTCTTTCTGAACTGATTTTCAAAGACATTGTCTCTCTATCTAAAAGCCGTCTTTTGCTGGCTGCTTTATGCCCCTTGGTTGTGCTCCATGCAACATGGTGATAGGAAAAGTATTGGAGCTCACCAGAGAACAGAGTAAGAGCCAAGGAGGGTGCATAGAGCTAAGAATTGTACTTCAGATGACTGAAACTTCGGGAAGAGTAGGTGGCTGAGGCAGGGTGCTATCATATTTCTTAAGGCTTGGTTACTTACCCTTCACTTCCAGCAAGATATGCATTGCCTCAAGTACTAGTTGGAAAATATTAAGAATATTTCAGACATAGATAAAGTTTTTGGAGACTTATAAATTATGCATACAGAGACAGAATTAAACCCTTGACCACCAAGTTTTACATCTACCTGTTTGGGAGGGATCACGCTTTGCATCCTTACTTGGCCTTGAGTTTACTCAGAGGTTCGCATAAATCTTTACAAGCTGACTTCTGTGTCCATTTAATGTAGCATAGAAAAATAAAATGAACAACAAACTTTTTTTTTTTTTCATAATAAGTGCACTAAAAGGAAATGAGAGACAGATTATGCATATTGATTAGTGAATGTTCCTCCAAGACATCCCATGGCAAGATAATGGGGAGGGACAAATGAGGATCCAAGCATGTCGTTTCTGTTGTTTTAATAGAACATGGGAGAAATACGAATCTATTAGTATTGACAGAGAGGTGAGCACTTTACTACAAGTAAGGACTTGAATAGTTGCTTGGGGTTTTGGATGGCCCTAAAAGAATTGTATGCATTTCTATGCTGTCTTGTGGTTGTTGCCCCTCTGGTCCAGATGTGGTGTTTAGGAGCTGGTGTGGTCCTGCTATGACCAGAACTAAACCTCAAGGGCTGGTTCCCTAACTGGCTTCCTGCAACCCATGTAGAAGATAGCTAAGTTTCCTTCTGTCTCACTGTTCTAGTGACAAGCCAATATTACACATCTTCTAGTGAAAAAACAGATAAAGGCAAATATTCTGCACGTGTGTGTCAAGATTTATACTGTCTCTGGAACTTAGAATTCTTTTTGGAAATCAGGTCCTTAGGCTTATGCAGAAATAGAGAAACCAATCCCCATCCTGCTTTGAATAAAGACACACTGAAGTCCTGGCTGGTACCAGAAAAGATATATGTTTGGGTCAATGTGGAACTCAGTTGATTTTGGTTATGAAGAAAATTGTTAGTAAAAACCATGGTGTTTATATGTCTTTTCAGCTTCCTTGCTGTCATCTCTGGCCATTAGGCCCCTTCCCAATGATTCCCAACTATTCTCTGAGGAGTAAAGTACCAAAGACCACTGTAACAGTCAAGCAGGCTATGAAAATACCACACTACTGGGATCAAGTGAGGACAACAGAATTCACTGGGAAGCCGCTCTGGAAACTGCTTTTTTGGACAAGCATTGGCATGGCCTTTCACACAAGTGAATTCCTGAGTGGTATGTGAAATCTCTAGTATTTTTCAGGTTTGGGATAGGATTTACTGGACTTGCTGATGAGCTACAAAATATTAGCTTTTTCTTTCCTTTTGTAGGTGGTTAAATGTGACATGGAATGTTACATAGTCTCCAAGAGTGGAGGTATATCTAGGAGCTTCCATTCCTCCCTGTTATCCCTCTTTTTGATTATTCTACGTATATCGACAGGATGTAAAAGCAAATGCTACTTTAATGGATCTGTCAGGTATTTATCATGTCAACCTAGACAAAGAACCCAAATAGCTCTCCTAGTCTGGGCAGAAGACAATTTCTCTGCTGTTATTCAAAGAGCTTGAACCCAGAAACTTTGCTGTGCAGGAGTGCTGGGCATAAAGCTGATGGAAAAGAGGTCTTCTTGGAGCTACACTTCAAGGTAATGCAGAATGAAATACTGGAAAACTCAGGGCATGTTTTAGCTCTGGAAAGTGGTCTTTGTCAAGCATGTTCTGGGTCCAACCCATCAGTGGAATTTATGTTGATTCTCAAGAAAAATTGGAAGTTAAAACCTAGCAGTCAGAACTAAAATATAGGTGTTTCCACAGTAAGAAACTTCTATCTGTGACTAACAGACAGAAGAAAAAGTCTGTGGAAATTATTGAAGTTCATCACATTTCTTTGCCCTTCCTGAATCTTTGTATCTATCTTAACAACCTTACTAACCTCAACAAGGGCAAGTGCTGGATTCTGCACCTGGGATGGGGCAACCCTGGTTGTGTGCATAGACTAGGGAACTAGAAGCTGAAGAGCAGTGCTGTAGAAAAGAACCTGGGGGTCCTGGTCGTTGAACATGAGTCAGCAGTGCCCTGGCAGTAAGGAGGGCCAACTGTGTCCTGGGGAGCATCAGGCACAGCATCACCAGCCGGTTGAGGGAGGGGATCGTCCTGCTCTGTTCTTCACTGGGGTAGCCTCACCTTGAATATTGTATGCAGTTTGGGGCACCATAATATAAGAAACATATTAAGCTATTAAAGGCCCAAAGGAGGGCCAAGGCGATGGCCTTGAGGAGAATCCATATGAGGAGTGGCTAAGGTCTGTTCAGCCTGGAGAAGAGGAGGCTGAGGGAAGACTTCATTGCAGTCTTCAACATGCACAGGAGGGAAAGTAAAGGGGCAAGTATCAATATCTTCACTGTTGTGAACATTGTCAAGACTCATAGAAATGTCATGAAGCTGAGTCAGGGGAAGTTTAGGTTGGATATCAGGAAAAGGTTTTTCACCCAGAGGGTGATTAAGAGTAGGTGAGCACTGAAACACGTTCCTCAGGGAAGTGGTCACAGCCCCAAGGCTGTTGCAGTTCAAGAAGTATTTGGACAATCCTCTCAGGCACATAGTGTGATTCTTGCAGTGTGTTTTGCAGGGCCAGGAGTTGGACTCAGTGATCCTGATGGTCCCTTACAACTCAGCATATTCTCTGATTCTTGTATCTTTCCCTTCTTTCTCTGGATCCTAATTCCTTTTTTTTCTTTCCACTCTTCCATCTCATAAACTATCTTCTAAGTTGTCTTCAGCCAACAGTATTTTCTTAGACTTCAAAATGTCTCAGTGGAAATTTTGTGGGCTTTTCTCTGGATGTTGGCAGTAAAGAAGAATTTACGCAAATTTTGCTCACTGAAGCATCAAATCCGGACAGCTATCAGAATTTGAGTAAATTCCTACTGTTAGTTCCTTCCTAGTCTTATAGATACACATCATGCTGTGTAGACCACCAGAACACATTGGAAAAATATCCTGAGGTAATAATCAGATGAAAAATCAAACACCTTTATTTTCCTAAACATGTATTTGAATTAATTTAGGTCTTCTTAGTGCCATTTTCAGACTTACTCAGTCCTCAAAGCAGCAGGCACCAGTTCAGTCTGCATCGTAAATTAGAACAGCATATGGTCACTTGGAGGAAATAAAAGTCTCCATTGATAGCCCTACATTTTTTTGTCTTGAGCTAAATAAGGTTAAGTCTGACCTTGGTTACCATTCTGCAAAATGGCTACAAAGAATGAATAAGCTAAAAACTGGGCTCAAAAGCTAGTAGTCAATAATTTCTACTCTCCCTGAAGGCTGGTAACCAGGAGAAGTTCCCCAGGGTCCATTCTGGGATCCAGCTTGTTTAATATCTTTATAAATTACCTGGAAACAGAAGGGAGTCCCATTAAATTTGCAGATGACACTAAAACAGAGGGTGCAATTCATATGGTTGAGGGCCTGTTGCCTTTCAGGACCAGACTAGACAAAGTCCCAAGTACAGTCTGAATTCAATTTTTGTCTTGCTTTGAACAGGGCATCCCAAGGTGCTTTGCAGTCTGAATGGTTCTGGGATTCCAATGGCATTTTCCCCAAAGGATTTTGATTATAGCTCTATAAAGGGAAACCAGCAGTGTTGTGAGCTGTTTATCTCACACAGTGCTTTACAGTAACTGCTCAGGATAATGCAGAATGAGACCTTCAACCTGAGAAATTGAAACTTATGGGGCGTGATTTCCTAACAGATTTCCTAGTTTTGTGTACACAGTCAGCTATAGTACAACACTGAACTGAGTACTTTGCTAAGGTGCTTTAATTGATTTTTTCTTTTGCAAAATTATATTAGAGACTGGATTGATTGTGATGACTAAGGAGTTTATGTTGAATAATTTTAAAATGCTGAAAACTATATGTATTTAAATTACTTCTTTTGTTAATAAGTGTGAGCAGTTTTTTGGTCTATGACAAAAAAACCCAGCATCTCTGAGAACATTGCCAGCTGGCAACCCTTTCTGAATATTTTCAGAATGACCTTAATAATAGAAAAATAAATAATTCACCTGCAAATTATGTCACTGTACCATCATTTGGGTAAAGAGTTAATGACAAAAATGTCAGAGCAGCTATGAGTTCCCAGCTGTCTACTTATGATTAGAATTGAGCAAGAAGCAGAAGTTTCAAAGAGTATTGATTTGATAATATTCATTGCTGTGTTGTGTTCCCTGGATAAGAAGAGTGGAAAGCTCTTTGTGTACTTGTTAGTCTTAATCATTTAAAAATAATATTGCTTTTCTATAACAATGAGTGTATATATATATGTGTGACTCAGATACTGTTAGAAGCTACTTAGCATACAGGAGAATAACTAATAATAATTAAGAGGAACACTGATGTGAATCTAAAAGGAAAATAATAGTGAGAGAAAAAAAGTTTGTCTAATTTAGGGTAAGTTCTCTACCCACTTAGGAGAGAATTTGACTGTGATGTGTGTGTCCTTGAGGTGAACTTTTGGTAGCTGTGTTACTTTACTAATGGAACAAATTTACAAGAGTGTGAAGCATGATTGTCTGTAATTCCAAGAAATAAAAAAAAAAAAAGGGGGGGGGGAATCTAAATACATTTTAAAATGATCCAAGTAGAGAAGGATTCAGTTTCTGTGAGCTGTGTCATGCTGCCTGATCAGATAGACCATCTATTGACTTTTGCCTTTTGTACAGTGTGTCAAAAACACATATGAAAAATAAATGTTCTAAGGCAATGTTCAATAGAAAAGAAGTGTACAGTGAGGCATTTCCCATGTTACCTCTAAAAGGAGAATCAGCACACATGGAGCTAACATGAATAAGAAAATAATACTGGAGCATCATTACCCCCTCCAAACTCTTTCTAGCTAACAGATGTTAGCCAGAGAAATACCCTGTGCTTTTCAAAAAGGAAGACATCTGAATATTCGGAAGATTTTTGTAAGCTTAAGCCAAGAGTAATTTACAATGTGTTACTTGGCTGACTGATGGATATTATATGAAGCTATGATCTGAGCCTACTCCTGCTGTATCAGTATTCTGAGTGCAAAAATGTTTGTCTTACATTTAATGAGTGTTCCACTTAAATTTACATCAGAGGTCTTTTGCACTTGCCCTATGTTGTACACGACACTGCTGAAAAGTGTTGGTTCAAATTAAGATGTCTTATCCCTGTTTAACACTGGTTTTGCAGTATGACAGCTGATGGAAATAGTGTGAGAGCACTGATGTCAGAAAAATAAAACTGGTAATGGTGAGATCTATGGCAAGATGTACCTAACACAGAGCTGTTCTGAGCCATTGCTTTCTTGCTTACACACTCATCCTGCACCACTATTTTGACAGGGAAAGAATAATGAGGTGTAGGAGAAAAGGAGTTCAGGGTAAATGTGATTATGTACACCTTGGAGCTCAGTTTCATTTCATTTATGGCATCTCCTGGTGTCTGTTGAAGTTATAGAGAATCCTCTGGTTTGTTGAGGAGCAGCTCAAGCATAGGTCTAGTCTGCTGCAACTGAGTGTTTTTCCAGGTAGGTTTTTTTTACAGGTTTGGCTTAGAGTTTGGGTTAAAAGTCTAATTGCTGATTTTTAATACCAGTGAGAAAAAGGCTTTTGTAAAATACAAAGTCTCTTTTGAGCTGTGCATCTGGTTTGGGTGATTTTGTTGTTATGGTGTGGTTTTGGTTTTGTTTCTTTTTCTAGTGGACTGGGAAGATGGAAGATCTTGTGGTTTGAATGGACCTTCAGTCCAGTATTTCGTATCAGTTTGATGTAACTGAAGAAACTTAGTTTTAGATCTTGCTAATACAGAGATACTTAACAGACTTAAGTGGAAAAGACCTTTAAGCATAACTAAAATAAACAGTTTAAAGACATTATGTGACAAAGAAAGGTTTTCTATTTTCTTACAGCTATAGGAAAAACAACTATAGGAAGTTAATAAATTGTATGTAGTTATGTGTTAAGACAGTACTTGACATCATGATATGGGACCTATATGCCCCATGGATGTTTATTATCAGTTTCTTGTGCTCTTTGTTTTGCCTGTGTTGCATGCCTACAGGATCTAATACTGGTTTCTGATATAAAACTATAGAGTTAGTGACATTCCACTGAATTTCAGCAGTAATTCAAAGGTTGAAACAGTACCATTTTTGCCTTCTAAAATTTTCTGCCTGTTTATTACATATTTAAATGAATTGAGCTGGTAGTATTAGCTCAGTGTGAAACTAGGAAAGGTGACTTTAGCAATTAGATGAGTGTACATGCATCCAGTTGCTGAGACCATAAAAATGACAATATGGTGAAATTTTGAATAATTGAATAATTACTAAAGAGAAAACTCAACAAAAAAACTTGGATGGTTTCCACAAGTTGAGAGAGTTGTACTGGAGAGAATACAAATCCCATCATACATTTATGTGAATAATAAATAAAAGGTAATGGTCCATTATCACAAATACACTCTGAGAACAAAGAATGTTTTATTAGGTTTACCTTGTTCTGTCATTAAAGCTTTCTTTTTGGAGGGCCATTCAAGCATGTAACCATTGGTGGCTTTATAAAAGATAATAAAGTTTATTAGTATAGTAATGGGCAATGAATAATATGTTAGAAATAGCAAACAGGTTGTAAAAAACGGGATAAGGTCAAAACTGTGTTATCAAAAGCTATTTTGGCTTCTTTAAAAGGAAAAGGGAATTTGCAGTCCTGTCTTCTTACCTTGCAAATTGCTTAATGGGTGAAAAAAAGGAAGAAACTAGACAAATTGCACTAAATAAAACAATAAAGAAATGACATTTGAGTCATTATTCTGTAGGGATTTGCTGGTAACTTTGTCCGTTTCTGTGTTTGATGACTTTTTCTCATATCTCTGAAAGCAGACTAGAACTTTCTATGTTTTATGGGGGCCAGACAATAACATTTTTGACACATTGAAAATATGTGAGCAGCTTTCCTTTTGAGTGTTTCATATTCTTTCACTGAAGTCCTTGCTCAGTATGAAGCAAGTCCACTGTACTCAGGGAACAGCACTCTGTAAGACTGGATTCTTCAATTTTTTTTTTTTTTTTTTCTGTGGTGAGTTGATTTTGGAGTGTTAACTGTCCAGGAGATAATTCCATATTCTTGGAAGAATTGTCAGGTCTCACAAAGGCTGAATTATTTCTCAAATGTTTTTTTCTCCCAGTATGTGGGAAAGCCTCCATAGAATACAAAAGAGATATGCACTAGCCAGACTTAGCAAATGAGTATGAGGAGTGTAGATCACATGAGTCAAAGCTTGGACAGACTAAGATGTGCTTTATGTTTATCAGTTATGAGGGAGTTTTATATTCCATTCAGGTAATATTTTGGGAAATATCTGTGAAACATACTAGAAAAGTAATATATTTTCATGGGAATAATATTGACTACTATAGCAACATCCAAGTGAGATGAGTTACCAACTAGGGGCCAATGACTGCAGGTATAACCAGAGTGGTAACTGGAAAGAAAAAGAAGACAATTAAAGCAGTTTCTAATGTCATTAGGCAGTCTAAATTTAGTTCATTTGAGCTGGCTTTCAAAAATAATACCAATCACCAAGATTTTAAAGAAATACTCTCTTGGTTGAAGGAGAGGTATGTAGAAAAAAGGAAATTCCACAACACAGGGGCAGTAGCAGAATTTTCACTCAAAGACTCACCTTAGTTACCTGTTTCCATCAACTTTTGTCCTGTATTATGGTATCCTACAACTTGCCAGATTTCACATATGGATTAACTGTCCTTAATACACTTCTTCTTGTCCCCGTCATTTCTTTGAAAATGTCATACAGTGGATGCTTTTTGCAAAAGGCTGGGTAAAGGATTTCTTGTACCTGTAGGTTTTACCATTATAGTATGGACTGTCACATTCCTGTTGCATACATAGTTCTGTTTTAAAGCAGTCCGTTTACAAAATCTCTATCCCTTACATAAATAGAGACAGTGCTAATTGGAACAGATGAATACCAAACCATTATTTTGTTAAAACCATGGACTAGATACTACACTCTTTGGAAAACAGATGGAAGAGCATGATAACAGGTCCCAACTTGTCTCTGAGCTCCACTGTGAAACAGGAAGATGTTGTAGTGGGGGGCCCTTGGTGAGATGCTGATACCAAGGTCAGTAGTCTCTCTTGGCTCAGTTCTTCCCACAGTAATTAAGTATTTAACAGTTTATGCCAGATGTGCATGTGTCCTTGGAGTGGGAAGCTCTTTCATCCAGTTACCATTGTTCCATGCAGTGTGTTGACAGTTTGGGACCTGTTCTCTATTTTTTATTACCTAAGGTACCAGAAGCAAAATGAGAATTATGTGGCAACTAGGATGTGTTGCATTCCTGCAGGATGAAGATACTTTAACATTTTCCAGAACATCTCAGGTATTGTAATGATATTGAGACTTGATGGTTCCTGTTGCATGAGGTACTATATAAAACATCCTTAGTGATGTAGAAAATTTCAGGGCAATGATAGAAAACTCTGTGGCAGAACAATTTCTACTGGTCATATACAAACTTTCATAAAAAATGTATGAAAATTATAATGAAAACACAACTAGATTCTGACCTGTTTCATTAGCAGTCCAGGTCTTGGGAACATTTGACCTAGATCTGCTCACTAATAGACAAACTTCATAATGATTCAAGACAAATTTTCATAACGGATGATGTTCATTTTTGCACTGAGGCCTGAACACCACCTGTATCCATTTTGAATTCTGTTTTTCCAGACTTAAACAGTATTTGATTCAACTACTGGTGCCTCAGTCACCAAATCAAACTGAATTTACTTGAAGAAAGTTGGTGGGACTTTTTTTTGCTTAGTTTTGGGATTCTTTTTGTTTTCTACTTTTTTGTTTGTGTTTTATTTTTCTTTTCTATTTGATAAAGATACAGTAAGCTTTCCATAGTATGAACCTAGAATGTCTAATAGATGGAAATTGAGAATGAGAAAGACCTGAACAAATGTTTAGAGATTCATGTGAACTAAGCTTTTCCAGACAAACCATATTCAAAACTGGAAACAAAAAGTCTGTTGTGTGGATCTGAATGAATAAACAGGTAAGAAATAAACATGCATGGAAACATGTGACAAGATTGTTGATCACTTATGGAGAGACACTTGTCCTGATGAAAATTCCCTCCTAGGTAGAAAATTGGGTAGGTGGATGCACTAGTAGGACTTTGGGTATTTGGTTTAGATAGTAAATATTTTAGAAAGAGCTTATTTAAAATTCTTCTGACTTTCTTGTCTGTGGGTGCAGCATAGTTTTGTGTGCAGGCTGACTGACTGGTAGTCGGGGATAGGTTTGCTAATCAAAATAAACTATAATGAAAAAGGCATGGGCAAGTGGCACAAAACACAGATCTGTGGGAGGGCCTCCATTGTGTGTACTGGCACCAGGGTGCAGCTTCATTACTGCAGTATCTGTATGTGGAGAGTAATTTCAGTACTGACACCTTAAAAATATTTTTAATGAATGCCCATGAAAACACTTGACTCCAGAGTTAGTGTTTATCTGTCTTTATGGCCCAAAGACTAGATTCAGATTTGGTGTCAGTTTCATGGCAGAGGAACTAAGGAATTTTCTAAAAGGAATGAATTCCAAATCAGGAATTTTTGAGGGAGGGCTGGAGAAAGACTGGATATTGGATTACATGCAGTGGGCTTCATCCTGTAGTGTTGGGGATGAACCAGTGTATGTCAGCATGGACCGGTGGAGGAGAGAAAGGGACACAAGGACGGACTTCAATGTATGGAAAGTCCA
>JAWWEV010000134.1:59843615-59860860 GCA_035583235.1 Hafferia zeledoni | reverse complement strand
ATATCATTGGCTAGAAGAAGTCAGCTGTTAGCTAGCTCAGGCTAGCTCAAGTCACCTGACAATTTTCAGGCCTAGTCCAAACTTTAAAACCCAAATTTAGGCCCCACCTAGCTAAAACCACAACAGGTGCACACAAGGTATGCTTTTTGGTCTACTGTATGTTGCTTCATTATTATTGCTAATAATAAAGCTATATATAGTAGGCAATGATTTTACATCTTCTGCATCGTATCTGTCTTTCTCTTTAGAAAAAAAAAATCTGTCTCAGATATTTTAATTCACTCTTACAGCACAATTATTCCAACAGAATTCAAATGTAATACGTATCAGTTTCCTCTGTTTTACACTATTGTTCTGGTAACTTCAGTCAGTGTTGAAGTCATCAACCAACGGCAAAACATAAAACAAGAGTTAGCTTTATCACAGAGTTTCTTTCACATGATTAGTGTCCTTTTAAGCTCTGCCTAATTATGTTAACTGTGGTGACAAGTTATTAGATTTTTCTTTAAAGGTTTCAAAACTGAATGCTAATACAATATATTTTCTTCATGCAGATGATATGGAATCTGAATCTTAGTTAACTGATATCATGTACTAAGTAGAGAAGCTAATTCCATACGGAATACACTTATTGCAGATGCTTTCCCATTGAACATGAGACACTCTATATTTACAGTTTTGTGAAATGTTTTAGTTTCAAATTAATTATAAGGGGGGATAAAGAAGTCCATCTACAGCAAAAGTAGCCCATTGTTAGGAAGACTGTCTCCAGTGTAGTGGCAATTCCTCTTGAGAGAGTACTCACTGATTCCTTTGGGGATATAGCAACTCTTGCCAAGAGATGTAGCAGGCCTCAAGGAAGCTGACAGGGCAAACTGAAATGCAGTGACTGCTTATATAAATAGAAAATCCTTTGGACTCTTAAGGATTATATAAATGTTAGCAGCCTTAATAGAGTCATGATCAGCCAACTCGCCTACACCTTAGAATGCAAACTGACCGCAGCCATTGTTTTGGTTTGGTTTGGTTTTTGGGTTTTTTTTCCAAGGGAAAAAAAAACAAAACAACAAAAACACAAAAAAACCCCAAACCAAAAGGCTTATTATTTACAAAGGGAAGCTATGCAATTATACTGGCATGTTTGGAACATACTGCCAGGCAATTGTGACAAGTGTTGGTCAGTGGCTTGGTCAGTGGACTGATATTCAGAGAATCCAGCTCTAAGTGCAAGGTAAGTTGATGTCTTGTCAAGTCATTTAGTATTGTTGCCTCAGTTTCTTCTGTTTCAAAGTTGGAAATAATACTGTTTACCTTGTCAAATACTCTGGATCCATGTGAGAAAGCAATATATTTATGAGCTTAGTATTTTTATTGAGGCTTTACATGCGTTTTTAAGTATTTTTTCTTCTTCTTTTTTGTTTATCAAGCAATGTATGATAAAATGTTCACTCAGTAAGAAGGTTCTTTTAAAGTAAAGGGATTTCATCCTCCCCAAGACACTAGCAATACAAATTGGTTATTAGACTGAAGACTTTCTGATGGGGCATCTGATTTTCCAGACCTCAATTTGTATATCTTTTAGTAAGGAAATTCTTCCCTCCTAAGGCAGGCTCTTTGCTTCAAAATGTGGCTTTCACAATGCTTTCACTGTTGGATCTTGTGTCCTTGTTTGTCTTGTGGATACAGGAAAATTGATGCTCTTCAACAATCATTAATCACTTGTAGCTTCTTAAAATCTCTCATCTTCACATAGGTAGTTGTTTGCAACAAATCGTGGCATATGCATCTCTCAGTGTGAAAATGAGAATTCTAGAAGAATGTAAAATAGTAAAAATACAGTAAAAATACTCTGGTTCACATTTTTTTTTAATATTAAAAGACAGTTCAGAATTTTAGAGGTCTTCTTTTTGGCCCTCTTATGACAGTGTATGAAAATACAAGATTCTCATTGAGGTAAGAAAGTGTGTGCTGCCTCATGTCCTTTTACAGAGCATCTTTGCAAAGGTACTGTGTCTCCATTTCTCTAAATCCTTGCATTAGGCAGTAGTTGTGCTAGCAATAAGATCTCCCCTAAGCCTTCTCTTCCTAATGCTGAACAAACACAGCTCTTTCAGCTTCTCATAAACCATGTGTTCCAACTCCCTGTCTATTTTAGTGGCTTATCTCCTGAACTAGTTGCAGCATGTCAACATCTCTCTTATCTGAAGGAACCCAATACTGAATTGCAGTACTGCAGATGTATTCTCACAAGTGTCAACTAAATGAGAATTGTCAATTCCCAGGACCTGTTGTCTACACTCTTGATAACACAATCTGGTATGCAATTGTACATCTCTGCAAGGGCAAATTTTTTCTTCCTTTTTCATACTCATGTTGTTACAGAACTGAAGTTCAATGAGCCAAACTCCCATGAATTGCAGATTTATTTCAGCATAAAAAGGATAACAAAATCAAAGCAAACCTCACAAAAAAACCCAAAAACCAAACCCAAAAAGAACCAACACACCCCCCCCCCACACCCCCCCCAACAAATAAATAGCACCAACACAACAATCTTTAATAAGCCCTAGACTGCAGAGTGGCTATTGTTGAGGGGTTACATGTTATCTTGCTATTTGCAGACCATTTGAGATGAATGAGTAGATGATGTTTTTAAAACAACAGATGAAATTTGAAGTAACCGAGAAGTTGTGTTTCATGATTTATGTGTTGGTAATCTCAAGGTAAAATGTCATCTGTTTGTTCATGTCAGCTTCCGAAGGATAACTGAATTAAAATCTCAGGTTAGTCAGTCCAACATGTTGCTCTATTCCTGACCACAACACTAACAAGTTCAGTTTTGAGATGCAATCTGAAACAGAAAACCAGTGATGCTACAACACCACACAAACATTTTTAGCCCTGTATTTTATAGAACTGTTCAAGCACTTACAACACAAAAATGTCAATTTTTAAGTCAAGCCTGAAGCTGAGAGTAGGTCTTGACATAACTCAAGGAATTTGGCAATCAGCAATAAATTCAGTTTATAGGATGCCAAACTGTAACTAATATATTTAATTCTGTATTTTAACAACCTTAGAATCTATTGCTCAACTTCCAGTACAAGTAATATTTAGAATAATTTGTCAGCTTTTTCATCACAGATGCCTGATTACAATGGCTTCTCTAGTTTTCTCTTCAAATAACAATTATGTGATGACATTCTTAGTCTCTTTTTGCTTATTCTTTAAAATTTGTACAAGAGACAGTATAAACCTATAATTTACTCTGTGCTTGTTTGTCACTTCCCCATTCATTTTTCTAATAACAATGTGATGGGTGGACCTTGGCTGGGCAGGAGGTACTCACCAAAAAAACTCATGCAGCAAGATAAGGATAGGGAGAGATCACTCACCAATTACCATCATGATCAAAACAGACTTAACTTGGGGGGAAAAAAAATTATTACTAATCAAATTAGAGTAAGATAATGAGAAACAAAACCAAATCTTAAAACATTTTCCCATCATCCCCCCTTTCTTCTTGGGATCAGCTTCCCTTCTGAATTGTCTACCTTCTTTCCTGAGTGGTGCAGGTGAACATGGAGTAGGGGCTGTGGTCAGTTCACACATCTTGTCTCTGCTGCTCCACCCTCTGCAGTAGCAGCACTGCTCACACTCTTCCCCTCTCCTTCCACAGGAGACAGTCCTCCATGAACTTCTCTAATATCACTCTTTCCCACAAGCTTCAGTTCTTCAGGAATTAGTCCAGCGTGGGTCACTTCCACAGCTAGCAGTCCTTCAGACACAGACTGCACCAGCAGGGTCTCCCACAGGGTCAGAAGTCCTGACACCAAATCTGCTCCAGCGTGGGCTCCTCTCTCCATGGGGCCACAGGTCCTGTCAGGAGCCTGCGCCAGCATTGGCTTCCCATGGGGTCACAGCCTCCTTCAGACACCTGTGCCAGTGTCGGCTCCATGGGCTGCAGGGACACAGCTGCCTCATCATGGTCTTCACTAAAAGCTGTAGGGGAATCTCTGCTCCAGACCCTAGAGTATCTCCTGCATCTCCATTTTCATTGACCAGGATGTCTGCAGAGCTGTTCTCACATAGTCTCTCTTGTCTCTACAGTTTCAGCTGTGCAGCTTTTCCCCCTTCCTGACTAGACTACCCCAGAGGAGCCACCAACCTCTCAGATGAGATAAGCATCCTGGAACCAGCTGGCATTGACTTTGGTCAGACATGGCAGCTTCTCACAGAAGTCACTCCTGTATCCCCCCTGCTACCAAAACCTTGCTATACAAACATAATAAAAACAAAAATATTGTGAAGTTTATTTTAGCAACAAGCTGCATATTTTCTCTAAGCATGTACTTTATTTCTTTTATTAGCAGTGTTTACGCTAGAGTGTATTCATCAAATCAGACCAGAAGTCTATTTCATTAAGTATTTTTTCTCTTCTTGGCTACATATTGCTCTGAGAGGACTAGAAATAAATGATATAGGATATTTTTCTGGTCAAATTTTAATCCTAAGTCTGGGAATGTATCTAAAAAAAAGTTTTTATAATATCAAGAATTATATATATATGCCATCAGAATTTGTGGCAACTTGACCCTAAATCTCTATTGTCTTCTTGTGAACCAAATTTTTTTTCAGCTCTAACTTGTCTAAATCCAATTAATGGAAATTTTTGTCTTCAGCAAGCTTTTTCATTTATTCTCTTTTTGCACTATTTTATAATAAACTGTATCGTGGAATCTTTCCAACACTGTTAGCACCTCCTGTGCTAACCACTAACCCACTCTGCACATAATCTGTCACTACAGTCTCATGGGAAAGCTGATTCCATCACTCAAGGCAGTTTAATTTCCTGAATATTTTCTCCTAGACATTTTAAAAATACAAGTAGATTTTTTCCATTAGTTTTTGTACTTTCAGCTGATAATTCTTCAAAAGTTCTTAATAATTAAGAGGGACATGAGTTTCCACTAGCAAAGCCATCTGACTTCAGGAGAAGTTACCCTATTCCACATATTTAATACTTAGAAACATGATGTAAAAAATTTATACAACACTGAAGTAACTGATACAGGTCTGTAATTCTAGGCATTATCCACATGTCAAATGTGTGAGAAATGTGACTATAACTTCTGCTTTAGCACTCTGATGTGGTAACAGATTTTCAAAACAGCTCTGATAGCAGGTTTGTGTGTATCACTTTTAATTCAATTATATTAGGGTTCACAGTGACAGTCAACAGGGTGCCTTCTTGCTCTAGCAAGCCATTTTGTGTACCTACCCTTCTCTTCTGATCTATATACAAGCATCTACATGTCTTAATCACAGATGTAGAGCAGTAAGAATATTTTTTTTTTGTTACTACTAAAATGTCTAGGCATGTGAGATCTTAGAATTTGTCTGGGCTTGTCTTAGCCTAAACTGATTTTTTAGAAGAGTGTAGATGTATTAGGTGAAAAACATCACTTTTTTTCTATTAATTGGGAGAAAGGAATAAAATTACTTTCAAGTCCTTTTAATTAAGGCTTCCATGCCCCCTACTTCTTACAGAGGCCACCTGGAGTGTTAGGATTTAGAGGAGCGTTATAAAAGTGCAAGTAACATCAGAGAAAAGGGGTAGGAACTAGGAAGATAGTACATTAGTTCCTGTAGCATTAACCCATAATAATTATAACTGGAAGTTGCATTTTTATTACACACTAAAATTTAATTAGACTAACAATAAGTTCATAACTATTTATATAAGGCATGTCCCTTTTTTTCCTGATAATTATATTTCAGTATAAAACATGAACAAGCTGGTGAAAAGCTTACTGTGTACAGGCTAAGCTGTGAAACTGTAAATGGTTTCATTGAAAATAAAAGGGAATGTTCATGTTCAGTTACAGAAGTGTTCAAGTTTTGTTTGTTTATTTTGGTGGTTGGTTTGGTTTTTTTTTTAACTGAGTCTTAAGAGGATATATCTTCATTCTGGATGCTAACTTGTAATAGAAAATAGACCTCTACTTCTAGCAAGTGCCAGAATGCTGGAGTCACCCTAATGAGTAGTATCTGAGCTTAAATCACTTGATAAATTGCAAGTGCTATTTCTCTTCTAATGCCCTAGCAGCTCTATCACTGTTGCCTCTTTTTATCTTTATTTCTTTATTCTTCTGCCTTTGCTTCAGTTATTATAGTCTCATTTACACTTCCTCCCCTGTCATTCTTTGATATACAATCATTAAAAATCATGGACAGTTTTGTAAATTTCTGAAAGTTTTTTTCCATTTTGCTACAGTTAATACCTCATTACAAATGTTATGTCAGATCCCTTGTGTTTGCAAAGGATGACCTCATTCAGTGCTATGGAAATGGTAGGAGTAGAAGGGACTTTTCATCATCAGTCAGAAAGAGTGAGCCTAGAGTGTACCAGTAAGCAAAGCTGCCTTACTGTCATTATGACTGTGATTTTTATTTTGCAATGGTGACTGAACCCTAGCTGAGGATCAGGGCACACTTACATGAAGTACCACAGCAACGTACAGCAGATGTTTAGAAACCTCACATGATGCACTGTGACACAACAGCAAAATATGTCCAATGTTTCAACTGAAATCATGAGGAAGGAGGGCTGCGAACAGCACTTCATTTTCTTTACTTTGTTAAAGGGACATATTTTGTTATGAAGAAGATTTTCAGCAGTGAGTATTTTTCATTGTAAGGATTTAAATATTTTACCTATGTCCAGTTTACTCCTTGCTTGTGGATCCTTGCCCAGAGACTGTTTTCCAGACAGATGTAAATAACAAAGACAAGAAGGAAATATCGTGATGAAACTGAGGTTAAGTTATGAAGGCACTGAGTATCTGTATGTTGGATTAGAATTGTTGCACGGTGAGCATCCTGTTTGTTGTGGGGTCCTTCTCCTAAGTAAACTTTTGCTATTGTGAGGAAATCCAGTGGCACTGACAAATATAATGCTCCCTTTTATCAATCCTGTGTGCATATTGTGTTTACACTGTGCACATAGATCACACTGAACTTAAGTACAGGAAATAGGCAACATACAGAAGACTGGATATAGAAGATTTTTGAATGCTGTTACCTAATCAAGCAGGAAAAGATGCTTGTTTTATGGAACTTTTTCTTCTTTATCTGTTTTAGAAAATTCCTATCAGTAGTGAAGATTGACTTCCTTTTGTGCCCAAGGACATCTGATGACTTAACAGTTCCTAAGCAACTTTTTATTTGTAAATTCTTCATAATTCAAATGAAACTGCCCTTTTTTAATACATTGAGTTGTCAAAATGTAGATAAATGGGTGTATATCTTTAAACTCCAGACCATACCCAAACCCTTCATTCAATATCATCAGCATAGGCAATCCATGTCTGCTTTTCCACATGGACATTAAATCTCATGTGCCATTATTATGCTGTGGTGCAGATTTCTCTTCTTGTTCAGTGCTTCTGGGTTATCTCAGCTTGCCTAGTTGTTGGTATTTTTGCTGTGCCCAGTAACAGTTACTGTCATGTGGTTTACTTGCTAATTTCTCCTTAGATGGAGTTTCCATATTCCAAAAGCCTAAGCTTTTCATTACTCTTCTCTGGGTTTTTTTTTTTTTTGTTTCTTTTTTTTGGAGATTGCTTTGTTTTGTTTGGGTTTGATTTTTTGACAAATTGTTGATAGAAGAGAACAAGTGAGGTAAAATGTCTTTTAAAAAGTCACTGATATATTAACCATATACACCCAAGGAACCATCATTTTAGATTTGAATGAACTTTCTTAATACTAGGCCTCCAGAGGAATTCTATGACAAAAAGTAAGCTCTGAGAAGTAAGCACCTTCTAACTATGGGTTTTTTATATATAATGTAAGACAGCAGTGGATCAATTTTTGGACCAATTTAGGTAACAGCAGAATGTGAGTGTCTGTTTATAGGACTGGCTAGTAGCACCTTTTTCATATATGGAAACCAAGCTTAAAAGAAAATCAGTGAAGGAGATCGTGTGTCTACTCACCAGGACCATTCTCTTTTGTAATGTTCTTCCTAACTTGAGAAGAAAATAAGAAATATGAGATTTTCTGTACAGTGGAAGTATATGAAATGTTGTACTTTAGGAAACTCCAACATGAAGCTCTTAAAATATTTATGACTTTCTCTCTGTCAGTCTTATTGTGGGTTTCTCTGTAGGATAGCTGGCATGTGCAGGCAGGTCCCACTGGAATCACAGGAAGAATAGCAGGGAGGCCTGGCAGCCCAGTCAAGTGTACAGGTAAATGAAGAGTTAGAAGAGCTCTGTTTTTTTGGTGGGCTGCCAAAAGAATAGGGAAGTGACATCCTGACAGTGCAAATTACTGAGCTGTCTGTTAGCTGGACTGATGTGAGATGGAGTTCTTAGTTGTGGAATGACTTGAATAACTGCAACAAGCTTTTTCTTTAAAATAATAAAAATTTACTCCAAAGAACTCCAGTTTTTGAACTTCCCCCGCCCCTCCAACAGCAACCCATCTCCTCTCCACAAACGTTTTTATTCTCCAGGATAAAATTTTGTATTAGAAAGTCAAATATGTGGTCTTCTGTATTCTCAGGTGTGTGACCTACATGCTGAACTCTTTAGTCCAATGTACAATAAATATTTAATTGTTTATATAAAGTAGATCTTCTACTGCCATTTCCCAGAGACAGAAGTTTTATGTATGAAAGGAAGAACAAGCAGATCATGTATTTGAAATGAAACAATTTCTATTCAGTGTAGACCTCCTAGCTTTAATGGTCTAAGCAGTTCTAAATAACTCTTCTACAATTTCATGAGCTTAATATATTCAGAGGTTTGGGGTTTTTCTTTTTTTCTTTTTTTTTTTTTTTTTTTTTTTCCCCCAGATTTTTTTTCAGGACTTGCTATTCCTGGCCACCATGGACTGCAGAGCACATAGACGTTAATGACAGAGATTGATGCTCTGCATTATGTGCAGTCCCAATACCTTGATCTTAGTCCTAGAACTTTGTTGTTGTTGTAAAAAATTTCTATTGAAACAGCAAAATTTAATATATGCATTAAATTCTGCAGGTTAATAATTTGTCTGCTTGTACTTTCTGTCTTTTCTGCAGACTTTTCCCCAATAAAAGATTAATTTCTTGAAGTTATTGTATGGCCCAAACCAGCAAAAAGACATTGAAGCCTCACAGATTCTCAGGATGCTTAATGATGTACCTGAGTGGCCATGTATCAAGGCTCATTGCAATATGTAATTACATTCAATAGGAGACTCAGAAGATTCAAAAATCTTAAACATTTAAAAAATTTTTCTTCACTTGAACAAATTAATGTAATTTCTGCTAGAAAGGAGCATATTGAACTTGTCTTTCTGAAGAATTAAAACCACAAAGAATCATTTATATAGATTTCTCAAAACCAAAATATTGATGAACTTCCTTGAGCTCCCTGGACACCACAATAGAGGTGGTTTACGTATCCTTGGCCACATCCATCTAGCACAGATGTCTTGGCTTCACTCAAGTCCCATGACCTGAAGGTTTCCAGCTCCTTGCAGGGAG
Source organism: Hafferia zeledoni (assembly GCA_035583235.1). Lineage (NCBI taxonomy): Eukaryota > Metazoa > Chordata > Aves > Passeriformes > Thamnophilidae > Hafferia > Hafferia zeledoni. Next base: position 59,851,322 of record JAWWEV010000134.1, on the reverse strand, counting down.
CCTGAAAGACCTGCTACTCATGGTTTTAGTTGTTATTCTCCAGTTGCCAGAATTGTGGCTATGTTTAGCTTTCCTGACACACTGCTGGGAAACTGGGTGACCCGCCAGTAAATATGCTCTCCTCTGTAGGAAACTTATCTGCTTCTGTCAAATGGCTCATCACATTCTCTTTTTCTAGAACACTTCTACACTGATGTAACTGATGTAACAGTGGATAAATTTCTATCTAACGCTAAAAGGAATGGGAAGATTACTAAAAGCTGTCTTTTGTCAGTGGTATAGACAGAGATTCAGCTCAGCTCAGCTCATTCTTCCAGTAACTTTCAGGGATAGATGCAAAGTCAGGGTTTCTCCTTTGGCTAAACCAAAGGGAAAGAAATAAATCAGGAAAGAAGGTCCATACCTTTTCAGGCTTAAACAGAGTTAAAACCTCTCACACCTGGAGTTTTGAGGTAGTGAATAGGAGTCAGATGAGTCTTGAGGAATGTATCTAATTGTCATGCTAAAACAACAAAGAACATTTTGTCCTTCCTGAATATGTTTGTGTTTCTCAGATTTCCAGGTAGGACTGGTCCTTTCTCAATGTATATATACTAATTCTGTGCATGTAAAAACATTAGTGATATTATTAGCACTTGTATTGTTTTTTGCACAGAGAATGAAGAGCTGTCTCTCATAAAATGAAATTCCTCCAGCTGCTCTGCAGAGCTGATTTCATCTTACACTTTCTGAGCTATAATGGTCAGACTTATTTTAAACTTGTCACAAATTAACAGAGAACTCTGCTCGCTCTTGTTAGTATGGAAACTAATGGTTCAGGCCAGGTTCTGTGGTGATGTTAATTGCTCCATCTCTATTTGAAGTCAATGGTACCAAATTATTTCCAGATAACAGAGGACTCAGCCTTTCATTTTTCTTTTGACATGCAAGCATTGGTTATGCTGAGTGGAAGTCTCATTTGTGAAGTTTTATAGTCCTGGGCTTAGATGCTTTGTATCCTAACACTAGAGATCTTATTTCATATTCTTTTCTGTGTCTTTCACTGTAAAGTATAATGTCCCATTTCTATTCTAGCCTGATTCAGTTTTTTTTGAAAAAAAAAAAAAAAATCAAGTACTTTAGAAAGGAAGAGGTGTCTTTTCCCCTCATCTTTTGTCTCCATCCTTCAAATGTAGTTTTCCCCATCACATCTCTTTTTCTTGTGCAATCTTTTGTACTCCTATTCGAATTTTCCATTTTCTTTATTTTCCATTTTCTTCATTTTCCATTTTCTTCATTTCCCATTTTCTTCATTTCCCTCTTTGATTCTGTTACAGGACTCTTATCAGCAACCACATTCTCTGCTTTGCTACTGTATGATCAGAGTTTTATTTCTAGTTATTATCTTGCAATGTGAATCTTTCTGAGAATATCTATCATCTGGAGCTGCATCTAGTAATTTAATGTATTTCCATTTATGTCCCCTACCTTCTGCTCTCTCTCTTGTCCATCTTTGCTGTAAAGATTCAAAAGCACTTGTTGATAAGAACTGAATCTTTCTTTTACTTGTGCATACCCAGTTAGAAATATTTGTCTTAAATAGGTCAAGTATTTCACTGATAACAGATTATTGAAGTTATACTGTTTACTTATTATGTGGATATAAATTAATGTGGATATCTGTTTACTTTTTTTAAGTTCACATCTTTTTCTGTGCACAAGGTAAACATATTTCAAATTTGTAAATGTACTCCCATCACAGCTGTACTCTCTAGAGCATGTAGTTCTTGGGGGGTTTAAGCACTCTAGGAAGCTTAGGTCACCATCATGCACATCCAGGCTGCATGGCAGCAGTGAGGGCCAACATTCACACACAGAGCATTTCAATTCTGTTTGGCGCTTAAGCCTCAGCCGTTGTGTAATTACTACCCCTGATGATGTGTTCACTATTGAATGAGGATAAGGACAAAAACAACTGAGAGTTTATTGGTCTTCCAATACCTTCCCATAATGGACACTGAGAGAGTCATCTCACTGCAAGAATTATAGAGAAGCTCAGACTATTGAACTGCAACAAACCTTAAATTATGCACTTATATATGTTCATACTTACATGATTATTGTCACATAAACTTGAGCAACTTCAGTGAAATAAATTTCTTTTCTTGGGCTTCTTGCATTTTAACAATGTTTAAATAATAGCTGAACCAGATAAACTAACCATCAAAAACTATCATGGCCTTGAAATCAAACCATAAAAATTATCTGCTCCTAATAACTAGGGTTTCTTCAAACAAAATATTAGGCCATAGTCTTTTTATTTTCATGTCTCAGGTTGTACAAACAGTTTGGAAAGAGTGTAGGTGAATGAAGACATACGTTTAGAGGCAAATATGAGTGAATTGTTTTTGTTACTTGACAGGCGTGGTTACATCAAGAGGTTAAAAAATGGCAGATTATTGTGAAGAAGTAGCACAATGCATAAATGGGAGGTAGCCCTATACCAGAAATGACAGCTCCATCTTTAGATAAGCAGGTCTTCCTAAGGAAAACATGCTCATTTTTCCTCATTTTCAAATTTATGCATTTATGATCTGCTTGTTTCTTTCTAAGTAATATTTGTCATCCACATTTCTACTTCAAACCTCACCTTGTCATTTATGTTCTAATTTTAGCAGGAAACCTATCCTTTAACAATGAATAAAGATTATTTCATTTTATCTTTTTTTTCTTCAAGGTTTTGATGCGAGAAACCTGCACATCAATAGAATTGGTCAGGGGTCCCCAATAGGAGGAAACATGAGTACTTCCAACCTTCCATTTCGTACCCCTATAGAGGAGACAGAGTTGCAAGCAGAGCAGCGAGTTCAAGCAGAGAGTGAGTTCTACCTATTATACAACACTGAGAACAGAACAGTCGTTGGTAGACTATTGTGTTTGGGGGGGGAAATATAAGGTTATTTTTTAAAAAGTCAGACTTCTGCTCCATTTTAATGCCTCTTTATTTTGTGTCATTTATCTTTTCCTGTCTGAGTAGTGGCTAGACTTCCTTTCTCCTTTCTTTATTATTTTAGTATTTTCTATATTATTTATTACTATTAACTTGTTTTTCCATCTGAAATTCAGTAAATTTAGAGCAGTAGGAAGGGAAATAGGACCTAGAGAAGTGAATGTAGTCAATCACAGCAGTATGTCATCCATTGTTTAAACAATTGTGATACAGAAGTAATAAAAGGTGGCCAATATGATATCAAACTTTCTGAAGAAACAGATCTGAAGAAACTAAGAACAGTGAACATGGTTTTTATACTAGACAGATATGTAGATTCATGAAGTATTTTAGGCTACTTAGCTGAATAGCCATCTAAATGCCAAAATCATTTTATAAATTAAATAAATATTAAGGACTGTCCCAGAGAGAATGTAGAAATAAGAAGTTCATTACTTAACCAGGCAAACAGACTTTATACTGAGTGATGAGTATCCTTTGTATTAGAGTTGGTAGAAAAATGGTTAGATGTTATCTGAAGGAAGAGTTGCTCCGTGGGGGAACTTCCATTTCACACATCTGCAAGGGGTCTTCTGAAGTCAACGGCATATCAGTAGGGATGATCAACCTAATATTGTTAAAGAAATGAAGCTGTCACAGGAAATAAAGTCCCCTCATAGATCATCACCTGTTTAAAAAATATGGAACAGAAGGTAGAGTATATACGTGGTTTTGACAAAAGAAGAAAGTTAGAAGTGAGTTCCAAGTGCTATGCAGCATATTTTAAAAAAGCTGGAAAAGGGATGAATAGGGAAATAAGAAAGTTTGCATATAATTCAAAATTACTTGAACCAGAAAAAAAATCTAAAGCTTACTGTCAAGAGTTTCAGAAAATCCTCATGTTAACTAAATGGTACAGTGACAAAAATGCAGTGACATTCACTATCATAGATACAAAGCAATGTAAATGAATAAAAATAGTCTGCGATAGTATACAGGTAACTAGGGTTAAAGCTATTATGAACACTAAAGAAAAAGAAAGGTTATTAATATTTTTTTTTAAAAAGCCTAGGAGAGGAACGAAATGAAGCACATATAACTTTTCTTTAAATCTTTCAATGCTTAAGAGAATCTAACCTGTTTTGACTGCATTTTTTTGACTAATCCTAAAGAAGAGTATGCAGCATCCACTTACCCTTTACTTATATGGCCTCTACTTATATGAAAGTGGAAAGAAATCTTCCCTTTAATAAGTTCAACTCCAGGGCAGAGGAGAAGATTTTCAAAGCTGCATAAGCAGGAACTGGGTTGCAAATCTCCCTGACTTCCAGTAGAGATGAAGTGCCATATAAACATATGTGTCTTTATTTACCTCCTCTCTGTAACCACCTACACATAAACTAGCCTAGTTTTTTACCCACATTGTGTGAGCACAGAATGGGAAAATATCTCCTGGGAGATGCTCCTGTTTTCTCCTTGCAAGAAAGGAGAAGGTCTTGGTTGTTCCTAAGGTGCTCTGACTGCAGCTCTCTGACAAACCAAGACTCTGCTGTGGCAAGAGACTTACATATCCTACTTCTGTCACAAGTGAAAACCCAGGTCAAATGCCTGGGTGCCAGCACAGTCACAAATATCAACCTCTCCTGACAAGACTTGTTATCTTCACTTGGCTAATGAGCATAGCTGACGTTTAGTACTTTCCCTTTTCCCATCTTACTCCAGCCTCCAGACCATCAGACTTCAAATGGATGAATTAGCTACCCTGAGTTAAACAACTCAGAATTTTGAGTTAAGCATTATCAAAACTGTCTTCAAAGATATTCACTAGTTTCCATAATATGAAAATATGATTTTACCCATCAAAATGTATTTATACCTCTCGAAAGCTGAATAATAATTTTTTTAATTAAAAGAAATGTTTCATTTGACCTAAACGAATTGTATTCAACACCATATACTTCAAGTATTTTTTAAAAGGGGAAATGTTATCAATAGGATCAAAGGAAATTACAATACAGAAAAATGTTTTGTGAAAATCAGTGTTTTCATTTTGAAATTATTATACAACTTTTTTCCAGATATTTTAAAAGTGTAAAAATTGAATGACTATCCAATATATTAAATATTTTGCTCAGGAAAAGAAAGCAGATGTTGTAAAATCCCACTATATTTCAAACAGTCTCTCTCATCCTCAGAATCTACCATTAATAATAATTTTTAGAAGATGAGACTTTATTCCAAGTTTCCACCTTGGGGGAGTTTTCTTTTTATCTTGGCATTGCAAACCTTTGAAAAGAAGCATTTCGAATGGAAGGCATGACAGATCTTTTAAATGGAATGTGCAGCTACTGAGCTCCACATTATAATTACTGTCATACTGAAGAAGGTTAAATATTTATGAAGAATGTGCTTTTTATCACTCAGTCTAATTTTTAAACCTGAATTCTGTAATTGCATTGAAATGCCAATAATAAAAGGGAGGCTCTTTCTTGGCAAGCATAAGATTTTCACCAGTCTCATTTATTTGTGAAGCATGGCCCATGTCAGTATATAAACAAAGTCTGAGTAGGGAGGGTTTTTTTTTTTTCCATTTTGAACCAAAAGTAAATTGAAACCAGTTCTTCCAAATAACTTATTAGGAAAAGCCTGGTTTTTTCTATTTTGGTTTTGTGTTTTTTTTGTTATTGTTGTTCATTTTGGTTTGTTTGTCTTGGTTTGTTTTGATGTGTTTCGGTATTGTTTTGGCTTGGGGGTTTTTTGTTGTTGTTTTTTTTTTTTTTCTTTTTTTCCCCCGAGAGATTAGAAATTGGGCTTCCTCCCTTTTGTGTATATTGAGTTTTATGTTCAGTCACTTAGTGAATTTCTTCCCCCCAGATTTGGTTAGACTAAATACCAAAGTGAAAATTAATCTTACAGTCCTAGCAGTATATAGTGCTATATTGAAATCATACAGTAAACTTCTGAAGAGTTTCAAGCCAAAATTTACTGTGTGACCCAAATTTCACTGATGCTTGCAATTTAATAAGTTTGGTGAAAGTATTTTCCAAATTCTGGTTTTACCAAGACTATTACTGGTACCTTTCACCCCATTTTGCAATCCTATGGTCAAAATACTAATCAAATGAGTAGGTAAAAATATTTCTGTTTAATAATTTTGTTGATTCACATCGAGTCCTTTAATTTTTATATAATAGTTTTATGCAAAATAATCTAGAATATTTGTCTGAAAAGATATTCCAGAAATCTTGCCCTAAAGGATGCATATATTGTGATTTTATAGTTAAACAAGCTTTTTAAAACTTTTCATTTTTATTTTGAAATATCAGTTTGTTGTTGGAAACATTAGGGGGAAAAATTTTGTACTTATCTAATATGGATTCTAGACTAACACCTAAATCTACATCTTGACCAAAATTCTGCTTACACAAAACCTGCTTAAACAAAGAGGTATCTAGATGTTTTCTCATCACTTGGAAGTTCCTCAGGGTTGATACATATAGTCTTGTCATTTGTGCAGGCTGAGAATGGACAAGCAATTTCCTACCTATGCTAGTAAGCCAGAAGAAAAGCAGAGTAATGCTGAAGTTTTTGGCTTTGCAGAGGAAGAACATGTTGCTGAATGCTATTCCAGCAAAGACTTACTGAATTGGGTCCTTTCAGCATTGCTTTTGAGCTATTTTCCTTAAATAGCCAGCTCTGTAGGTGATAGCAGTCTGATCATCTTTATTTTAAAAACTTGGGGCTAATACACTTACCTAGAAAGTGTCACAGTTTAAGCTCAGCTGGCAACTCAGCCCCACACAGCCACTCATTCACTCCTTGATCAGCAGGATAGGGAAGAAAATCAGAAGGGTAAAAAGGGGAAAACGTGGGTTGAGATAAAGACAGTTTAATAGGTAATGCAAAACCTGCACACACAAGCAAATCAAAATAAGGAATTCATTCACCGCTTCCCTTGGTCAGGCAGCTGTTCAGACGTTTGCAGGAAAGTGGAGTTCCATCACAAGTAAATGGTGACTTGGGAAGACAAATGTCATGACTCTTGATGTGTCCCCCCTCCTCCTTTACATACCAAGCACGACATCACATGGAATGTTCCTGTGATCACAGCTGCCCTGCTTGTGTACCCACCCAACTTCTGCACCCACAGCTTCTCCACTGCCAGGGAGGTATGAGAAGCAAAAAAGACTGATTCTGTGTAAGTGCTGCTCAGCAAACCCAAAAATATCTCTCTATTATTAACTCTGTTTCCAGCACAAATCCAAAACACAGTCCTATATCAGCTATTGTAAAGAAAATCAATTCTCACTCAGCCAAAACCAGCACAGAGGTGATGCTTATTAAACAGGAAAGGAGTTCTAGGTTTGATTCTTCATTCTAGGGCTATTTATTTGTTTACATGCAATAGGGGAAAAAAAAAAGAAAAGAACAAGAGGAACAGAAGAAAAACAACTGCAACAGAAGTTATATCAGAATGTAGCACAAACCTACTTTCCCTGGACTGTTTCAGGTGACTGAAAGATGATTGGGTGCTTTTAAACATGACAGCACAGCTTCCATCAGAAGCTGGCAGGGCCCACAGCCTTCTGATATGGGTTCTCCATCTGTAGAAGCAATGCATGGTGCTGAACCCACTCACTCTAGAGAGTCCTCTACTTCTTCACTGTCGTGGTTTGAGCTGGCAAACTGCCAGCCCTCCAAGACAGAGAGTCAGAGCCTCCCCCCACCCCCAACACCGA
>JAWWEV010000134.1:59819003-59843515 GCA_035583235.1 Hafferia zeledoni | reverse complement strand
GTAATATGGTATGGAATAAAACACTATTGGCTAGGGGAAGTCAGCTGTCGGCTTGGCCCAGCCCAGATCAGCTGACAACCCCCAGGCCCAGGCCGAACCTCAAAAAACTCAAATTTTAGGCCCATCTAGGTGAAACTATAACATTCACGAAGTATTTGTGTCACTGAGAGATTAGGGGTTAGTTTACTTGAACTCTAGGTGCCTACTTTTGAAGTGGAAACGACCTCAACTGCCTTAGCAGCATATTTAGTGTGTCACTAATCTTATTCAAGAGTAAATGTCTCAAGAACGCCAGGTCAGCCAATCCTCCAATTGTTTCCTTCTTTCTATCAACTGGAAAGGAACAGACAGAGCCATTTAAAACTGTATTAAAAGAATTCTACCCACTGGTATTTGTAGGAACCCTGCCATGGCACAGCTTTTTTTTCTAAAAGAAAACAAGTCTTCTTCAGTTGTGTGAAAGGTGTGCCCTTGTCCCGGGGAGGAGATGCTGGACCCTGTTTCAGAAGAGCTGGAAGGACCATACCCAGAGTAATAGAAACAAGCACTCCATTGTGCAGTGTTTTCTGATGGGTAGTCAGACCAACTTTCTGTTAGCAGTGCAGGATAGCCCTTCTGAGAGATGTAAGCCTTATTGTGCACTAGAAAGCGAATGTTGGAAGCAAAATTCTTATCTGAGTTCCATTCAGTGAGAAATTTACCTGCTAAGTAGGTCGGATTTTCACAACTTCCAGAAAATATTGTAAGGGCTAAAAGTATCTGTAAAGCTGAGTCATGAAGCATCTTATATTTAAAATTAATTTGCTCTTTTTAATTTGATTACAATTTAAGTAACTACTTAGAATTGAGAAAGAAAATGGCATTTACAGAGTGGTGTGTTTTAATCTATTCAAGCTATAAAGCTGGGAATATATAATTTCAGAATTTGTTATGAATTGTATGGACTATCTATAACTCTTTCTGAATTCAGTTTTGTGTTTTTGCTACCCTAAATGCAGAGAATTATATCCTGGGGAGTGGCAACAATGTTGTTAAAGAAGTGGGTTAGAAGGTAGAACAATGACACAGATAAGGCAGCCTAAGGTATAACTTCAAAGAATTGTAGATATGAGTGGCTGCTGGGCTATTGGGAGACAAACCGGCTCTGTGTGGGCTAGAACTCTTCCTAGGGCTATGCCTGGGTTCAGGAGAGATCAGAACTTCAAAGACTTTGGAAAAGGGAGGGATCATGAATAGGGGAGGAAAGGCTATGAGGGATTAATCAATGGAAAGCTGACAGTCAGCTTGCAAGAGACATGGGGATATGAGTATAGTAAGCTGAGTGGGGTGTTGAGGTTTTTTGTTTTGTTTTGTTTTGCTTTACCACCAAGAATGAGGTTAGTTCAGTTCATGGGAAAATCAAAGCTTCACAGTTTTGTAGATGTTTCTGCCTTTCAGGAATTCGTGGTTTTGTTTTGCAGGTGTAATCATATAGCTATGAATCTGTAGACAATGTAGATATTTGCTTGAGAAACAGTTATGACCAAGGTTTTATTGTGACTCAGATAAATCCTGGGAGAGGTTAAGGTGTGGAACACCACTCAAGAGAGATTGAATAAGAGAGATTGTTATGTATATTCTGGAAGAATCAAAACAAAATTTCATTTATCTATTAGCTGTGAGAGTGACATTCATAATAATCTCTCCAACATTGCATTAAAAAAAGGAAGTGCATAAATCTGAATTTCCTCTTGAAAAGAGAGAGACTGAGGACTGGTAAGATTATGACAGATAATTTAGATTGTGTGTTTTGTCCAGAGTGACCTTGTACAGAAGTGGTGATTACAGAGAAAACTAAAACATTGCATAATTAAACCTTTGTTATCCACTCTCTGTTAAATTTATTTTTCTATCTATTTTTTATCCAGTAAAATGGTTTCTTTTAAAGCTATTCTTCTGCATACTTTGCTGCTTTATATTCACAGGAGCATAAAATTTTAACTCTGAACTCCTTTTATAATGTGTTAGTAGCATTGTATTACTGGTATTGCTGATCAGCTTCTAGCAGGTGCAAATGTTTTTAGGTGATCGCTTGTGGCTTCTTTTTTTTTCTTTCTTTCTTTTTTTTTTTTTTGACTTCCTTAGTTTTGAGTAGAATAAATGTTGAACCAGGTTGCTACACTCAGCAAAGTACAGTCAAAATAGAATGGTCTGGAGGGGAAGCCTTATGGGGACTTGAAGGGATCACTTGGTTTGCTCAGCCTGGAGAAGAGGAGACTGAGGGGAGAACTCCTTGCAGTCTACAACTCCCTAGTGAGGAGAAGTGGAGGGACAGGTACCAATCTCTTCACTCTCATTATCAGTGACAGAACTCAAGGAAATGGCATGAAGCTGAGTCAGGGAAGGTTTAGGTTAGATATGAGGAAAAGATTTTTCACCCAAAAAGTTGTTGAACACTAGAACATTCAAGAAGCATTTGGACAACGCTCTCAGGCACTTGGTGTGATTCTTTGGGTACCCTGAGCAGGGCCAGAAGTTGGACTCAATGATCCTGATAGGTCTCTTCCAACTCAACATATTCTACCATTCTATCATTCTATGATATTAATTATATTAAGACAATATTCATTTTGTTTAAAATGTGCTAGCCTAGTCTCCTTGTTCTTCAAAACAGTTTCAATGTTCTTGAAACTGTAGACATTACAGGGAAACTGAATAATATTTGAGGAATTCAGAATAGATAAACCATTAAATACAAGTTTTAACATTTGAGTGGAGTCCCTCATATCTCTAGCAAGCAGCTTAAGTCAGCTCTATAACTTTGGTTACATTCATTCAAATATCACTGATCTGAAAGGCATTGAGAGTTGGAAGAAAATTGGAGTAATGATAAATGTTAGAATTATATGATTTAAGGGGTATAATTTACAAGATCTGGAGAAAAACTGGGGTTTTTTTCTAAAATATCTTCATAGAGATCCTTAGGGGAAATTCTATTCTTTCCTTTTCAGAATCCCAATCTGGTTTCATACTTACATATTGATGTAATTTTAAAGAATGTTAGTGAGGTACTTGTAGGGTTTTTTTAATTCTGTTTTGGAGTCTTGCTTGACAACATTAATGCAAGCATGTTCTAAATTACATTTAGCAGAAAGTATAGCATAAAAACATCAGCATTAAGTGAGTTATTTTGCAGGTAAAGCTGTTAAGGTTTTTGTTGTCTGGACATCTGAAGTAATGTTGTGAAGGACATTTAGACTTTGTTTAAGTCCTGTACATGATTTTTACAGCCAACCAGGGAGAACAGCAAAAAAATGTAATTTTTGCAGACAGTATTGTAAAAGGTATGACACATTGCATTTCACACCTCTTGAAAGAAGACATGAGGTACCTCTTGCTAACAAGTGTATAAATTTTTAAATTATTTGATACCAGTTTATTTAGGTGAGAAATTAACTTTCATTCTTATACTCACCTACAAAAGTTAGAGTAAGGCTCTGTTTATTTTATGGAACCATTAACAATGGAATGGCAATTTACATTTCCCATATTTAATCCACAGAACAGAAAACAGTCTACAGACAGATATGTTCAATTACCCTCAATGATTTAAAGGAATGTTTTTACATCTTGCAAATGAAAAGTCTGTATCGACACTTCAAAAATATTGAAAACTTGATCCTTTTAGCAGTTAATCATTTTATTAAAGAACATTTTATATTGCTATATTTTACATATTTTTTGCTGTCTTTGTTGTCTTTACTAGAAAAGAGTGTAGTTCTATCTTTAGCTTAACTTAGCTAAATCTATAAATCTAGGAGTCATTGACCTCATTGCTGCAGTACTTTTTTCTTCCTGCCTGTTAGTTTCTTCCTCTTTTCATGACTTCTACAGAAGCAGGGCAACATAACCCTTATCCAGTGACACCAAGGTACACCTAAAGCTACATTTTCTTTCATGAATCTTTTTTTTCCCCACAGGACAAGCAAGACAAGTGACCTTTACACACACACAGTCAGTACGAACAGCACCACCATGTCTCAATGAGACTTTATTTCCATGATTTTGAGACAAAACCTCTACTGAGTTATGGAGTTAATAAAGTCATCACAAGAAAGGAATGAATTAAAATGTCAGTTTGTTGAAGGACAGCTACTAATGACCAGTTCTGAAGTTTGTGTTAACTTTCCCCTTTTCCCCTTGAGCTAACCTATATTTGACAATAACATCATGTGCTCCTATGGAGGCACTGCTTGTTCTAGAGTGTAGCCATGGCCTTGCTTTGCAATTTCCGAAAGCTTTTCTCTGTTTACCATGTCCATTGTGTGAGAGACCTCTCTATCAGATTAGCACGATCCTTCAGACATGTTTCATTCAATACAGGGCAGTGGTTGTGGCCATCTCTGCTTTTCAAACTAGCATTTTAGCCAGGACAGTGAGACAGGAAGGTATAGTTTTTCTTGATTATCTGTGGAGACTTGATAGGAGATGATTAACTAGTGCCTTTCTAAGGAATGATGACTGTACTCATAGTCCACATCTCATGAACTCACCTGCACTTGTCTGTTTTATCTTCTTGGCTTATCTTGCCTGCATGAGCAACTTGGCATTTGCCTCAGTAACAACATCTGTATCTTCTTTTTGTTTTGTTTTGAACTACGGAATGGAGAGAAGGAAACTAGCATTTCCTTTTCATAAGGCATTCACTAAATACACTAGAAAAGGCAAAAAAGCCTGGTAACTTCTTTACTGCTAGACAAGAGCCAAGAAAGCCAGAAGGAAAATCTGTTTTCATTCTCTCTCTTGTACTTGAGTTACAGGTGTCAAAATATGGGTAATTTAGTGGAATTTTCTAGGGATATAAAAGCAAAATAACTTGATCCACTACAAATCTTTAGTTTGAGATGCAAAATACACTATCAATGAACTGTAATTGGGACTGTCTTCATCCTTCTGCATTTAACTTCATTGTCTGTTTTCAGATAAATTGTAAAGCCACGTATCAAGTTAGCAGATTATTGACTGCCCTGCATTAAAATATGTACAGCAGGCATGGCTTTAAATTAACTCTGTAAAAGAGTGAACAAGTCAAGTCTATGCAAGACAAGTTTACATACCATCCATTGGATTGACAGGCAGTAATTCAAAAATGAATTGTGCTTATTTGGGTGGAGGGGATTTTACGAGACGAGTTGTTTTCATTAATGCTTTGAGTGTAGCTAATTTCTACATGATTTCTTGTTCTTTGAAAGAGACGTGGCTGTATCCAACTCTGCTTGGAATTTTAAAGATACTTTTTTTTCTGCCATACTGTTTGGCTAGTTTGAGAAGGATGGCTAAATAACCTTGTTATTCTTTTCTGGGACCAGAGAGGGAAGAATTTAGTTTCATTTTGATAAAGTTCTTTACATAATTTCAGAAGTGAAGAAAGATTATGGAACAACTACAGATAATTTTTGTTTGCTTCACCTCTTTTCCAAAGATAAAAAGTGTATGATATCCAAGCAGGTAGGCTTTAATGAACCTGTATTAATTTAAATATTTTCAGAGTTTGGTCTACCATCTGGAAACTTGTGGTGCATGTCTAATCTTTGTGAATTTTACTTCATTATTTGAGTTTGTTCCATTGTTTCACTTGCTATAAAGCTAAGTTCCTGCAATATGACAGCAATTGTTCCATAGAAAGTAGAGATGAGATAGGTCTCTCTTGCCCTCTGGGTAGTTCTTTTTTTTTTTACCTATGGAGAAAGAAAGCAAGACTCCAGAAAAAGTTAGCTAAGTTATACGGAACTTATCACTAGAGAGGGCACAACAGAAATATGATTCTACCTTTACTGAAATGGTCCTTAGTGTCTTTAAAGATGAGATGATCTTATTTTCATCACTTCAGCTTTTAGGCATTTAAAATGTACATTTTTCCTCACATTGTGAAATCCTTGATTTAGGGTTCGTTTTTGTCTGCTGTTGTTTTGTGGGGTTTGTTGGGTTTGTTTTGTTTTTGTTTTTTTTTGTTGTTGTTGTTGTGTTTGTGTTTTTGTTTTTGTTTTTTTTTTAATTTGCCTTGGGGTTTTTTTGGTTGGCTTTGCTTTGCTTTTTTTCTGAAAGATAGAGCCCATTTCCCTAGACAAGATTCACAAAGCCTTCAGGAGGCTATCAGAGCTACACTATTCAAGCTGCTGCAAGGAATACAGTACTTTTGAAAATGCCCAGGTTAACTGTCTGCATTTCTAGATACCTTTAAAAATATTATAGTTTATGTTTGTGGACCTATAGCATTGTCTCCCTTTCCTCAGATGATTGTATGAAGGACACCTCAGTACATCTCAGGGCAGAACGAGATAACAATCCTGTCTTAGAAAAAAGATTTTCCCAATTCGCAGGATAACTGCCCACAAAGTTGTGCAAGTCCTAAGACAGTAAAAATAGAGGGTAGGAATATCTTCAGGTACAGTAATACCAGAAGACTTCTGTAGTTGAATGGGCTAATTTTTGGTGGCAGTATTGGAATGAAAGGCTATCTCACATTCAGGTCCGCTCAGGGAATCTTCTGTTTGCAGAACTGTCTGATGACCCAAACCAGGGACATGATGCAGCTGAAAAAGCAGGTTTTGTTTGGGTTCCTTTTCAGCTGAATTCACTCCTGTTCTGGCACAGCTCTGATCAGCTTTGGCCAGAATAAGCAGTATCTCTGAGTGTTCAACTATGGCTTGTATTTGCTGAAATCACATTCTGAATTACTGATTTGGGAAATACGAAATTTAGGGGCATCATTCCCCCGGCAAGTAGTTATTACTAGACAATCAAACAGAAGAGATGATGGCCTGTATGCCGAAGAAACGGACACAATTTTAAAGAGCTGAGGTCTTTCAGTAAGTAGGAACAATGCCAAAGCTGTCTGCTGAATAAGGTAATGAAGAGTTTAGCAGCAATATCAGTGTAATGTATTCCTTCTGTCTGCACTGGGCACATTGTCCTCCCAGCTGGTTCAGCATAACTCTTTATAAGGCAAGCAGTTATGTAGGTGGAACAGGGAACTGCTTCTACTAAGCCACTTTGTTTATGTTTAAACTGTTACTTCCAGTATACTCACAGATAAACAGGCCAGTTCAGGGCTAGTAATCTGGAACAAAGAGAATTAAAAACATCTTTTGGTGACAGATGAGAGACAGTAAAAGTCTCATGTTTGCGTTAAGGTGGAGGAAACTTACGAGATCACTTGAAGTCCCCACTGACATCCATATTACCCTGCTCTGAGAACAAGGTCTCCTTTTCACTCTTGTGGGCTGTCAATCTCTGTTCAATATCATGAACAGTTAATGCACTTGCTAAAATGCATTTTTCATGCATTGGTCTCTTTGCAAGAGATAGTAAATCCTTTCCTTTACTTAGCACGCTTGAAATGTAACTTTCTTTCATAAGGCTATAGAAAAAGAGTTCTTCTGAGAGTCACGAAAAGGAGAATTAGAGGCAGTTCAACTTCCAGTTCCCCCACCCCCCAGTTTATGAATGTCTGAGCACTAGCAGACTCGAGTTTATTATGTGTGAAAAAATGGCATTAGGATTTTAACATCATTTGATATTAAATAATTAACTTAGAAAAGTAATGCCAACATCATAAAATTTCACATGCATGATATTCAATATAGAGTTTTATTCAGTAATAAATATCTTATGGAATTCATATGACTTAAGCCCACACAAGAATAATGAAGCTGCCAAAAGTAGTATCATATTCAGTTGGCTTAGTCAGCAAGAAACCAACAGGTCCACAGATGCATTTTTTTCCATGAGAAAGTATCCTTTTTTACATGTCTCCTGTCTGAAAAATGTTTCATATGAACTCTTCTCCTCCTTCAGGCTGTAAATAATTTATTCATCAAACCCTTTTATTTGTAGCAGATGGAAAATGTAGTAAAATTTTAAAAACAAGAAAGGGAAGATTAGACATTTAGGTGAATTCTAATTGCATTATACTGCACTGACTTGTAAAAAGGCCTTAAGGCATGGGAATCAACTGACACTCAGATGGATTTGGATGCTTTTTCTCTGTTTGGGTGGCACAGACAAGAACTGGGAAAGATGCTGTTTTTCCTACGAATGCTTGTTCACTATATGTAAGGATGTGAACATAGGGAATGAAGTTATGGTAAGATGCTCCTCTGTATCCAATGTTCCCTTACTATCCACTTCCAGAATCCTTGTCTATTCATGTGGTTGTCTAGGCCTGGTCCCAGCCAGTGTGACAGTGAAAATGGACTAAATGCTCTGTTTATGCAGCATGTGTCCTTTTTTCCCCTCTATTATTTGCCTTGCACAGGAACATATATTTGGGCAAGAAAATAATAAGACATTAAAATAAGCAAGACATAGTATGGTTTCAGTTCCTTTGCTTCTGGAACATGCACACTTTTGATACCTTTGATTTCGCAAAACTTCAGCAAACTATTGTTAACTGACTAGAGAACATCCTGCTCTTTACACAAGGTCACAAAGGAAACAAAGACCCTGTTCCTACAAGTACAAAGAGAACTCAGACTGCTTCTATTGCTTCAAAAAAAATACTGCTACCATTTGTATTATGGAAAATAGTCTCATAATATTGCCAATAACATAGCTGCTACTCTAGCAACAAGAAAAATGCATTACTTTGATTATACATTTTTATTTATAAAGTATAATTTATCATTAGATAACTACTCACATGTGATAATAAGTCCTCCTGTAATGCAATGACATGGACAAAATAAGCTGAATTTTATTCAAGTTTAAAATATATCAGAGTAAACATTTACAAAATATATTCTGAACCCCATAATGCTGTGATTTCTAATTCATTTGAGTAGTATTCTATAAAAACACCATCAGATCATGAATCTATTTTATTATAGAGTGACATTGTAATAATTAACAGGGCAGATGGGATACAGCAACATGGGAGAGGAAAGAGGAATTACATAAATTTAAGTAATAGGAGATACTCTGAGAGGTCTTTTTGGTGTAAGAAACACCACAAGAGCTCTTCTTTTTTTAATTGAGTGTTATCTGGACTGAACTGTGTTGGGTCCTGAAAGCTGACTTGATCTTTATTGTTGAAATACTGTTCACTGATTGATTAAAAACAAAGGAGGGGAGAACATGTTAGTTGTTATGCTGTTTTCTGTGAATGTATACACATTCCTGTTTCTGTAATCCTCATCCAAATTAAGAAAAGAAGAATTTTGCCATTTATTTCAGAAGAGTCGTTTGTGCAAGGCAATGTGCCTTTGTAATTGAAGCTATGTATCTGAGCTTTATTACAATTTTTTTTTTTTTTTTTTAATACTGAGGGATCCTTTATGCACCTGCTATCTGGGATTTGGCTCTTAAAATGTGTTTTGGCAGAGAATTATGTCAATATCAAGTATAAAGATGATGATAGGACTATTGACTTGGAAGTTAACTGAAGGCATTGCTTCCACAGACAACACAAAGTGATCTCCAAGCCAAAAATTTCATGTGTCTTACCATTTAAAAAAGAATTTTCTCAGACCAATGAGCCCAGATGTTCTATGCATCCAGCTGCTCCCCATTCTGACTTGCATATTTCATAGGCATTTAAAATCTGCAGCATCACTGTTGAGTTTATTGCACTATTAAGTTAAAAACTGCATTAAATGTTGTGCGGTACTTAAGTAGAAAATTTACTGTGTAGGGATTTTTTTGCAGGAAAAGAGAGTACTATTCTCTTTTGATAATATTCTAGGAGACATAAATGTGATTTATTTTTTGTAAGCAAAATATTAATAAAAGTTGTTTTCTCTCATATTTGCAGGGCTTCCATCTGTAACTTCCTTTCAAATCAATCACAAAACTGAAGGAATTAACAGACAACATACAATCTTTCCAGCACAACTGGGCATTTAGGCAGAGTCATACAAATAAAAGTTACTGGACTAACAATGAGAAAATGATGTTACAGCTGTAGGGGCTCATACGTGCAACTATTTCAACATAGTACCAGGTTCAATGTATTTTATTGACATATTTTAGTTTAGTTTAATGCTTTTGCCTTATTGTACTTTTTATTGCTTTGCATTAGAGAACATTTACTAACATACTCCTGCAAAATTTCATTCACAATGTGAGCTAAATTAGGACTGTCAAGTCACAGGCTTCTAAAAAGAGAAAGGAGAAGGAATATTCCTCTGAGAAGTAGCTTTGATGTACAGCCTCTTACTTATGGAGTAATGTGTGAATTTTCTTAAATATTTGGTCAACCTTGCTAAATAAAGCGGAAGAAAGATACATTGAAATATGCTGTACCCCATTTAATTTCTCTTTAGACATTTGAAATCTGTGTGGATAACAACAGGGAATGAGAATCCTGGCTTTGAATTTGAACTGATTTTCACAATGGCATCAGACAAAGAAATACAAAATGATCAGCTTTAAGAACCAGACTAACAAAGTTTTCATCTAAAATATTCTGTGGTGGTAAGTTTCACACACTCATCAATGAATGTAGCTGGATTTAAAAATGGATAGATTTCTTTTTCTGATGTGTTTCAAAACAATGTTGATTTATTCAAGCACAGTAGATGTTATTTCACCTGTAACAGCAGGATAAAGGAACAAGGAAGAGCAAAGCACACGTAACAAGATCATACAGCACCAACAGTAGATGTAGCAGTACTCTTGGTGAAGCAATAATTCTTGTGGTTTTGTCCCTTTCCATAATCTGCCAGCAGTGGCCATGGGATAATCACTATAGTTTAATCTTTGTCCTCTGAAGGTAAAATATCTGGCTCTCAAAGTCTCACACTAATCTGAGTTGTGATGCAAAGAGCAAGACAGTCCTGCAGTGCCGCCCTGGTTAATTATTTGACTGGAATTTTTTCTTGTACTCAAGGGGAGTGCCAGGCTTTGAGTCGGACATTGAATTCTCATAACGTTTTGTATTTGTATTTTCAAGAGTGATTACAGACTTGGCTAGCTGCCCTGAGGAAACAGGTCTCTTGAGCAACACCCAAGTGGTTGTACTTTAGACCTGAGATATTAGAGTTTTACAGAAATAAATACCTGTATTGTAAAATACTGGAAAGGTACTTTCAGGGACTTTTTTTTTCTTTTATGAATTGATATAGCATGACTTCAAAGCTCACTATTAGTTTTTTACAGTCCCAACTGGAATGTGCTTCAGTCTCTTTCTTTCATTCTCTCTTCACTTTCTTCTGATGGCTTTTGTTGTTGTATAGCACTTCTTTAGAAATGGCCTAGCAAATATATTTAAGTACAGAATGCACATGCGGAAAATGAATCTTGCTCTTGTTAAACTAAACATTCATACTCAGAATAATTTTGAGAATTGTAGCTCTTGAATTTAAGGCATATATGTTAGGGAAATATTAGCAGTATTTTTAGTGTGGGTGTGATTTATTGTTCTTCACCATCATAGCTACCAGATATCTAGTTGTGCAGCCTCCAGGATAAGATAGTGTACAATGCTGTCATCCCTTTATGAAGTGTACGCATTTGGCATGATATATATACTTTCTGTGGACCCCTTTGAACTTACAACATGAGTCATATGACTTTCTGCTTCGGGATGTACCCCTGGTCACTTCACCTCTGGATTCTGCATAGAACATTCTATATGAGTTCCCAGTAATAGTGATCCAACGGTTCATGCTGTACTTCTCTTTTCCACAGAGACAAGCCATATTGACTGGGAGGAAATGTGTCCTGGTAAGTGACATGCAAAACACTGGTATCAAGTAGCACTACACACTAAAAGTAGCTGTCAATATTGTTTGGACATTCCCAATTCAACAGTGATGCCCTATGGTGCCCTGCCCTGTATGACCTGCTACAAGTGGACTTGTAGCAACCCTGCCTTCCTGTATTCCTCTGTTTTCTGGTCACATGCCCTGATAGTATTTTTTCTTTCCCAGAAAAAGGTTGGTGAATGTATGAGACTAGCCTAAGACTGTAGAGAGACACTAGTGAAGGCAGGACTACACTAAGGTGGGAAGTCTTTTTTCTGGGCCAAAACCTGTTTGGTCCACCTGGCTCCTTCAGAGATCACATTACGAAGGAAATGGGATAATAAGTGTAGGGAAAAAAATACAGCCCAAAATAAGCCTCAAGCTTACACAAAATCCCCATTTCTTCTTTCTAAAACTTTAATAGCAGCATGATGGTACTATAATTGTGTTATTTTTGGCATCTGCTTCATGTAATATTTGACATTATTACCACCAGAAACTTTCTCTCCTTGTATATTTTGGGTTGGCAGTGAACCATTCAGGCACAACCCAGGAGTAAAAAACTGTTTTCCAATTGGACCACTAGGCTACAGCCAAGTTATTAAGTAACTTTAAACTGGAATCTAAACTCAAGTGGAATCCTAAATCTGGTCTTCCAAACTACAAACTGATGAACAAAAGAGAAAGCAGAAATGAAATTCAGAAAATATTTTATTGAGTATGATACCATTTCATCGTAGGCTTTTGTCAAAGGTCTACTTTATAAAACACTACCGACCTCTCTGAGGTTGAAACCAGCTTGGGCAGGAGCACAAGGAGTGGGAGAAGAGAGGGGCAGCACCTGCAAATTTTCATGCAAGAGGCATAATATGGGATATTTGCATCCAGACGATACCTTGTCATAGTGCCCAAGTTTGCACCAGATCACCAGAAAAAAATAATAAATCTACATTTAAATTTTATAAAGGATTATAACAATCAGCTACAAAATCAAATTTACTGGATGTTGCCACTGCACATTTGACAACTAAACTCAAGATCATAAAACAAAAATTAGGACCTCAGAATGAAAGTATTGTAGAAAGCTCCGTGAGGAAACAGGATTAACTCTAATTCCAGAAACTGATGGTTAACAAGAAATCATAACCACTGTATACAAGGACAGATGCAATTTTTACCAGTGTTCTAACATCTAACTTCCATTTTTACTAGAAGGAAAACAAGGAAAGTTCCTAGAATTTGGGTTAATCCCACAACATATGCCTAATCAAGGCTTGGCATAAAGGTTCTTGGAAGCAGATTAAACAAACAGTAGTCCATAGGCAATTTTCAGTTCGTGAAGCAACTGCTCAGCTCATAGAAAACAACCTTAAGTGGGCTGCAAGTGTGATAATATTAGTATGAATTAAGTTAATGCTTACTGGAATGTAGACCAACTAATTTTTCTGGTGTATGTGTTCATTTTCAGTGATGGCAAAGCATAAATATGCTATAAAATGCAGGAACAGTCTTAACCAGCCTTGAAAAAGTCCCTATATTGCTTAAATTCTCTCAACCCTACTTCTTTATGAAGTATATATACATTCAGAGACTGTAATAAGTTTTCAGGTTGACCATATTTCTACAGCTAATTGGATTTTATGAGCCAATCCCCATAGAATCTTTGAAAATCTGCCATGAAACCTGCACTGTACTGCCAAAGAATTTGAGGAGCATTTGATATAACAGTAAATACGAAGGTAAGTATAGCAGTTAACATGTCATATGACACAGAGACTTCCATTCTCATTTGAGTGTGCATGTCCCAACACTTGTAAGTACCACTAATTTATCAGGAAATAATTTTATAAAGCATGGTGGAAGATTTTGTTAACTACAACATTTTCAAACAAAAAAATAAATCATTAAACCACACTTTAAAGCAAGAAAAATGGAAATGCAAAGTTTAGCATATTCATTAGCTATTAAAGCAAAAAATCCAGAATAGTCCAGGAAGGCCAAAGTATTCAAATAATTCAGCAAGGCTCTGTTGAAATGAATTTCTTATTTATTAAAAAGACAGCACATTCTCAAGAGAGCATCTTTTGCAATGAAATAATTTAGTTTCTTCATATAGACACATCATACACAATGTCAACAACCATGAAAAACAATACAAAATGCTTTTAAATTTAACAAGTAGAAAAATATAGCTAGTATATATGGCAATTGTGAATCTAATACTGTACAGAAGTATTTATGGATTTTACAAATAAATTATAGCTTAAATGCCCTTTTTAATTTTTCTAACTGTACACTGGAGCATAGGTTCTGAAGCTTACCACTAACTTGACACAAAAGAGTGCCAGTCAAATGTCCTGCCCACAAGCTCAAAAAATTTCTTGTTGGGTTCATGGAAATATTCATGCAGTTTCTCAAGTAACCGGGTATCTACCTGTGGGTGCGCTCGTCCTTTTGACTCATGTAAACAGCGCTCTCTACCACTGTCCCTTAGGCAGTAGAAACCTTTAGTTTTATTGAAATAAAAGTTTGAAGCATTTATCTGTGGTGATAATTTCAAAAATCTCTCTACTTTTTCTATTTCTGGGAAGGGATCTTTGATTAGTTTATCCCCATCTACAATGTGGATATGATCAAGAGGAAAATACTTCAGCCAGTTCTGCATGTGAATGTAATACAAGCTTCTGTTTATTGCTTTGTAGTCCACATTGAGTTCACCATCTTTAATCAGGAATTGTTCAATGGATGGATACGGCTTGTGCTTCTGCATGTGATTGTAGAACACTTGGGTGTAATCTGATAGTACTCTCTCACTTGGATCTCTTAAAATAAGGAGTAGTCTCATTGATTGGTTCATGTTATAAACTCTTTCAGGCACTTTAGGTGACGTGAAATATGCTGGAGTTTTTTCCACGGTGATCTGATGAGAATAGGAGAATGGCATTTGATTAATATACCACTGCAATCCATTTCTGTAATGATCTTCCCAGTCAAAGAAGTGAACTTCACTTTCTGCTGCTGCAATATCTGGATGGAGACTCAACATCTCTAACAAAGCTCTTGTTCCACCTTTTCTCACTCCAATAATAATAGTCTGTGGCAGTTGCTGACATGATCCATTAGAATGAATGTTTTCCTTGAAGTCATTTTTCTGAGATGTTTTCTTTAAAAGCTCTCTCTGAACAGACTGAGAAGTCTCAGCATTTAAATTTATAGCTGGTCTGGAAGGCACTATCTGAGGTTGAACAATAAGAAACACAGCTCCCAGCAGAAAAGCTGCCATGACAGAAGTTCTTAGTCTGGTTTCACTCAAGCAGGTAATAGGGCATAGAGCAATTTCCACGGAGAACAACCTTTAAGAGTTGTTTGTGTTTTGCTGAGTGAAGGTGTATTTCTCAAACAAAAACTTTGCTGGAAGAGGGAAAAGAAAAAGAAAAGCACATTATTCAGACATATCACTGCTAAAACCATGCCACAAATATCTTTTGCTTTTCACAACTGAACAAACTTTTTTAGCTTTCCCAACTCTAGGCTCACAGATAACTTGGTGTAATGAAATGTTTTAACAGACAGCCATAACAATGCAATGAGAAAATGACTTCCAGTCACTAGGAGACATGAACATTATGTAACTTTCTCTTGCACTCAAGATTCATCCAGAATGTTATTTATCTTTTCAAAAATCTGATTTCCTTGGAGTTAAACCACAACCACAAGACAATTAAAGGTGGTGGGTTTTTTTAAAATCTACAAGAATAGGTTTATCTTAGGGAAAAAAAACAACAAAACAACAACAACAGCATAAAAAGGAGAAGTTGTGAACTGAACCAAAAGAAACTAGAAGCTGGGGGTCTTGTAGGGTGTCTGAGTATTACAGCCTCCCAAACAACCATGTGACAGCAACCTGAGAAGCTGAGGCTCCTGGGAAAAAGGCTCATCCAACATAGGTAGAGCTGCCCAACCATGACAAGGCAACATTCTCCTAGGAAGAAGTTAAGAAGAGCTCTGAGTGAATAGAAGACTGAAGAAAAGTTGAAATTCTATGTTATTTTTAAGTGAAGATAACTTTTGCTTTGTGGTTAGGGTTTCTAAGGATAACATAGGTGGTATGCATGCTGGTTCTGCAAAAGTAAGATAATGAAACCATAGACTATAGTATGACTGAACCAACGTAACTCCAAAAGAGTTGTGGTTCTAGTCTTAACTCAGGAAAGAAAATACAAAATGGATACATCTGTAGGTCATTTCAAAAGGTAGCCAGCAAGCTGCCATGATGCAAAGAATTAACTTTAGACTTTATCAAAAGACTAATAAATACCACCACTGAACACCATTTAAAGGTCAGGGTGTTTTTAATGCAGTGTTTGCAGTGAGATTTTAATAGCCTTCCACCCAATAGAGCTGTTAAGATTGTCACAATATGAGCAGGCTGTGTACACAAGCTTCTTGAATTAAGATGCCTTTCAAAGACTTTATGCACTCAGTGAAGGGCTGGTGTATAACTTTGGTGTGGTCTAACTCCATTTAGAAGTAGAAGACACGACGGCTGAGCACTTGACTACTTTGCCTTACTAGGTTACCATAATTATGATTTTCAGCTTGGAACATCATGTACTGTACCAGTTAACAAGGGCTGAAATACGAAATTACATATGAACAACCTGAGGAAATGCAAGGGCTAGGTTTTGGAAATTCTCCAGAGAATCTGAAAAGAAACTAATGACTTTTCCACAATAAGCTAAGTCCCAGTGCAACAAGGACTAATGATGTGTTTCTAAGGGATCTAAAGTTCTGTTTGATAGCTTTGCATTTACACAGGTCATGACTCTATTCTGAATAGAGTAGGTCTGCTTCCTGATGTTTGCTACTGATTATCAATTCTGTGCTTTCCCTTTTTCCACTTTTAAAGGGCTACAAGGCAGTGATATTGTTAAGAAGCAGAAATCAAGGCTGGGAAGAGAGGGAAGTAAAGTATCATGACAGATGTGAAATCAGAGTGCCTCCCTATATGCCCACAGGCTTGGAGCTTGTGGGCATGCCCTGTCTCAGGCAGGTCATGCCCTGGGTTTTTCTGTGATGCCTGATGTGAGTCAACTTTGTAGAGGAATTTTTTGTTTTTCCAATTTTGGCCACTGTTAAGTTTTCTCTGGCTGAAACAGTTCCATTTCGGCTGTCGTCATTAGTCTTCTGCTCTCTTTCCCTGTCCTCATCATTCCTGTTAATCTTTCTCAGCTTAATCTACTTCAGTTTTAACAAGAAATAATCTTAATTAGCCTCACACTGTGGATGGTGGTGGGGGCAGACACTGGGTGACAGAAAATTCGATATAGGTAAATTCATGGTGCATGTCCTCCCTGAGCTGTGCTGCCACCATATTCAGCAGCCATGGGAGCAAACGACACAGCACCAGCCAGATTGGATCAGTGACTGATAGGGAGCTCAGTACATAAGAACAACAAAACATTAACTCTTGTTGAATTTTAAGGTCAGAGATTAAAGGAATAGCCACTTACTTTGGAGTATATTTTAAGTCACTAGCTCCATAAATAGCAAGCCCAAGTTGTTGTCTTAACACCTTACTGGAAAAGCATAATAGGATTCCAGGGAGGAACAAGTTGAACTGTCTTGAAAGGAGTTACATTAAAGACTAATGGCAGGAACTCTTATTTATTTAATAGCCAGGCTTAAATGTGCTGTGGCAAGCTCTGTGATAGACTGCCTCTGGAAAGATTAATTTTTAGCTCCTGGCCTCAGATATTAGTAACAACACACTGATGGGTTGGGGTTTTTTAGACGGGGAAGTTGTTTTTGTTGGTTGGGGGGTTTTTGTGTTTGTTTTCAGTTTTTTTCCTAAATAAACTATATATCAATTCATTGGGATTCTATTTATCCTTTGCATACTACTCAGTTGCCTATTTTTTTTATTCAAGCCTTCCAATGGCTGAGTACAGCACAGGAACTTTTGGAGAAGAGACACAGCAAGGTGTCTCTTAGCAGTAGCTCCACTCTTGTTTTGGTCGGCATTGCTCTTTGAAATCAGACTTGTGGAATATTACAGTTGTGGCACCTGGGGCCTCATCTCAGACAGCTTTTTGTGCTTCAGTGGAGCTCTGCCTCAATATCTTCCCATTCTTAACTCAAACATTTTTTTGGGAGATAGCTTTTTCTAAATAAACAAAAGCAACTGTTTTCTATTGCAGCATGAAACCTCAGAATAACATGGGAATATCTTCTGTTTCAGACATACAGAATTTCATCGTTCCACCCCAGCTATGTGCCTAGGTGCACGTCTTCCACTGCAGAACACTGCTACAGTATCTGTAGCATTTACTTTATGCACTCATAATGAACCACATCAGAAATTATGACATTTAAAGTACCTATATGCTATTGTTGTTTTGTTTGCAAGCAATAAAGCTTTGTCTGCCTTTTCTTTCCATTGTTTTTTGTTTCTCCCAATCTGCATAGGCTTGATATTTGGATCAATTATTTTGTTGTGTTAGACTAATGCAACACGATGGACATGAGTGTGCCTCTAAATTCAGCACAAAACATATGTTGCGTGGGCAAAGTGGTCTCCAGGAATAAAGCAGCATATAAATTGGTTGTCATTCAGCTTTCATCTCTTATGTCCTCTTTAATGCCTCATGTAGATCTGATGCTTTATGTTCGGTGTCTAGAATTACAGTCATTTATATAAAAGGATGCAAACATGTATAGCTTTATAATTTGTGTGTCTGAAAAACTCTTTCAGGAATAATAAGCATGCACTAAGGAGTTTACAACAACCACTCTGCAAAATTACTTTTCTGCTTTAAGAATTCTCTTCACTGCATCCACAAGTCATGCAGACCATACATGACTTCACTTAATGACTTTGTATTCCATATTAGTACAAAAAATTTAACTGACAGTCATTACTATTGTATTTGCTACAAGTAAACGAGCAAATTGTAAAAGAAACACAGTTTATGTTAAATGGTGCTTTGAAGATTATACCAAGACTTTTCAAAAGTCTGATTGCTTTTGCTTAATCTTTTCTTCAGCTTTCTCCAATTAATTAGCAAAATGTGCTATCCTGTTTATTCAACAAGATTCCATGTGGACTTTGCCAATCAAATCAGCTTTTATGACTAAAACCTCTTCAATAGTAATGGTAACTTGGAAATAAATGGAAGCTTTTCTCAGTAAATACCATATGAGGGCCACAGCTGCCATATTTAATTGACTTTTAAGAATATTACAGGGCTCTTTGAAACACTATTTTATGATTTTTGACTATTTCTTACTACATTACCAAGGTATTTTAATGTCTCAGTATATTCAGCCTTGCTCAATAACATTGCCTAAACTATCTATATTATATACAATTTTTAGTTTAGTATACATTAAAAAATAAGGTACTTTTTGCCTGGATGGATAATTTTTGCTGGGAATGGGATGGGGTTAGATTTAGCTCTGAACTTTCTTAAGAACCTTCAAGTTAGCTGTCCAAGTGGGTAGGAGGAAAGATAAGGAGTGTCTGTAGGGCAGTCAGTAGGCATCAGGTAGAGTCTGCTGGCAGATTTGACAGTGACATACTTCCCAAAAAAAGCACACAGTAACACAGAGGTTCAGTAGAGCTAATGAGACACAGTTACCAGGGCAGTAACTAGGAGAAGGAGGTCTACATCCTTTCCATAATCATGCAGGCGACTTCTCTTTCATTACAGAGAAGCTGTTTTATGGTTCTCTAGGGACTGTGGATGAACAGGTTAAGTTTCAAATGTCCTTACCTTTTCTCCTTGCAGAACTGAAACCCCTCACTGGAAATATGTCTGCCCAGGCATCTAAAGAAACCAGATTGTGGCCTGAATAAGAAACATAGTTCAATTGCTAAAGTTTGTCTGTAGAGGGAGATTAGAGCTGAAAATCTGAGTAAGACATTCTGTTCATATAAACGATATTTAGTTTTGCAGATGTGATAGAACCTCAGGACAGTTTGTGGACTGTATTTTCCCTTGCAGATATTTGAGCACTCAGTACTGCAAATATAAGATTAACGTTGCTGGTTAAAAGTAGCAGTGCAGTACAACCCACACATCTGCTGTGCTGGCTTCTTCTATTGGGAAAAAAAAAATGCCTGTAACTGAGCTAACCAACTCTACAAACAACTTTCTAAACTGATGAAGAATCAGTGATGTGAACATTTGCATTTGGTGATGTATTTAAAAAAACTGGACTAGATCAGTTGTAGTGTACTTGAACTTCTCCAATAACTCATTGATATGAACACGATATTCCTATCCTCTAAGAATAGACTGTATCCACCATAGGATATATTCCTTAGATGTTTATATGAGTTCATCAAGTCCCATTTTGTATCCTGTTAACATAAAACTTCCTAGTACAGCTCAATCAAGTGCAGGAAAGAAAAGAGAGCATTTTTTTTAAATGAAATATTTGAATTCTAGTTACCAGTAATTAACTACAAGTAATTGCCTACATTAGTGAGTGTTACAGAGACAAGTATAATAAATTAAACACAACTACATACTACTGAAACTGTAGATCTCTAGGGGCATAAACCTTATGATATATATGACCTTATGATATAGAAAAAACAGCCATTTGTGCATTAAGAGGGGACATGAAATAATAGGTAACTGTATGAATCTGTCTTACAGTGCCTAGATGATACTGTCTATGTACATTTCCCAAATTGTATTAAAACTGCTGCGCAACCAGTAGAGATTAAACCATGGCTCCAACTTTTATAGTCAGTGTGTTAAGAAATCTAATGATAATTTCAGTGTTAATAAGATGATATACTGTCTATCACCTGTAAGACTTCTAAACTTAAAGACTTTTAAAATGTATTTCTGATCAAGGGAACTTCAGGAGCTGAGAAAGGTTGACTTGGTAGGAAGTATTTTTGGCTGAAATCTGCTGTATTTCTGCACCTGCTGTGATAAATACAGTTTATGCAAATTAGCTAGGCCACCAGTTCATGACTTCGAAAGAAGGAGTTCAGCTCCAGTGTGAGTAATAAGGTAGCAAATTTATAATAGACTGTGGTTATATATAACATTCACTCTTTTTCTTAAGGTTAGAAGGGACCATTTCAGTCTTTCATGCCAAGAGATCATAAAATTTTTTAGAAGAGAGAATATCCTAGATTTCAGAGAACCTCATGCAGGTAAAAATAAAATGGGACATTACAGTAGAATAAACTTGAAAAGCTCAGGATGCACAGAATTTTTTTGTACTGAATGCTAATATGGAATCCCCTTATCACCTTCTAGCAATATTTTTAATAACTGTCAGGATTCAATTTTTTCATAAAGAGGGTACACTGTACCACTGCCTTCTCTATCCCCCCATAAACCCAAATGCTCAATTCAAAGTCCAGAAATTACTCTCCACCTCACTTTCCAAGCAAAATGGGTCACATTCTAATTAGGAAGCAGAAATCTATTGCACAGTTAATAGAGTTGCTTCCTAATTCATCAAAGCTGTCCTCAAGAAAACAACCTGTGTGAAAGGATGGCTCTGTCCTGTCTGGCTCCCTTTCTGTACAAAGGCTCATCTTAACTGGATATATTGAAATAGAGAACACAGATGAGAAGCTCATTCTCATTTCCCCTGCCAAGCAATTTCTTAAGACTTTCTGTAGCTGTGGGCTCTGTTTCAAATACCAGTAAGATATTTAAAACAATAAAAACAAAATAAACAAGCAACCCCCCCAAACCTCCAAATAATCTTTCAGTTCATATTCCAAGTACATTTCTGTGTCTTCCATGCTCCTGCTTTCAGAATAACACTGGAGCAGGGTGTATACTGGTGAGGTCATTACTTTATTAGACTTAGCTAAACCAATCAATTTACTAAGCGAAGCACTACACAGTGACCTGGAGAGAACCCTCATGTGCTGGAGTGACAAGTGAGATGACCCAGCAGGATCTCCCATCTTGGACTGCCTTGGCATATTACAGTTTTCTTTTTCTTATTATCAAACTTTTCATGGAAATCCATCAGCTTTGACATATTTTTGGACTCTGATAGTTGATAAGCTATGGGTGGCATTTCTAGAGGGAAGGGAGAGACCCCAGGTTAGTCAGAGTAATAAAAACACTTTTGTTCCCTCTATGAAAAGCAGAAGAGTTGTATGTATCTATATATGTTGCATATATTGGAAAACAGTTTTCCACCCACTCTGTTTTTCTGTAATGTCTGTGTAAACAAATGGCTAGTTCACAATAACCAAGGTAGTATGCTGACAAGAGGAGGGACACAGATGGGACCCTGGCAATCCTGGGGTTGGAATTTGCTCTGTTAAATTAGTGTCTGGCTTTGCTTCAGATGCATAATCTTGCTGCTGACCTACCAGAGGCATTCATTTGGCTATGTAATATCAAAAACCTCTGCATTTTCCAAATAGGAAAAAAAAACCCCAAAACAGGGTGGGTACCAAAACAGTGGATGTGCAAGACATAGCTGAAGTTGATGTCAGTGACTGTGCTCTTACTGAGATGTTCTCGTTTCTGAGCAGCGTGGGAAATGCACTTGTTCGAGAATGCAAGAAATGCTAGAAGCTGGAAATTTTAACAGTTATTATATTTATACTTACAAAGTAAGTTTGATAGCCAGACAATACATGGGCATGCACCAAACTGAACCTGTTCCACTTGCCATATATACTGCAGAGGCTCTCAGTGGCAATGGGCAATGAACGGATCTTTCCTGACAGAACGATGCTCCCTAGAGACATTCTATCCCCATATCGTTCAAGCACAGTATTCCTAGAAATTCCCAGACATTTTTTTCCACCCCAGCATCCAAAGAGGAATAGTTTGGAAAGAGGGAAAGCCCTCAACCTACTGCACTAACGTAGAGAGGAAGGAGAATCATACACTTTAATTCTCAGTCAACTGAGGTGATTGAATTGCCCGTACTTAGCTGTGCTCCCTTTCCTCATCTTTTGAATGTCTAGCTGAAAGACGAAACCAAATCAGAACTCTTCCAGATGGGGGCTGCCACCGTTCCCTCTCGAATCCTTTTGCCCCCAACAGATTTGAGCTGCACACGCCTTCAACCCTGGAAAGCACACTGAGAACTGCAGTAACCAAGCCTTCCCTGTACACTATCCTAGGAAGCCAGTTCTTCATAACACAAATGAGCCGGAGTTAAGGCTTTGTGCCCTCTTGTCAACCCCCAAAGACCACTGTCCCTCCAGCCCTATGCAGCCCGCCAGGTTGCAGTTCAGTACGCTGCATCCAGCCGGCTCCAGCCTTCAGCCGTGGGAACAGATCAAAGATGCTCAGCGGAGCTTTTCCAAGTGCGCTCCCGTCGGGCAGGAGCCTCGCACCCTGGCACCCCGCTTCCACAGCCCTGTCACTCTGCCCTTACGTGTGTCTGTCATTTAGCCACAGGGAAAAGGTGCAGAACAAGTGCCTCGGGGGCCACACCTGGCCAGGTAATGCCGACCACTTTGCTTTTTCTAGCCTTCTTTCTCTCCTTTCCCCCGCGACAGCGCTGGCTCCCAGAGCCCGACTCGGTAGGTACGGGGGGCGTGCGGCAGCGCCGCGCGTCCCTCCAGGGGCTGGGGGCGGCTCAGCGGCACCGCCCGGCCGGGCAGCCGCGCTCCCCAGACCCGCAGGGCGCTGCGCGGTGCGGCGCTCGCCTCCCGCGGGCGCGGGGCTCCCACCTGCCGCCAGCAGGTGCCGGGCGGGCGGCAGCTCCGGGTGCCAGCACCCGTGCACCCCGCGGGGCGGCAGAGCCCATCCACCCGCTCCCACCCCAAAAACTTCCAGGGCTGCGCAGGGCAGCACCCGAGCACTACCGCGCGTCACTCACCGCCGGAGCGCGGGGCGGTGGGGCATCGCTCGCCCCGCTCTTCCATGGGCGCCCGCGGGTGCCGGTGGTGGCGGAGCCGGGGGAAGCGCGCCCGGCAGCGGCGAGCGGGGTATCGGGCGAGCGATGGAGCGCCCGCTGTCGCCCACCTCGCCCGCCCGGCAGCGCCGCAACCGGAGCCTGATGCCTGGCGCCTGGCGCCGGCTGGTTTGTACGGCCCCGCCCCGCGGCGCGTCACGGCGAGAACCGCCCGCCCCACTGCTCGGAGCCCTGCCCGGTGCGGGCAGCGGGGCGGTGGGATGAGGAGCAGCGCGAGTGTGTGTATGCTTCTGTGCGCACGCACGTATGTGCCAACATAGTAGTTTACCCACATAATGTTACAGGGCTGGGAAACACGGCTATCCGCAGAAAGCACGCCCCTCCCCACCCTCCGTATCATCACAGAATATCCTGAGTTGGACAGGACCCACCCGGATCAAGGAGTCCAACTCCTTCGATTGCCTACTTCTTGTGCCTACGAAAATAACACTCATGCGAGGTCGCATGAGTAGCAGACTGATGGTGTGTGTATTTACTTCTCCTGCTTCTTGTTTATTTTCTTGGGACTTTACAAGGGGGCCTTGATTTTTTTTTTTTTTTTATTTTTTTTTTTTTAATTTCCCCTGAAATGCTTTCAGCCAGTTGAATTTAGAATGGGTGACTAGAATGACAGAAATGGGGAGGAAAATGCCTTCTGCGATTTTAAGTCATGGGGTTAATTTATTGAAATAGGTCTGTGTTACAATTAACTGAAATGTGGGTATTTTTCAAGACAAAATGCATTAAAACCAGTATTAGCATACTGCATCCATTATTTCAATAGCCAAACTCTTGAAGTTTACTATGAGTAAAATGCAGACCTAAACAACTCCAACAGAACCGGGGGGGGGGGGGGGGGGGGGGGGGGGGGGGGGGGGG
>JAWWEV010000134.1:59759122-59818966 GCA_035583235.1 Hafferia zeledoni | reverse complement strand
CAACAAACAAACAACAAACAAACCCCAAAAACAAACAAAAAAAACAAACTGGTGGAGGAATTGAGGAATTAATTTCTCAAATTATTTTTATCAGTTCTATGCAATCTGACAGATTTGATAGAGTATTCCCAAAGAAGATCAACTAGATCAACTAGCACAGGTTGTACGCAAGTCTTAATGTTGTTTGCCAAAAGAAGTAAAGAAGTAACTTCTGTTTCAAAGTCTTGCTTCTTTTCTCTATTTTTACTTCTATAGCTTTGCTTGGAAAGAATAGTTGCTTGCTCATGATCTTGCTTTGAGAACTGCTGTTCTTCAATGGCACGTACTTAAGCTGATTTAGTGTTTGGTGTTTCAGTTTCCAACTGTGTTAGTGGAGCTGTTTGCACAAGCATGCAGGACTGGGCTCACACTGTACAAGTATACCAGCCAGATTTTTTCCAGCCTTCTACTAAAAACTGTTTCTGTGTCTGCCGTGTGAGGACTGGGAGGTTAGCAAGAGCTAGATCTAAACAACTTAGAGGGGTCAGTGGATGAGAAAGGCTTAAATCACCTCTCCAATCTTTGAAAAGACACTCGTTAATATTTCTGCTGAAAGTGGACTATTGAGGGGTTTGCAGAATACTGTCATAAAATCATGGAATCAAAGAATGACTTGTATTGGAAAGAAACTTAAAGTGCTAGTTCCGGCACCTCTGACATGGGCAGGGACAACATTCAGTAAACCAGGCTGCTCAGAGTTCCATCCAACCTGGCTTTGAGCATTTCCGAGGTTGGGGCATCCACAACTTTGGCCAACCTGTTCCAGTCCCTCATAGTAAATAATTTCTTCCTGATATCTAACCTGAACCCACTCTTGTTCACTTTGAAACCATTCTCTCTTGTCCTGTCACTATATACTCTTGTAAAGAGTTTCTCTATCTTTCCTGTAAGCTCCCTTTAGGTACTAGAAGTTGTCAGTTAGGCCATCCCAAAGCCTTCTCTTTTCTGGGGTCAATAAACCCAATTCTCTCAGCCTTTTCTCATAGGAAGGTGCTCCACCTCCTAATCATTGTGGTGATCCTCCTATGAACTAGCTGCAACAGGTCCATGTGCTGGGTACTCCAGAGCTGGGCACGGTACTTCAAACAGGGTCTCACCACAGTGCAGTAGAGGCAGAATCATCTCCGTCAACCTGCTGGCCACGCTGCTTTTGATCCAGCCCCTAATTGTGATTGGCTTTTTGGGCTGAGAGTGCATATTGCTGGCTCATGTACAGTCTCTCATCCACCAGTACCCTCAAGTCCTTCTCAGCAGGGCTGCTCTTAATCCCTTTGTCCCTCAGCCTGTGCTGATACTGGAGGTTGCCTCAACCCAGATCTTGTTAGACATTATGAGATTCCCATGGGCCCACTTCTCAAGCTTGTCCAGATCCCTCTGGATGGCATCCCATCCTTCAGCTGTGTCAACTAGACCATTCATCTTGGTGTCATCTGCAAACATACACTTGATCCCTTCATATATGTCATTAATGATGATATTAAATAACACTGGTCCCTA
The DNA here is from genome assembly GCA_035583235.1 of Hafferia zeledoni. Lineage (NCBI taxonomy): Eukaryota > Metazoa > Chordata > Aves > Passeriformes > Thamnophilidae > Hafferia > Hafferia zeledoni. The sequence goes on along the minus strand of JAWWEV010000134.1, from coordinate 59,817,430 downwards.
TACAGACCCCTGAGGGACACCACTTATCACTGATTTTCACTGGGACTCTGAGCCATTGACCACTACACTCTGGATGTGACTGTCCAAACTATTCCTTATCCACCACACAGTCTACCCACCAAATCCATGTCTCTGTAATTTAGAGAGAGGGATGTTGTGATAGTTCATGTTAAGAGGAGTCCAGAAAAATGACATCTGTGACCCTTCCCTTGTCCATTGATCATTCCGTCATAGAAGGCCACTAGTTTGGTCAGGCAGGACTTGCCCTTAGTGAACGCATGCTGACTGTTCTGAATCACCTGCATGTTCTCCATGTGCCTTACCAGACTTCTAGGAAAAACTGTTCCACAATCTTCCCAGGCACAGAGGTGAGGCTGATGGGCCAGTAGTTCCTGGAATCTTCCTTTTTACCCCTTTTTAAGATGGGTACAATATTTCCACTTTTTCAGTTGGCTGTGACTTCAGCTGGATGCCACAACTTTTCAAATATGATGGAGAGTACTTTGGCAACTTCATCAGCCATTTCCTTCAGGACTCTGGCATGCATCTTATTGGGTTCCAGAGTGTTGTGTATGTTCAGGTTCTTCAGGTGGTCATGAACCTGATCTATACTTACAGTGGAAAGACTGATCCCCTAGTCCCCATCCTGCTGTCCATCCACTTGAGAAGTGTGGGAAAAGCAGTTACCATTGAAGACTGAGGCAAAAAAGTGGTTGAGTACTTCAGCCTTCTCATCTGTTATTGCTAGTTTATCAGTGTTGTTTCTTGGGTGGGTACACCTTCTTTGACTTCTTCAGGAGGGGTACATCATCTCTGACCATTGGCTGCAACTTGCTCACTGTTCATTTGACTCCTTGTGTGCAGGGCTGAATGTCAGGTCTCGCTTATTGCACTGAAAACCCACTTAGTGCACTAATGCTATGCAAAAATGTTCATATTGTATATTACCTTAAATCCTTTTCCTTCAGCCTGATATTATAACAGGAGCTGAAGCAATCTATTATGGAGCTCTGTTTTTAATCATGACTTCTATTGAGGGAAGCAGAAGAAAATGCTATGTTTATTTAAGTATCACCAGCAATTTCAAATGGATTACAGGAAATAGGGGTGTGTGTGTGTAGTTATTTAGTTTACAACTGTTTATCTGTCTCCAGCCTCGAATAGGCATGCTTTTGTATGGCTAAATTAATTAGTAAAATAAATATGTAATAGAACATCTAAGGAATGAAATGTATTCAATTAAGTTTTAAAAGGCATATTTCTAAATAGAATCTGGTCAAAGGTTTTCAAGAAACAAATGCAACTACTTAAGGAAAAATAGGATGATATAACTATAAATGTATTTTATTTTATAATAATTGTCATTTAATATTTAAGATGTTTCCAGTATTTATTGATACTATATCACTTCAGTGTAATTGCTTTAGCACCAACAGATATGTGCAAATGCTTTACTTTTAATTTTTTAAGGTAGAATATTACATGAGTGTTTACTTAAACAAAACAAAACAGTAATACTGTTTTTACTTTCCTATATGTTTTATTATAAACCTGAGAGTCTAGTAGAGAAATACACTCATATGCAATTAGCCTTCCTGTTTAACCCTGCTATTTATGACGTGACAGTGAGTTTTGATTTTCTTGAAAACAGGGTAAAACCAAAACATTTAGATGTTGCAACTTTATAGACCTGCACAATTCAGTCATGAGGCATCACTGTTTCTTCCATGTGATCTCTAGATCAGATACCGTAATACCCATTTCATGTTTAATATCCAGTCTTGATATAAAGAATCAAAAGAAGAAAAATTTGCCATTTCTTTAGGTATTTTGTTCCAGTCATGAACTATGTTTGGTGTCAAAACCATAACAGAATACATATGTGCACCTCTTAATCTGAAGGGGTCTAAGTGTAGCTCCAAGCCATTGCTTTATATTATCACCTTTTCAGGTAGATTAAAGATATGTTTTATCCCAAAATATATTTTCTTATTCTAATTATGTCACTTCTCAGTATTCTTTTTTGTTTTCTATTTTCTTTTGATAAGCTAAAAAAAAATCTCTTGCAGTGTCTCAAAGAAAGACTCAAGAAAGTTTAGATTTAATTACTTTTCTTCACTTTTCACAAGTTTTCATCAGTGAGTGCAATATTGATGCTTAATGTTCACAATGGAAGCATTTTCAAAATGCTTTGATAATGAATCCTAATTGTCAATAAGGTTTCAAGATCTACTGGTTGCTCAGTTCTTAAGCTATTTCAAGTACATTTCATTGTCCTGTAGTCCTTATTTTTTAAATTCAAATATTCTGAGCTACTAAATATAATGCCATACGAAAGCATAGGTCCATTTAGGCTGCATACTTCTCTTTATCAAGCAAATTTATAATTTCTTCAAAGCAGATTTATTTAACGTGATGGTGGTAGTGTCTCTTCAACTGTGGGAGAAGTGGTAAGATAGAGTGACACTAAGTCTACACGTGCTGTATTTTTATTTGGATAATTGAGTAATGACTAATTTAGAAAAAGGAAATGAGAATTCTTAAAGCCAAAAGAATGAGACAGGAAACTAAAATGATCAGTGAAACATTGCCAATACTCATTTATGCTTCCCTAGTTAGTCCACAAAGTAAGGACGTGAAAAATGGGATGTCTGATTTTACCGAAGTTCCAGCATATCCTGGATGACTGACATGTGCCATATGTGCAAAGGGAGGGGTGTTCTGCCCATACAGTAAATTAAACATGAGCCTGCTCAGAGGAAAAAACTCTCCTAGAGGAAACGGTAAATGATTCAGAGCCAGAGTTGGATAATTTGTGGACTGGACTGGGGACAGGGGACAGGACCCATGTTGGAGGCAGGACGACAGCAGAGCTGGGCTGCCTGCACAGCTGGGGGGAGAAGGCGGTGACTTCCCCGTGGCTCCCAGGATGAACCACAGTGCCTCTCACCCAGCACTCGAGGTGGACTTTACTGGAGAGCATTTGTTTAATGCTATCATGAGCATCAGTGGGATTTGAAAACTTTTTTTCAAACACTGTGCCACTACTCCACTGTTTGTCACAGTCGGTGTTTTAGAAATGCAGAGGTAGAAGGTAGCTGAAAGAGCAAAGACAAGAAAATTTCTTAATTGAGGAAATACTTAGAGCTTTCTCTGTATGGTCTATGTTGGAGCTGCCTGTTACACAACAAAATTTACATTTTTCAGGTTGAAGTAATGCAGATACAACTTAAGCAATTCAGGACATTTCCAACTGACAGACTTTTGTCACCAGGAAATACTCTAGGGAAATCAAAAAGGAATTAGTGGTGTAATCCTGTTGGCTAAGGGAATTCAGGTGTTGAATTTTAAAATACAATTAAATAGGTATATATTGTACTGTTATTTTAAATTCAGGAAATAAAAGGTATGTTACTTCAGGTCTCAAATATAAAGAAGATAAGTCTAACTTAAATCAAGGGTGTAAAGATATGAGTAATGTACCATTTTGATGAGAAAAACAATGGAAGTGAAAAGGGAAGAAAAGTGTGGAAAGACGCATGTGGTTAGAAGTGTGAGGTTATAAGCTGGTCTTTGTGCATGTGAAATACATTTGAAGCTTTTCTCTTTCCTATACATTGTGTTTTACCTTCATCCCCAAGGGCAAGCACTTTTGAGACATTCAGGTTGGATATGTCAACTCCTGATAGAAATAACTCAATATAAATCCAGGGAGCCATCCTTTCACTTTGTGAAATGTTTGCTCCAGTACTTGCAGAGCAAGGCAGTGCTGCTTATAGAGCATAATATCATTATCGATAGAGATGATAACCTAAGCAATCCAAAATGAACTCTTGGGTGGTGAAACCTTGTACCATGCAAGATATGTGAGCTATTGGATTTGAAAGAAAAGCTTGGGATTTTGAAGTCCACAGGTAGAGCTTGATCAGTATTGCCAAAAGAAGCTGTGCCTCTGGTCTGGAAAAGGTTCTTGTCTGGAGGAGAAGGATGTCAGGGTTCTTCAGAGAAGAGATGTCCTTGAGGTAGAAAAGAGCAGGTTGGTTGTCCATAGTAGAAAGTACAGCTGAAACACGGAAACAAACTGTGGGCATGGGACAGTAGTGCCAAATGGGTAGCAGATTTGAACAAATATATAAAAGGCTAATCTGTAAAATTTTTGAAAGCTAACTTTGCTGCTGTCAAATGTCCAGTGCTGATGATAAGCAGCTTAAGCAATAAAATGCAGGGGAAGACCCAAAATGTAGCAGATGGAAAGAAATTGTGTGAGAAGGACCAGACTGGTCTTGGTACAATACTGAAGGAGGTGCAAAGAAAATCTAAAAAGCCTAATCTCCTAAAAATATTATCAGGGATGATTTAACTACAAAGAATGGGTGAGAGCTTGCTGCATAGGTGAGCTTATGAAAGCTAGGTGGAAGTGAAGCACGCAGAAGAACCTTACAGTGAAAAGAGAGGATAAATGATAATTAAGTGATAAGATCGAATCTTTCCAGAGAAATAAATAAAGGATTATTCTGAAGATTCCTCACCTCATAGCTCAGTTTAGATTTTTATTTGAAATTATATCTGTGAAGCATGCAGCATTGCCATGGCCTTCTAATTCATTTTCTTTAGGCAAACATTCTCAGGCTGGTACTTTAAACTCTAGGAGTTGAGCACTGAACACTGAGGTTTATACTGCATAAGAAAGAACATTCTGTAGTTCAGTATAAACATTTGAGACTTTTCCTTTCTGTAACTGTGGCGCTGTAAGAAAAAGAGCTTATTACTTTGTGGTGCAAAATTCAGAATGATTGCTTTTACATGATCTGAAGAATGCTGGGTATAAAAAAGTAAAGGAAGAAAAGGATTAGTAGTAAATTGAAAATGGATGAGATCCAAGTTCCAGAAGATGTGTCAGACTTGTTATGTCTTTGCAAGTAATTAAGACTCTTCCTTTGAGAATGTAGAGTACCTTTTTTTCAGGTAAGGAATTGCCATATAAAGAGAAGGAGTTAAGTACAAAGTGATAATTGTTGCAGTGTAATTTTCCTTAACAGCTGCGTGGGTGACAAGAACTCTGAGCAAGAGATAGAGATGAGTCGAGGAGTTGCAGCTGCACGGGATTTTCCACCCTTCTGTTCAGGTTGATATCCTAAGGCTGGCAGAGCTTTTCAAGGGCAGCAGAGCTTTCAGGTGCTGAAAAGTTAGGTAGGTTTCTTTCCCCATCCTCCCCTTTCTTCTGCTGGACTCATTCATTGGCAGCTGATTTTGCTAAAGCAGGAGAAAACCAGCAAAGTGAATCTTTTCCTGTTGGTTTCATGTGAGCTGCCTTGGGGAAGACTTTGGCCCAACACAAGGGTGTGTGGCTGAGAGATGGTGAGAAAAGGTTAGGATCTCTTTTTTTCAGTGGTACCCAGCCACTTGAAGTCAGAGGGAAAAAGTCAAATGCTATTATATCCATTGGAAGTTGCTTGCAGCACTCAGACACTTTCACTCAGGGCAGGTGACTGCAATCCATGCATCTGAGCCCTGCTGTGCAGTTTCAAATCCAAAAAACCCCTGAAGATGGAGAAAGGAGGCAGGGTAAACAACTCACTGGAGTTGCCTTCCCATTCAAGCATTATTATACTTCCAGACTTGCAATTTCAGACATCTCTCAATGTCAAAAAGCCTTTTGTGTTATTTAGGTTTATTATGCCTTTAGCCCGAGAGCTGGAAGATTCTTTTTTTCTACTCACAGCCATGTACAAACATAATGAAATAGCCAGAAGGTCTTTATCAGACAAGTTAGTTCTTTGCTTGGTCTTCTGGCTACTCTAAATTAGGAATGACTGTCCTGAGGTTATTTTAAGAGAAAGATATTCATGCTCTTCAGAATAACAGTTTCCATATCAGTGTTTAGAGGGCATTATTGTGGTTGAGAGAAATGTTCTGCATTTGTTCTACCTCCCTTTGTTTTTCTGTACCTGCCAGCTGATGGACTATATCATACCAGATTTTTGTGTGAGTGTGTGCAGGTATATGTCTGTGTTTGTGTGTCATTATTGCTTTCATTAGAAGCAAATCCCTGTTGTGCCAATGCTACATGATCTGTGAGAACTTAATAGGCAAGAATTAATCTGCATACTCAAAGTTTACTTGGCTTTCTTGCTTAGGTGGAGGAGAGACTTTCTGTTGGATTTATACTCTGCAACTCAAATGCAAACCTGCACAAGGTAATAAATACATTTCTTCTAGTACTGCAGTGTATTGTTGAGGGCTAGACTTCACCCAGGCTTTAGTGTGTGACATGAGAAAGAATAGAGAATCGAAATGTATGGTGCATACAGCTCGCTCACAGCCAGAGCCTGATAGCATTGCAGCACTTTAAAGGGATCAAAGGTAGGTGAGTCTGTGGCCCAATTTTTCTCCACACAATCAGCAGGAGGTGAATCATACCGTGTGTTTTCAGAAGCATTATGGAGTATTTGGACACTTCATAGCCATCCTTTTGGTAGACAATATGATGTGTTTACCTCCTCAGGGACAAGACTGGACTCACTGTGTGGTCATCTGTCCCCCGGATTTATACTACAGGAAAAAATCCTTTTGACTGTGGAGTCTTTTCCTTCTTAAGTAGAATATAACATCACTAAATGGACTGGAAGCCTAAAACAAGCTGTGATTGCTCTTAAAGCTAAAAAGTGTTTAAGGTGCTTGTCATAGCTACAGTAGGGCTATGGTTACCCTAAATGAAAAGAACATGCCCAGACACACAGATGCTTTGTAGCCTTTATTAGGCATAGCGTTCAAGGTTGAATGCTTTCACCTACCTGATGAAATGCAGCATACCTGTGTTCTTTTAAGGGCACTATTGCTTTTTAAATACTTCATTGTTTGTTTTCTTTTTCTCCTGTGGTGGCCTCTAACCCTTAAGGCCCAGCTCTGCCACTATGATTCAAAATGTTGCTTAAGTTTGAAAATAATTCCATGGAAATCAACTGACCTTGCAGAAAAAAGTATGTTTAACAGAGAAAAAGAAAGTGTGACCTAGGCTTTCATCAAATGCCAGTCATGTGTAACGTGGGCTGGTCTGTGTTTGTCTTTGTTGCACGTAACTAACTGCTACTAATGCCATTAGAATTTCCAGGCACAGACCAACTGGGTTATGAAGCTTGAGTTTCAGACACAGAGTGAAGTCCGAAGAAATTAGATGACCCATGTTGCAAACAGAATACAAGTTCAATGTAAAATATTTATTGCTCCAAATTATCGTTGTAAGAGTAATAAAATGAAGCCATATTTGTAGGCTTCACAGTGATATATTTTTATAAGCTTAGAGCTGCTGCTTGTATAAATTCAATAGAAAAGCTGTTTGGATTTGTTTCAAATTTCTGTAGCTACAGGGGAAGAACATTTATTCCCTATTTCACTTGTTAGAAACAATGAAAAGCAAATCTTTTATCTGTTTACTAGGAAATACAACTGTAATGAAACTCACAACCTTTCTGAGTCTGGTTCTTTGAGTTCTACAAAGATGGAGTCAGGTTGCCTAGACATTCAGGGTACAGAACTGACACCACTTCTTTATGGGTCTTTTTAGAAGGTACAGATGAAAACTGGCCAGATAGATTTAGCTGAAATACTTACCCAAATCATTTAGTCAAATAAGAGTATTTCAGAGACTTTTTTTAACTGGAGATTGAAGGAAACAAATTTAGTTGTGAAATCCTGCTTAGACTTTCCTGGTTTCTGGGATTGATTTTTTCCCTCAGGTAGTCAGCACCCTGGGGACTGGCTGCACTTGTGGGGGTCCCTAAACTGTCCTGGCTTCCTGGTAGCAAGAGTGTCTATTAGGCAGGAACCCAACACTCAGAATTTTTAAATGCTGAATGCTGGTTGGTAGAAACCTCATTTAGACATATCAAAATCCTCAGAAAAATTGAATGACCCTTATCTGCCTACCCCTGTAGCAGTATGTCTCTCATTGGGCTATCCTGAGTAAAAGGCAGCTATACTGGGCTGGGGGAAAGAACTTTTATTGCATGCTTAGGGCATCATGTCAGAGTTCCTTTATGGAGTGGGAAAGGAACACAAACCCACAACTGCTTCATTCTTACTCTTAGAGTAACGCTGGATCTTTTTGGCCTAATTCTAATCTGATTCTGTTTGGGACCAATTTCAGTACAGTTTAGATTATTACAGGGGGTAGTTCCCTTGGGATATGCACTGATTGTATAAGAAAGATGTTCCTGGGATCCTCACTGAAGATGTCCTTGCATTCTTAGAGAAGCTATATCATATGATCAAATTCAATTCTTTCAATGACAGAAAAGAAGGTTAATTCCAACTTTATAATTAAAGAGAAAATATATAATATTTTAATTCCCTCTTAATGGAAGCTATAAATTTAAAGTAATGCCTTACTGATTAAAAAGAAAATATGTTAAAAGAAGCATTTAGTACAAGAATAACCTCCAACTTTTCTTGAAAATCTCTTTCGTCCCTGAGTTGTTGTCCTTGCTTCTCTGCTGGGTATATGTTTCAATTTAATGATCAATATAGAAAAAAGGGGAAAATGCATTTTAATTCAAGGATTTCAATGGAGGGCTTTGGACAAAGAAGTTTTTCAAAGGAAAAAATGTCCCTCTGTATTTTCTTCCTCCCAAATTCTCTCCCTCAGTGAAAGAAGGATAAGATATATTGAACTGATTATCAGATAAGCTTCTCAAATAGCTATGTGTATATGAATAGTAACCAGTTTGCTCTAAGAGTGTTTCATAAAATAATGCAGATTTAATTCAGTCCCCTTTTTAGGCTCTTGTGCCTCTGTGTAAACACCGTGAAACATCTCATTCCTCCTACTGTTCTTCCATTACAGACAAGATAGCAGCATCTCAATTCACATAGTTCAGGAGAAGAAGTGGCCAGTGGCACAGACGCATCAGGAGCCTTCCTTGGAAGCTATCATCAAATAAAACTGTCCATGTCTGACTAATATAAGCTTTATATCTCTGAACATGTATTTAGAACTACAGTTTGGAAAATTCTGTCTTAGAATAATTGTTTCATTAACCTTTTAGTCTAGTTTTGCAGTCCAAAATAACTAATTTTGTCCTTCCATTGTAGCAGAGCCGTAGTAAAGGAAGGATGATAATTGGGTAAATATACCCGAATGTTGTGAATTGCTGTTTATGTTACTATTACCTCTGAAGAGGAGGGGCTGAATTTCAGAGCTGTAGAAAGAGCAGGAGGCAGCACAGCTCAAAGGCACTGGAAGAAGACAGTGCAGGAAGAGCGTTGACATTAGGGATGCTGAGAGACAAATACTTTTGCCAGAGGTAGGCCTTGAGTTAACCAAATCTTATTACTGTCTAAATTGTATTGTTAAGAGTACAAGCTTCTACCTCCTCATAATTCATCCTTCTAACCACAAAATAGATTGATTGAAATGGACTATGTAATAAAGAGAATTACAATTTTATTTATCAATAATCTTTTTACAAATACTTTGAGTTTTGGGTAGCAATAATTAACATCAATTTCTATCTAGATCATAGGAAAAATCAGGCTGAGAGAAATCTCAGGTAATCTAGACCAGCCTGCCCAAAGCCAGGGCATGGTCAACTGCCGCATTCTTCCACTACTCCTTGCATGTTTAGTTGTTTGCATACAAGCTATTTGGTCAGTGCAAATCTCATGAGCAGGCTGTGCTATGTATACCTTAACTTATTTGATATTCTATCACCTCCTTGATTTCTGTGATTTCTTCTCAATTGAAATTTTTTCAGGAGTAGTCAGTTCTTAGCTGTGGCATGACATATTGCTAGGCTTTATCATAGTACCCTCCTATCCTATCTTTCTCTATTATAGGAACATTTCTGTCACATTAGTCTGTCATGCTCTTTTTTTGAACCCTTATTTAGATGTTTTGTCAACAGAAAAGTATTTTATATGTGAAATGTTAATTACTAAGGCTGATCAATTTTTACCCACAGAGCTAATATATTCTAGTATTTAAACTTTCTGTGTTGCTGTTTCTGTCCATGTGTCTTGTTGTATATTTCATTACTAAAATATGACTTTCTAATACATCTGTATGTAAATAATTCTACATATGAATATTTAGGTTTTATGTAAATACCCACATAATGAAAAATATTACTAGAAAGACATGTTTATTTTTTGAAGTAAAAAGATTAAATCTTATTTGTTTAAAAAGTTGTCATAAAAGAAACCTCCTGTTTGTGAGCATGAGCTGACACAGTCTTTGTTCTAAATCAAATTAAGAGAAAAGTAAGCAAAAGTGAACTGGAGTTAATTAAAGTGTACTGTTAAAGTTCCCACTTTTAGTGAGGTGAAACTTGATTAGAAGGTTGTTTTAAACCCCTTGCCTGTTTTTAATTCTCTGGGAGAAGAACAGAAAGAATTGTTGAGTACCATTGTGTAGAACTCATTAATAAAAGAGTGCTAATGCACATTTGCTATCCTGGCAAGCTGTGTCTTATATAAGTCTGATTCAACTAGACAAATGACCTGTTTTTAAAAGGAGATGGAAACATTTGCAGTAAAACTCTGTGCTGTCAGATGTGCAGAGGGGATATAGCTCCTACAGAAAAGATGTTTATTCAAATTCTTCAGACACAGAAGGTCAAACAAGCCTAGTTAGAAGTCAAGAAAAGAAAATCAGCATTTGGGACTAAATCATTTTTTCAGTGTATAGGCTAAATACCTCACCTGTCCTCTAGTGTTTTCAGTGGTCTCAGGGCAGCTCAGTCAATCGTGGAGTGGATGACTACACAGCTCCTGTGCAATAAAGGTTGATCTATTAGCTGAGATTTCTAGTTCTAGTGGAATTCAACTCCTTGTGGTACAAATAAACACCTTTGTTATGAAATACACAGCAGATAAACAGCATCAGAGAAAATTCTGTAATTTTGTTGGTGGAGTGAAAAGTCTCCCAGTACACATCTTTCAACCCTGTCACTGATAATAGAGGAAGAAACCATTTTTATGTATTCATGATATCTTGAAAGATAGACCTGAAAACAAGCAAATATAATCAAGAAGTTGTTTTACAAAATTTTATCTTCAACTTGGCTACCAGTCTAACATAATGGAACAGCAACTTACAGCCCAGTTCTCATCCTTTTTTTTCCCACACAGTTTATTGATGGCAATGGAATTACTTCCAACTTGCTCCACTGTGTTGGGTCGAGCTGGCAAAATGCCAACTGCCCAATACAGAGTTCGAGCTTCCCTCCCTTCCCACCAAGAAAAGGGAGGAAAGGAAAAAAGACCTTCCAACCAGGTTTATGCTTAAACTAACTATATATATTTATACAGAAAATAGAAAATGAAGAGAAAATTACAATATAAAACACACTTACACAAGTTAGATATAACAACAGTTTTCTACCTCCCACCGAAAACAGATTGTATCACTCTAGATCTATAAGCACCTCAAAAGACATCCAGCAAGAAACAGAAAGTATAACAACAAAAATGTTTCTACTTCCCTGAAACTAAAACAAAATACGATGTAGCGGCAGCAGGAGCAGGGCCCAGCACAGCAGAAGAGCTGTAGCACATCCTGCCTCTACTTCAGCCATGATGGAACTGAGAAACTCCTCCCACCTATCTCAGGTTTGCATCATCTGGTATGAAATATTTCTGTGGTTGCTTAAATCAAGTGACACCTGTCTCTCCTAATCTACATAGATTCTCTGAGCCTGCTAATCTGAGGCCTAGCTAAAGCTACTACATTCACTAAGCCAAGATTTTCAAATGCAGATTTAAGATACAGATTTTTTCCTAATTTGTCACAGAATCATAGAATGCTTAAATTTGGGAGGAACCTCTAGAGTTCATGTGGTCCATATCCCCTGCTCAAGCAGAGCTGCTTACAGACATTTGCCCAGGACTGTGTCCAGGTGGCTTTTGAGTATCTCCAAAGATGGAGACTCCACAACCTCTCTGGGCAACCTGTTCCAGTGACCCTCATAGTAAAAAAGTCTTTCCTGATGTTCAGAGGGAACTTTCTGTGTTCCTGTCACTATGCACCACTGGAAAGAGCCTGACTCTGTCTTTGCACCCTCCCTTCAGTTATTTATATAAATTGATAAGATCTCCCTGACCCTTCTCTTCTTCAGGCTGAACAGCCCCATCAGTCTCGGCTTTCATTATAGGAGGGATACTCTAGTCCATCATCTTAGTAGTACCTCTCTGGACTGTTTCCAGTGTGTCCATGTCTCTCTTGTACTGAGGAGCTCAGAACTGGACACAGCACTCAAGGTGTGGCCACACTAGTGCTAAGTAGAGGGGAAGGATCACTTCCCTGTCCCTGCTGGCAATACTTTGATCTGTTGGCACCCTATAATGGATGACTTCCAAGCTCTTCCTTGTTTACTTGTGGGAAGAGGAAAAGAAAAATGTTTTCAGCCTTTTTGTCCTCAGTTTATGCTCTGTATCTATTGTCTTCCTCATGCTGACCTGTTCCTTGTGTATTGCATCTTTAAACAATGCTGAAGATAGCAGAGTTTTATCCCACATCTAAAGAAAAGCAAAGAAAGCATTTTCTTATAAATTTCTAAAAACTGAGAAAATGTCAGAGTAGAATAATGCAATCCCTTTCTTCTACAAATACCTGCCAATACTCCCATTTTCCAAATTACACCCACATTGCAGAGGAGAGACCTAATATGTGGTCTTCACATTTATGTGGTTCTCCAGCTCCAGGCTTCCATATACAATTATGCAAGGTCATGACTATATGAAATCAAACAATTTCATATAATTTGTTGGTTAGCTACTTGAGAAGTAGAAGGCCAACAGCCCGTATGTTCTCTGTTAAGGTCAAGAGGCTTATTCAGTGATAGAAGAGATTTGTGTGGTAAAAGCCCTGCATTGTACTTTTACTCCTTAAAATCATTTTAGAACATCTGGGAAAAAGGAACCTTACAGATTGACTATGAAAAGTCTCAATTATTTAAATATTGAGTACCTAGTATAAGGCAGTAATAGTCAGTACAAAAGCAGACACTGTGAGAGGAGGCATCCCTTATTCCTGCACCATAGTCATGCAGTTATAGAGAGAAATTGTCCTTTGACTGTAGAAGGAACTTAGAGAAGATGTCTGTACCATACTGTCTTCCTCTGCCTAATCTTCAGGAATTGTGCCTAGATAGACTGGATCCTTACAGAAGACATTATTTTTGTTCAATTAATGATTTCTTATGTTGGGCAAGTTGAGCTGATTACATATCAGAAGATGAAGAGGGCTCCATCCACTTGTGGCTGTAGGCAGGTCACCCCAAAGATTTCAAGGTGGGTTTTACCTGTACCCAAAGTGATCTTCTCAGCTGCCTGCAAGATGCAGACAGTACAGCTTTGGGCATGTGGTGCAAGAGGAAAAGGAGTAGTTCAGCTCTCGTGCCCAAAGCAGAACAAAATAATCTAGAACACATTTCAGTGATTTGATTCTTTATCTGTACCTCCTTAATTAGAATCAAGGAATCATGAGATAACACTTAAATTTGTGTTTCTGAACTGATGATTCTTCAGTGAAGAGATATAAGTCCTTCTTTTTCAGCTGCTGGTATTTGGCTTTGAAATCACCAACCCTATTTCCCCAGTTCCAAGTTTCTGCAGATTACTTTGAATACCAGTGGAAAAACTTGCTGTGATTTCTGCTAGTAGCCGTATGAATGGGTGCTACTGTTGAGTGATTATGAATTTGACCCAAAGGCATGTGTCATTCCTTGTGGCTTTGTAGGAATGCATCATAAATATGCAAGTTTATGAAGAGCTTTAGTAGACAGTGCAATTTACTGAGAGGAGGTGCCACAAAATGTTATGAAATACTCCTAGCCTAGTTTAATATTTTTTCTGTGTTCTCCCACACAGTGCTCCAAACCAGTTAAGTGATATGAAGAATATTACACATTTTTTTATAACAGATGGAGGACATCACTTTTATGGATTTGAACAACTCATTAAAAGTCAGGTTCTGTTAAGTTTCAACATGCTGTGATTTTTCTCACATCTTGTCTGCCTAGTCCAGGCTTATCCTAGTATAAGAAGGGGACTGAGGGAGTCCTCTCACTGGTTCAGTTCACTGAACTGCGCTCTCTTCAGCAGAGCAATAAGAAGACCTTGCAGAAGGAATATAAATTGTGCTCCCTCTGTGTCCCGTGCTGCCACTGATGCATGAAGGATGAGACAGGTCACGTACATTCAGGTGTTGCAGAAATATGTTTTCATCCTCAGCATTCCCCACATTAATGGGCACAGTTGGTCATAATGGATTAGTGTGTATTTTAGACAATGAGAACTGTCTCTGGAAGGACTTACCAAGGCTTGTTCAGAATTAAGAAGGACTGTCAGATGTATAATGTGATGGAGCACCGCAGGCTATGTGTTCCAGTCCAAACTGTTTCAGCCTGCCCTCTTCCATGCAACCCTCTCTCTCCAGAGACTTGTCATCTTTCCCTGTATAACCAGCCCTTTCCAATATGTAACCAGTTGTGTACCCATAGCATAATCAGAATGTTATGATGTGTACTTGAAAAGTCATGCCTTCTGCAAGTTCAGACATGTAAGTTTAGGTGACCCAAGGCTGTTTGCATGCCCCATTATATGAATAGGGACATGCCTGTCTCATGATAGTGGAAAATGTGCTTTTGTGGAAAAATGGCAGGTACATAAAAGTGGACACTGTTCATCTAACTTTGCACAATAGCTGCAAACAGATGGGGATGGTGGCAGGCACCTGCAGTTTGATTACAGGGTGGATACATATTTGCTTAGTGACATGGATGAACCATAGCATATGGGAGTCACATTCATGAGAGCTTTGTTAACATGAGGAGTTGGGCACCCCTATCCTAGGTCATGACATTTAATCTTATTAGGGCATTTGTGTGCTAACAGTCCTTTTCCTAAGGTATTGTCTGGGTCTAGAGATATAATTAATGAGGAAGAAGTACCGTGATTGAAGACCAAAATGGCTACTCAGAAACTACATGGATTAGGTGCCAAAACACTTTAATCACGTATATAAGCCGCTGTGCAGATTACATGACTTGCCTGCCCCATGAGAAAGACAATGCAATGGAGAAGTCAGGAGGGAGACAAAGTAGTGGTTCCAGATGTGTGGTAAACGGGCAGGGGGCAGGACTGTGAGGTCCCTTTCCATTCTTGAGTAACTCTGGACATCAATAGTTATAGCACTGGGCACAAAGAATTTTGGTCAAATTTCAACACCCAACAACTCTCTGGTGCTGGTGCTCACAGATAGCCCATCTCAAAGGCTTTCCACCAAGACATTGTCACAGTGCTTGACATGTAGTTTACACTCAATGTATTCATCTATTCAGAAAACTAAGTTACTCCCTTATCCTATAGGATTAACTAAAGTTCATATGCTAACAGTTCTTGTCAACTATGTCCACCCTATTCCAACTGACACAAAGAGCAATTTTTTAGGCTTGACTTATTTTACGCTGAGGTTGGTTACTTCATTGTCTAATCCAAAGAAACAGTGGAAAAATCTAATACACTTTAATACTTTCACTAAAACTAAACCATGCTATGTCTGAAAATATGTTTCTCAGTTTATTAATTTACTAATATATGCATGAACCTCACATATTTGTAGCACTCTAAATGAATGCTGTGGGACAACTGATTCAATTTGCTCACTGATTTTATTTTTATTGGACTTCAATGGCATTTAGTTGTGTCTGTGTTGATCAGCTTGATGTTTAGCTCCATGCTGTATTATATTTTATCTTGGCTCCAAATATGTTCTCAAATTAACATGATGGTACAGATGGATTCTTGTCTCAGAGCCATATGATTGATTTCATCTCTGATATTCTGCTCCATCAACATGCAAGGAATTAGTTCTGACATCAAAGGGCAATCTGTTTACATTGGAAGTGCAAAATATTGTGCTAAGCAATGCAAAACAGATTAAAAAAGAGAATGGCACTGCCACTGCTTTTTTGCAACAAATCACAAAACTTATTAGGAAATTCATACACTCCCTTCTCTAAAGCAATTATCTTAAATCCTGAGAACAAAGAACATCTGTGATGAGTCAAACTAAAGGTCTGTTTGGACTGCTGTACATGTACACTACTGGCCAATTTAGGATGCTAGAGATATGAATGGGGCAAGCAGGTGGTGATACAGTTCTCCTCTTGCAGCCTTTCCAGAACAAAAATTCTAGAGAATCTTCAGGAAGTGGACAAGCAATAATTATATAAATTTACATAAGTTATAATTTCTCAGCCACTCAGGGCAGATTTTAAAAGATTGTATCAGTAACACATAATACAAAGCATTTAGGATATATTTGCTCAAATATGAGAAGTTCTGGCAGAAAGAATTGTTATCTTCCATTTTGTTTTGGAACACAAATAGTGTTGTATTTTTTTAGTGTTGTATAATAGTGTTGTATAGTTCTGATTCAGAAGATTATCTTTTGTACTTACCTGTGTAAAGGATAAAAATAAGTAAGTAAACCAGATGTAATTCTGACCTTGATATCTACAGTCAAAAAAGTGTTTATTTTTTTCACTTTTGAGGCAGAAAAGGTTTTATTTGATGACATAAAGTTACCTACTCTCTTACACTGCAATTTTTATACATCTTATATTAGGGGTCTTTTTGATTGATGTAAAATAATTATAATAATGGCATCCCTTGAAAAAATACTTAAGAATGAAATGGTGAATGTGAACTAGTCTGACAGGCTATTTCAGCAATGGGCTGAAAAATGCATAATTACTTTGGGCAATATATAGCCCTCTCTCTGGCCTAACACTTATTTTGCATTGAAGACCTTTCTTTTGTGTTTTACGCTCCTCACAAATAATCAAGTATCTGGTAGTCACCCCTTGGTGCTGAACTGTTAATCAAAATTCAGGGTCACAAGCAGAGTCTGCAGCAGAACTTCTGAGAGCTGATACTTCTGAGAGTGTTCATATTTTCCTGGCACAACTTTCATCTGCCATGAATACAGCCACTTTGCAGCAGAAGGTTCCTTCCTTCCACCTGTGAACACATATGAACTGCACCTTTAAAGCCCTTGCATTAAAACAAGGCCTTCTACTCAGAGCTGCTAATAGTTCAGGCTATAATATGATAGGTCAAACAAATGATTTTTGAAAGCTTTCCTGTATAATGTGCCCTAGAGAAGTGCATTAGTTGCATAAATATATTGTTGATTTGTTTTTCCATTAGCAGTGAGTGATTTCTCTGAAAGTGACCTACAGTGTTGCTTTCTGGGAATAAAGTGTTATTGATAAAGAGAATGGAATGCAAAGGAAGTATTTTTGTCTTTAGAGAAAACTTGTACACAAAACCAGGGCTCACTGGTTTCCCTCGTTTTATATCCTTTAAAGTGACATGTCTTCCTTTATCTCCAGGTCAAAGGAGTCATAGTATACATTATAACAGAGGTACAGTTTGTTTGGTTTTTTTTCTCAGCAACTACACTCAGGCTATGCCTTTAAAAAAGACAAATTCATCTTGTGACTGTCTGCTCTGTGACACATCATGTAATTTGATGTATATTTATTTATATCCCTCCATTGGAAGGAATGGCAGTTGTCACCAAAAGAAAACAAGGCATTCATTTTCATTTGTTTGGGGATCCAAGATGTATCTGAACAGTTTGTCTCCACTGTTTGCTTCGAGATTGAGAACAGGAAATATAGAATTGATATGGAGAATATGACAGAGCATGTGGCACTGGAGATAATATTTTAGACTCTAGTTTTTCTCATGGTAGACAGTGTCTGAGATTTTCATGCATTTATGCTTTTCTGATATGTAAAGAAGCAAGTATACATGCAGTGTAAATTGATATTCAGCAGATTTGTTAGCATGCAGATCTTTGCAAGATAATCAAGAGAGTGCTTAGGAAGTATTGCAATAATAAATTTCTTAGAGCAGATGTTCTTTAGCAGATTTTATCTGTGTCATTTCAATGATAAATCCTTCTGACTTCTTAACCTTTAACTACAGTTGCACACTAATATTTGATTGTGAGAAATAAAAGAAACTGAAAAGCATTTTATAAATAGAGTGTAATTTATCTGGAGGGCACTGAGTCTATAATAATGAAAAAAAATGCCCTAAAATCTACCATTAGGAGGAAAAAAAGGTTAGAAATTGTGAAAAACTGTTAGTAAAATGATTGCACCATACACTTAGAATTACCAAAGTTCTTGCTAAAAATTCTATAAAGTATTAAGCCAAAGATCTAAATCTAACCCTCCTAAGATATCCTGCCCCCTGTACACTCTTTATTGAGTTATGGTTTTAGCTGCACAGATGGATTCAATGTGAGATTTTTCTCACATAATTTTAACTTTCTAAAATTAAGATATACATACCAAAATAGTCATTAAGGCTGTCTTCTTAATTAGTAGAGAAAACCTAAACTAAAGGGAAAATGTATGCACTTTAGAGAGCTGTCTTAGAATGGCATTAGTCATATCTGGAGTTGCTTAAGTATCAGATTTGTTGTGGCTTAGTGGTGGCACAACCACAGGGTCAGTTTTGGCATTAATCCTAGCTGCAGACTTTGTCCACAAGAAGAAAATTTGTACCATTTGCTTGGATTCTAAGTTACGGTGAGTTCAAATCCCTTTTTGCCCATGGATGCCCTTGGTGAATAAAGTTAGACCTACTTTGATCTTTGAAGTCCTGAGAATTGCTTACCTAGATGCTATTGGGAATGTAAGCATTATTGTCCTTGTGTCTTTGCCAAGTGTAATTTTTAACAATATTTATTCCCTTCCTCCCACCTTAAATTGAATCTCAGTAGATTAACTATTGAGAGTTACCTACAGGCTGTTACTACATTTTTACTAGAAAATGAAACAATGTCTGGGAATATTTTTAGCATTCATGCCAAGTGATATGATCTGGTCATGGACTTAAGGTTAAACTATTTCTCTCTTAAACAGAGTGGTAAACTGCTTGTTGGAAAAAGTCCTTGGCTTGTGCTACCCAATCTTTGCTGAGAATTACTTGAGAGACTGTAGTTGACCCTGGTCAAAACCGTGCTGGAGATGATTCAAATGGCATGGAAAATGGCAGTTTTCATGTCAGGGGCATTCGCTGGAGTTGTGCATTAGCCCCAGACAACTACTCAGCCCCACAGAGCTGCTTTCTCATTGCACCCTGATGGGATGGGGGAGAGAATCAGAAGAGTAAAAGTGAGAAAACTCTTGGGTGAGATAAAGACAGTTTAATAGGGAAAGCACAAGCTGTGCACACAAGCAAAGCAAAGCAAGGAATTAATTCACCAGTTTCCGTGAGCAGGCAGATGTTCAGCCATCTTCAGGAGAGCAGGGCCCCATCACACCTAACAGTGGCTTGGGAAGACAAACACCATCACTCTGAACATTTGCCCCTTCCTTCTTTTTCCCCCAGATTATACACTGAGCATGATGCCATATGGTATGGGAAATCCCCTTGGTCAGTTGGGGCCAGCTGTCACTGCTGTGTCTCCTCCCAGCTCTTTGTGCACCCCCAGCCTCCTCATGAGTGGGATGGGATGAAGGGCAGAAAAGGCCTTAACTCTGTGTAAGCACTGCCCAGCAATAACTAAAACATCCCTGTGTTATCAACACTCTTTCTAACACAAAACCAAAACACCGCCCCATACTAGCTACTGTGAAGAAAATTAACTCTACCCCAGCCAAAACCAGTATATCTGGTATTGCTTATTTTACTCATACAGTTTGTGGTGATGGAGGACACATTAGTACTTTAGTAAGAGGAGCTTGTTTATACTTGTCTTGGCAAGTACAGCTTTGTGAATCTCGTATTTGCAAAATAAAACTCTGAGGAGCATCATCTCCATATGAGATGCTGAGGAAACTTTCTTTAGTCTTTACTGTGAAACCAGGAGTCATTAAGGATAGCTTGTAGTGCTCCACAGTCTGGGAGCTTTTCCACTGTGCATTGTGAAAAGTGGAAAGTGGAAAAATAAGCAGAAAGATGTGCAGTGTTACTACTTCCATCACCCCAGGATAGATGATGGAGAAAAAGGAAACAGTATGAAATGAGGCAGAAAAAAATAGTGTTTTCCAGGCTTCTGCCTCTCTTTAGCTTTGAAGATTTTTGAGTGGGCAAGAAATGGACTACAGCTGTGTGGAGTGGTTGCAGTGGTGATGCTAGAACAATATGTAGTTGCCAAGCCATTACTGAAACTTTCTAGTCTGCATTCCACAGACACAGATGAGCTAACATGAAATGTATAGTTTATAGTCTTTATTCTTTCTCAGTAAATGCATATTTGAGGGCATATAGGACTGGGAAATAGGGTTTTCTTGGGAAAATTAATTTGAAACTGTTGTGGCTATTTCTTAACAATGCTGGAAGAAAGGGATACCTTTAAGGACAGGAGGACAAGTTCATGTCTGTGCCTTCTTCAATAGGTTTAAGACACCCTAAGCTGATAAGAATATAGACATCCCTGAAGTTGTTTGTATTCTCTTTCTGGATATTTCATGGTTTCACTCTGAATGAACCTGAAATGCAGTCAGAACTTGTTTGCCATCAAAACCAAAACCAAACCCTGCCTACAGCCTGAACTGCTTCAAACAAACAGCACTAGTTTATAGGTTCATAAATATCAGATGCAGTGCTTTGAAAACTGTTTTGAGCAGTCCCAAATGCCATGGTGTCTGCTGAGCAAAGATTAAATGAGTAGTGGGAAAATTCCAACTGCTTGTGTTTGTGGGGAAGAATTTCTTGAGCACCAAAACCAGAAGACAATATAAGCATATTTTGTCTATAATATGTTAAAGAACAATTAACACACACCTAAATTTCTCTTGTTCTGAGAGAATGAGGTGACTCCCTGATGATAAAGCTCCTGCAACAGAGGAGGCAGCCAACACATTAAGGTGTCAATGAGTACTTATCTGAGGAATTAATACATTTTTCTAAGGTTTAGTGCTTATTTTCAGTTTTGTGAATAACACAAGATAATATGCCTTCTGTAGGCTGTGCAGGAGAGCTGAAATAAAGAGCAGATTGTGCATCAAGATACAATCCAAGTTAGGACGAGTAGGGGAAGGATTGGGTTGTGCTTATTGCTGAATAGTGCTTTAGCAGGCTATCCTTCCATAAGTGCTGCTGCTGTCACCTTGGTGTGACCTTTGCTTCTGGCTTGATACTTCCAATAGTAGATTAGGGCATCAGAAGTCCAGGAAGAGACTTTCTTCTGTGTTATGACCATGTGTAATTATAGTTATTTGGCTACTTCTTTATCTAACAGCTTTCACATCGCAGTTTTTATAGGTAGAAATTATGCAAACTCATCTATGAAATTTTAGAACCCGAAGAGGTGTGGTTTGTTTTTTTTTCTGCTATAAGGTAATTCAAATTTCATGCATTAATTTTGTCTGGTTTTATCGCCTGTGGTTCACTGTAGTTTGCGTTCTCAATATAAGTGCATCCCTCTTCAAATAAACATTTTGTTTGTCAAATTTGAAATAGAAGAAGGGAGGTGACAGAAAATATTGATAAACTGAAAATGAGGTTTTAGGATGCAAATTTCTTTGGCCTCAGGTTAGTTTTAAGATGACTTGTGTATGGGTTTATAGTAGGATTCTGAACTGAGATTGGAGTTCAAGGATTTAATTGTGTTCTGATGGGTTTTCTTGAATAGTTGTCTACATTTTTGTGGGGTTTGTTTGTTTGATTTGTCAGTTTCGTGGCTTGGTTTGGTTTTTAAACTTTACTTGCACATTCAATTTTATTGCATGGCTTGCCCAAGTTTCATAGCTGTGCCAGTACTGAAGATAGGATTGAAGTCTTGGATTAACATTAGAGACAGAGAGTCTGAGGTAGGGTGGGGTAGAAGCCATGTTCTGTTTTGTAGAGAAAGTGGAAATTTCTCTCTGAATTACTTCCCCTGTTAAAGTTCTTCAGTTGAGTGAGATTCATGGGTGTCATAAACTGAAGTATGCTGCACTCAGCATGCCTTCTCTGTAGTCTATGGGGCTATTCAGTATGAATAAAGGTAAGTGACTGATTTTGTGTAACTCATAAGCAATTATAGCAGTGAAAGCAAGAGTGGGACTGTAAATAATCAAAGTAAATGAGAAGGCAGAATGCTCTAGAGCTTTTCTCACCTAACAACACAGAAGTGAAGGGCAAGGGTAAAGCAGTTTGCACTACTTGTGGAAACTTATTAACTTATTCATTGAGAAGCGAAAGCTAGTGAAAGGGCACCTTCCACATCAGTATTTGAAGCAGGTTGTAATAGCATTTTTAATGAGGATGGCACCTAGGCAGAAAGAAGACTTCATCTTTCTTGAGAAATCATCAAGCAGAATTGCACGGCTCATCACATAGTGCAGAGGCAGTTCTTCAGGCAGGAGGTGAGTTTGCTTGGCTCCTTGCAGAGATGCAGACACTGGAGCCAGGCACAACTTTGTCACTATGCTGCATGTCAGAGCCTCCTTTTAACAAGCTGATCTTAGCAGGAGACAATGTTGGTCAATCTAAAGCAGGACTGCTATTTTGGGCAGCACTTAAACCCTACCCTGGGTCATATAGTTGTGTTGTAGTTCAGCCTGCCAGCCATGATGTGGGCCTGCCAATGTCTTTTCATGTGATCTGAGAGCACTGTTTAAGCTCTGACCTGATTGTAAAATATAGATCGTATAATTTACCCACTGTGTAGTTAATCATTCATGTTGTTAAAATACTGCTGAAATATTGCTAATTGTTAATTGGCAGTATATATAGCAACAGTACAATAAAATCATCTCATGATAAATACCAGTTCCTGTTCTAGCAGTGGTTGCAAACTTTACTATCACAAATCTGTTTGAAAATGTTTGTTTGCATTCCTGTGTGACTTGGACTTGAGCAAGGGTCTGGGTTTGACTCAGAAGCTTGCTATTGCCACATGCACAAACAAGAAAGGATGTGAGAAGAAAGAGACAGTGGGATATTGTAAGTTATGAAGGTAACTACCAACATCACATCAAATGGGTAGCTCAGAGGTTCCAAGCTATAGTGGTTCAGTCATGATTGGACTTTGAATCAGTTATGGATATGTCAAAATGCCCCAACAGTTTTGCTTGTAGTGTATTTTCAATAAAATTTGATATTACAACCTCACAGTGACCTATGAGAAACTTACTATGGTCTATGAAGAACCCTGACATATGGCAATAGTCTGTTAGGGAACTGGCCCCATATTTGAAATTCCTGTCCTTCTGCAGCCATGCCTTCAAAGGATGGACTGGAATGTATTGGAATGAGTGAGAATTACCAGAGTGAGTCTTACGAAATTAAGGTAGTGAAAAAGAAATTTTCAGTCCATTGTTGTCTCCTTCCCACCTGATTTAATTGTGGGTGTTTTAATTATGTAATCAAGTATCCAATTCTTAAATATTTTGTTAACACTAGATACTCAACTCCAGTAATACCTTTTGAAGAAAAGCTCAGCTGGCTAATTAAATGCACAATTAAGAAGTGACCAGAGAATCTTTTGGATTTGCAAAGTGTTTGTTCCAAAATAATCAAACAAAGAATAGGACAAAGTAATGAGCTCGAATTGTATGAGAATTTGTTTTCTGCAGTTCTATGTTTTGCTTGTAAATTGACTAAAAATAATTCCAGGCAAAAGGCATGTAGTTTGATATACTTATAAATAAATACATATTTACTTTAAATATATATATATGTTTTATGAAACAATGTAGGGACTGCTTATGCCAGTCTATATCTCTGCTTTGGAGAGCTGTGTGGGACAATGAAGCCAAAACAGTCCAGCGTATGTACAGAGATGGCCTGTGAAAATAATCTTATGAGAAAGAATTAACAGAGATTGCCTGGTTTTACAGTAAAATTAAGGGTGAAAGGGGACATATCTAAATATTTCAGGATTAAGAGAGGAGATAAATGCAGGAAGGAAGTTTAATTGCTTAAGTTAAAGTGCAAATTTTGACATTAAAACTAATAGCTCTGAATGGTCATGAATGGCCATTAAGTCTGTAAGTAGAAAGTTTGTGGCCATCAGATAAAGAAAAGATTGGAGTAATAGGGGCCAAAAATGCCTAATTATTTTGAAGATGGGAAATTATGAGAAAGATTATAAAGCATGGGTACTTCGGAATTGAAGAAATGGACTGGAAGTATGAGCACATCACTTGTGATGACTGTTTTTGTATGTTAGTTGGTTAGTCCATTTCACCTTCTTCAAGAAGTTCAGCAGGACACAGAAAAACAGCTGGAATATCTGGGGCCAGGCAAAAGACCACCTGAGTTTATGTCTTTAAAGCAACTGTTTTAAATGGTGGAACTTTGTGATACTGTCCTAATTCATGCCAGATGAGAATGTGTCTGTGGACGTCAATGACACTGGATTAATGAAAATAAATAAATTATTCTATTTGGAAACTGACCTGTAAAACCCCCAGCACAAGTAACTCTCTGGCAATAAAGTATAGTCTTATATAATGCAGCTGACTCTGAGATAGGATGGCAGAACTAGACCAGAAATTATTCAAATGAGAGAAAGTAATGGTTGATGCATAAACTTTGTAACAAGAATAAAACCACTTTTCTTCTTCATTTCTACTTCAGAATAAAACTCAACTACTAGGAAATTAGTACGTATTCCCCACCTTATACTTGACTTTCTTTCATTTCTTGTTAACCCTTCTTAAAACTGATGGTTTTCCTTTTAGACAGTAGTTTGTGTGCTTGCATTTACTGCAAAAAGTGGGAAAACCAGAAGCTTTTCAACTTGTTTGCCTAATGGATAAATACAATGAATTCAGATGTTTTGTTTTAAAGGTTTTGTACAAAATTTCTAACACTTTTTAAAAGTGAAATAATCAGCATATCTATAAAATAACATTTCTTCTTTACAGGTGCTTTGTGATAAAACACCTGCTACTACTCAGTTACCTTCACATTCACACCTCTCCTCCTCTGCCCCCGCCCCCCCCCCCCGCCCCCAGCTTTTCCGGTCAATTATATGCAACAATCAAGTATCTAACAAATAAGGTGGCTGCTTCAGGGTATATGAATGAATTAAAACCTCTGTGACCTCACCTTCACTTCTGCAATTACTTCAAACTTTTCATTGGCAGTTCATGCATATCCCAGAAAGAGATTTGTTCAACTTGCCTTTCCTGTAAACTGCCAGATGTAGTGCGAATCAGGATTCATGGACATTTTTTATTTCCCATACATCTTAAGCAAACATAATGCTATATTGTTAACTTTCCAGCTTGCACTGAGTACGATTAGCTGACATGTTTTCACTAGATTTCCATCTGGTTTTCTTGCATCATGAAAAAAATTGCTCAGTGAAATAATCCAGTGGTGTATCTGTGTATGGATATCCATGCACTAATTAATTTCTGATTTAATTCTACTGACATGGTCAGACTCATGCTATGAATGAATTTGGCTTGTTCAGTGTAGCCTGCCAGTATTTTCAATATTAATTTTAATGGAGTTGCCATGATATCTTGCTTTTCATTCTTGCATTATAACTGAGCACTGAAAGAGTAAAATATAGCATTACAGGGATAAACAACTGAAATTTGCATGTATATCCAGCCTATGCAGAAAATATAGATATTTCACTGTGATTGGATAGGAAAAATTTTATAATACATTAGTAACTGCAGGATTCCATTCTTTAATTTTGTTTGTAGCTTTTTGCATGAAATCATTAAAAAAAAAAAAAATTAAATCTGTACTCCAGGAAAAAACTTAGGTCTACAGATATGACTAAATTCAGAATGCAAAATGGAAAGTCATGTTAGCATTTATATTTTAACCAGTATCTTTTTGAGGGGACAAAACATAAAGAGTTTCCAAACCAAGTTCTATTGATTTTTCTCCCTTTGACAAAACCAGAGTTTTTTACTTTCTCAAAATTAAATGTATAGCATTGACAATACTATGTGACTCCCACTGTAAGCAGTGCAAAGTAGCATCTGTTATTGATCACGAGGGCAAGGAGAAGAAGAAGAAAACTTCCCAGTGTAGCCTCCTCAGTTTCCCTCAGCATAGGGGTTAGGGGTGAGCTCTGTGTTCAGCCTTCTTTTAGAATCATTACCCACACTGACAACATTTTACACTCTTTGCAGAGAAGGAAATGGAAGGCAATAAATATTCTGGCCAGTTTTCTATAGTCTTTAGATCAATAATGGAGTCAGAAGGACTATGAAGACTTGTCTCATGGAAATGGCACATTCATGTCTGTAGGACAGCAACAGCTATCACATCTCCACCATTTTCATTCACTAGCTGGGTAACAGTCTCTGCCATTGAAACTGTCCATTTCTTCCTAAACCAGCTTTGGAACTTCATTTCCTCATATTCATTCAACGATCATGTAAATCAGTTTAGCTGCCACAGCTTGTGAGGTAATCAGGGTCATCTGGCAGTCACTTGTTGCAAAAAGTCTCTTTCGGTGCTATCTGCTACTAAGAGCTGCAAATTACACTATTTTACTGAAATATACTTATTAGCTTTGAGACCTTTTTTAGAAAAAATTGTATCAGTGCTTTATTTATTTTGTCTCCTATGGAATTCATAAAAATATTGGCAAAAGGCCAATGTAGGGCAAGAACATAGGGAGCATAATTTTTGAATTGAGAAGTATGATTGTTTTTATGCAGCCATATGTATTATATCATCTTCCTTGTGAAAAGGGTGCAATAGTACAGAATGACTAATCACAGAGAAACCAGCGTACTGTGATGATGCTACCAGGAGGTGCCTTAAACAGTTTGTGCAATACAGCATTCAAAGCCAAACCATTAGTATTTATTTTCTGATATCTCTCCTGGCAACAGAATGAATAACTATCACATGAACAAAGAGCAAACTGTTTGCTTTATAAACTACGCAGTTTCAGTTGCTTATGAAATAATGAAATGTAACACCTAATAGTAATGTTAAATGAATATGACAAGCTGGATTTCTGAGCAGTGTGTGAGAAGGAAAAAGTAAACTGTAGATTGCATGTCCATTCCTATTGTAAAGTTGGATACTATTTGCTAGTAGTGATGATTCATGAGACCCTAGAGCTCTGTACACCTGAGATGTGTGACACTTGTGCAGGCTTTCTGTACTGCACTTAATTGAGGCAACAGTATTTTTTTCTTACCTCCTGCTTTTCTCTACTTTTATCTGTCTGGTCTGTTCCCTATTTGTTCACAAAGGCAGCTTGCACTGTATGCCATCCTGTAGGCTCACATACTGCATGAAAACAGACACACACTCCATTTGTATAAAAATTCTTTTTTCCTCTCAAAATAAATACTTAAATAGCTACTCCTATTGCAGCTTTTTGGTTTGTTTTGGTGTCTTTTTGGAGAGGTTTCTTTTTGTTGTTGTTGTTTTTTGTTGTTGTTGTTGTTGGGGGTTTTTTGTTGTTTTTGGGGGAGGAGGCGTTTGGGTTTGTTTTGGGGTTTTTTTTGGTTTGGGGGTGTTTTTTTTGTTTTTTGTTTTTGTTTTTGTTTTTGTTTTTTTTTGGTATGCGTGTGTGCAGTGAGGTTATTGCTGCTATCTTGTTGATCTCTGTCTTTCTTCCTTTCAGTAAGTCTTGTGCCTTCCTCTGTTTTTCATGCAGTGCTCAGTCCCATTTCTTTCTCCATTGCAACTCTAAAAATAATCTGCCATAAAAGTAGCTATTGAGCTTTATTGTTATCAGCACAATGAAATTAATAGTGGTGAATATACTGTGCCTCACTAAAAGGATACCTTCAATTGACACATCTCCCAGGACACTTAGGGAGTTCTGAGAAACCCTAGTGTTTCCTGTTAGTCCTTCCATGCTAGTATGGGTCTCCATTGATTTTTCCAGTAGTCTGTGCCAAGCAGGAACAATTTACCTCATAGGGAGGTAATAAAATAATCTTTACAAGCAGAGAATATGCTAAAGCAAGTCAGAAACTGGATTTGTTTTAGTGGTACATAGTGGATATGATAGTTTTCTATCTTTCAATGAAATTCTAAATTTAAAAAAATCTGATTACTGTAATTTGGAACCACTGGAGAATTTAATTTCAAGAAGTTGTAATTTATTATTATTTTAATATGGTTAAAATATTTCAAATCAACCATTTTCACTTCTTATCTGTGATTTTCAAAAGAATGCAACACAGCCTAACATAAATTAACAATGAAAAGAATATGAAAGGTTTTTAGCATTCCCAAAATGAAATTATTTCCCATTTCTGGTGTGCTTTGGGAATGTTGATATCGTTTTTTTTCCAACGTCTACTTATTAAGCATGTAATTGAAACAAATCCCATCTTAGAAAAATTATCAGAATATTAGTTTACTCAGTAGCTGTGATCAATGTTAGAGTTTATTCAAGGAATCTATGTTTTGTAATCCATTTTCTTCAAGGTGCCAGGCTATACAACTTTTTTTTTTTTCTCAGTCATGATATTAATTTTAAATTTGGTATACATGCCATCACAATCTTTTTTTGCTCTCAAGTTTTGCATCAGGAAAATGGACATAGAAAAGATAGCATATATGACCTAGGCTTATATCCTCAATTCTCCAGTGGCTATGAAAGTTTTCTCTGTGTTTCTTTTTATTGGTTTATTGCCAAGAGGAAATGCATCAAAATTACCACTAAGTGAAGAATTTGTCTTCTGTTCTAGAGCTGCTTTTTCTTTTTCCTATGTTTGTGTAGGATTAGCTCCTCTAAAAATAATTATAGGACACTTTAAAGTGGAGACTAAGTGAAAAATGTTGAGGTCAACAATTTATTTTCTGTGAAAATATGAACAAAGAGACATTTTCAAGCATTAACTAATGAAAGCAATAAATCCTCCAGTTTGCTCAAGATATGGTTAAACCTAGTTTTATTGACAGTGGTAGCAGTATTATTACATGAAATCTATGACTTTTCTGTTCATAAGCTCCTTGACTTGTAGTCATTTCTCTGCTATCATAAAAGTATATTTATACAAGAGGAGACTGCACTGCCTGTGTTGGTGTGATTGTCATGATCATTGTGAATGGCATTGAAAAGAAGCAAGAGAGTCAGTCAACTCAAGAACTCTCATGATGGACAAGGAACAGAACATTAATCAATTTTCTGAATTTTCCACTGATTATTGATTTCTGTGTAGTTCCTGGGTCATGCCATCCATGGGTAGCTAATCCTGCTCCAGGTGTGTCATTTGCTGGACTCTTGGACATTGCTAGACTTATGGACTCTTAGGGTTGCTTTTTTTGTTTGTTTGGTTGTTTTGGTTTGGTTTTTGTTTGTTTGTTTTAAAGCAACTTAGTTTATGGGTCCTCCCTGCAATGGATTTGCTTTGTTACTAAGATGCATAGCATTAGCTTTGTCACCAAGTTGCATTACTGCTGGACTTAAAGTTATGGCTGAGAAAGCATCCTGCTCTTGTGATTTGAGTCATGTGCAAACACTTTGCAATTCTTTTCAGGAATGAAGGTTATCAAGAGACAAAATATGTATGAAAGGCAGCTCTCCTACAAACAAACATCCAATACTACTAGCATGTTTTTTCCATCTGGACACAAAACCTTTCTATAGCACAAAGGCTTTACAGACCAATTTAACTGTAGAAATGATTAAGCAAAATAAAATAATTTTACTTCTCCTTGGTCTGTAACAATCAGCTGATTACAGAAAATAGCTTGTATTAAGCAGTCCATGGTCATGATGCCAAATGTTCAGTTAAAAATCAGAGCTTCACTTTACACTTAATCTACTGAATATGTATGATTTCCCTTCAGTAGAGACTGAAGCACAGTGGAGCCCACAGAAGAGCTAGAAAATTATTAGTTTTTCTTCCAGGAGACATTTTCTGATAATATTGCAGTCTGTGACTCCTGCAGAGCCACCCACTGTTAAGTTTTTCATAAAGACCTTGTCCATGCTATTCTCATTGGGTCGAGGTTTTGACACAGTGTTTGGGATAAGTTTTAAAAGTTTTTACACTTGTGAGTATTATAGGGCTGTGCAAGTAGCAAGGCCTTAAAGGACTTGGTTCATCAAGAATTTCCATGGAACTACAAATGGCGTATTTCACAGAATATTCTGAATTGGAAGGGATCCACAAGGATCATCAAGCCCAACTCTTACATGAATGGCCCATATGGGGATTAACTGATGTCCCTTTTCAGCTGAAAAGTAAATTCTGTTCACATACTTCTGAGGAAAAAGAAATTGCATTCCAGTCAAATTTTTTCACAGCTAGTTCAAGCCCTGCTGAGTTAGGTGGCAGTGATTCATAGGTTGCTGGTGGTGTATGCCAATAAAGTCTATTGTAGTTCTCAATAGTAAGATAAATGCAAATAATGATGATGATAGAATTCGTGGATGGCTTTTTATAAAAAAAAAAACCTTGTACATTTTGCAATGTTGCATCAAGCCTTATGATGAATTGGCTGCATATGAGCAAGCTGTAATAAAAAGGAGGGGACACAAGAGGTTGGCAGCATGCCACACAGGAGTTTTCAGCTGCTTGAACTTCTATTTTTCATTTCCAAAGTTTCCACCCAGCACTGTGACAGCTAATGGGAAACTTCCCGTACCTTCAGACCTGAGTTGGTACAGCTGGCTGACTGCACAAGGTCTGCTCTTAGCTTTATTTATCAGAGGATGAATGTAGAATGAAATTGTCCATGCTTGTAAAATATTTTAACACCTTATACCTTTGTTAAAATAAAAGAAATAAAGGTGTAGATATGTGTGTAAGCAATTGTGCACATACCCTGATGTGAAGTCATGCATGGGCTTATTGTAATTCATTAATCAACTGAAGATTAATAATTAGTCTGAAGAACAAAGACCTCTTACAAGAATCCATTCAAAGTTAGTTCTTCTGATCAGCACAGAATTCACAGAAGTCTTTTAGAAGTAATAATAGAAATTTAAAGATAAAAATAGGAACAACAGCAAGTTGATAACAGAAACAAAATCTTACTTGAGGACCCTCATCTAGCAAATAAATTATCAGAACTCACTGAGGATATCAAGCAGCAGCTTATGAAACATCAGATGTTAAAATTACTGTTAAAATTTGCACAGTTTTTTTGCCCCTGGACAGAAAATATGACTGATATAAAATGAAGTATTTCCATGGAAATCCACTAAAATGCCATCACTGATATCAGATTAATGTCTCAGTGTTCAGGAGAAGATACAAGTTGCAAAGAATATTCTTCTTTCCCTGCCATGGGTGACACTAAAAAAATCTTCAGTCTAACACATCTTTCTATTAAACTCTCCTCTTCACCAATCACTTCGACTGCAATACTTGGCTTGTGACTCTGAAGAAGATTTTTTTTAAGAGGGGCCGTTATTTGGGAAGCATGATTGAGTGGTATCTTTCTGCATTTCAAATTAAAAAAAAAAAATTCTATTTTCCAAATACCAGTAGAATTTGCCTCCACTTTAATCTTAGTTCTTGATGAGCTTGGGAAGTGTTGACTGATGTGGGACTGACATTCCTGAAGGAAAGAACAACAAAGCTATGGGAAGGCCCATGCTGGGCTGCTGCCAGAAATAATATAGCCACATTATCACTGCACTCTGTACAGATTAATTAGCTCTGTCGAGAAGCAACTGTCACACTGTGCTAACATAGCTACTTTTGTTCAGCAGCTTAGACTAACTCATTTAGATCTGATTTAGGTACCTTTAGGTAAGTATGGTTTCTTTATCCTTGGACTACATCGAGGTAAAATGAGTCATTCTATAGTGCTAATTATTTCTGGCAAGTTATGGTCAGTGTTAATCAGTGGCACATAGCAGATGCTTTGTGGTGGTATTATCTTGCTCTTACTTGTATCCACCTGTTCAGAGGAAAACTGCTGACCTGTAAAGTCATCTCCCAGCTCTGTCAATGCACATATGGAGCATTGCTGCTCATTTTTTAACTAGAATGTGTCCAACAGTGGTGTAGCTCTTTCCGTCTCAGGACATTCTGGTGAAGAGCAGGATGACTGCTAAGTCACTAATCGAAATGAGATCTCCCTGGTCTGGGACAGCTCCCTTGTCCCTGAGGACATACATTCTTGTATGTCAACTTGTCAACTTGCACAGTCAATGTGAAGTATTGGCTCACTTCTTCATTTCTTGAATTGTCTTCTTTGTATTATCAGGACAACTATAACAGCCATTTAAATATTTGTCTTCAAAACTAAATTGGCTGTGGACACAAGTACTCTGGAAACCCGAGGTTCTCTGTAGTGCCTGCATGATGAAGCTTATTGAATATTTCTTTGTATTGCTGTGCATGTACCATGCCTGTACATATAATCTGGATACAAGGACCATATTTTTTATGCTGTGCCAGAAAAGGCCAGTAATACTGTGTAGGGGAGAGACTTGGCAAGTCACATTTAGGTAGTGAACTCTGATGGCACAATGGTAATTGCTAATTGGATAAAATGAGGTAAATGCCTAAGGGAAGCCGCCCTCACCAAACAAGTAAGTCAAGAGACCAATTCTTGTTGGCAGGGAAGTTCTGAGTATTAGTACTCGTGTGAAACAGCCGTAGGGAAATGAATCATACGACTGAAGGTTGTTTGAAAATGTCCTGTCACTGGGTGTGCTACTCTGAGTTCGTGTGCAGCACAGTGAGCAAAATTCATTTCAAGTTACTGAAGTAAGAGGAAATTTTTGAATAATCATCATTATATAATGACCTAGATGACAATGGGTAGGTTAAAAATAAGAAATGCATTTTTGCATTTAAGGGAAATGAGATTGGCCTTCCTCTGGGAATCAGGGCAAAAAAAATGAATATGAGGAAGAGAATGTCCAATTTTAGGCCTGTTTATCCTCTCCTCTTGCAGCATTGAAGTCATTAACACATTTTCAAAGGGATGTGAATTTCTATCATTCAGATTTGGTAAGGTTACCACTCATGCCCTGATTTCCCTCGTGTGAGTCCACTCAGGTCAACATAACAGAGGCTCCAGTTCTGGCCTTTCTGGCTTTAGATTTCTTTTAATATCCCCATTTTGGGAGAGCAGATGGAGCAGCCAGTGTCAAGAGGACCACAGTTTCACAGCTGACTGAGAAGTATTGCATGATGAAGAACTCGGTTTATGGGGTTTCCATAACACTATTTTCAGAGATTGTTTAAAATATCTGGAAAGAAAACTGCTTACGGATGGGAAAATATAAATGACAGTGCCCAGGATATTCCATATTCTCTCTGTCTCAATGAGTGATACCAAAAATACTATTTTCCCAGGCAAATTGCACTAGAAATTCTCTGAGAGAAGTGTCCGGGCAGTAAGAATAGGTGGAGTTATAAGTAGTTATGTTTTTTCTTCTCACAATCTCACAACTCTTTGTGCATTCAGAGAGAGAGAGAGAGAGAGAGAGAGAGAGTGAAAGAGGCTGTCTGGGCTCCCTGGTCATTCCTATTATTCTGACAGTGTAAATGCACTCCCAGTTCTGCAGGCTGAGGATCTTAGAATGAAGGAAGTGAATTTTCTGCTATAAATTATCTAGTTGAGATTGCTGATTGATTGTATTAGTAACATTTATTTGCAGTAATTTTTTCATATAAAAATATTTGTGTCTGATGTGGTTATCCAAAACAGCAGGTTTGATTTGTCACTTCCTGGCATTCTGTTCACATGAATGGACCTCCCACTGAAATGAATCTGCAGTCTTAAGTGTACAGATAATAGTATTTTGGACATTGGAATAATACAGAATTTTTCTTCTGTCACTTGCAGAAAGTTGCTTTTATTTCACAAGCTGAGGCATGAGGGGGCTGCTGTGACTTCACCTGTTGTGAAGTCTCCAGTAGAGCTGATATCACATAGTTTGGTAAACTGGATAATATTTACCAAAAATAGCAACTCTAAGTGAAAAAGTAATGTTTTTGAAGATTTTTGTGCTTTTTGCCTTTGGCATTGCTTTTGCAGGGTTTAAAGGACCCCCACCATGCTGAACAAGTTGAACAATATTCAAATATCTACAGAACACAACAATAATGAAAAATGGAGGATCAGGCTACTCCAAAAGGATTTGCATCAGTGAACCTGAAGAATCTGACTCAAAGCTTTTAATGTGCTCCCTTAACTAGTAAAAATTTTGTTAGAAAACATTGTTAAAGGTCTTCAGGCTGTAAATGTATACCTTTCCCTTTGAGTTGTGCCCTCAGCTTTCACAGTGACATAAATAATTCCCTCTTTTTTTTTTTTTTGTTCTTTTTTGGGTTTGTTTTTTGTTTGTTTGTTTGTTTGTTTGGGTGGGGTTTTTTGTTTTGTTTTGTTTTGTTGGGGTTTTTTTTCCCCAGTATGTTTCTATTTTCTGGTTTTCAAAGGATGTTTCCTGCCCAGGCTGTTATTTATGGAGATGGATCATGTTTATTCTTTGCACTTAGCTTAATGACACCAGCACACTTAACCTGTGAACCTAGGCTATTTTGGTTGGATGATAATTTGGCTGAAATTGTTATTAAGGTTTCAGAGCAGATTCTAGGACAGCTAATTGACATCACTCTACTGTGGCTGCTGAAGGGAGAAGGAGGGGCCTTGCTATGCTGTCTGTCACTCTTGGGAGAAAGCTGCCACTAAGACATAGAAAAAAGTGTCCCATGGTTCACATTTTCTCTTTCTTTAGCTTTCTGTACGGAAACACTGGTTTTACCAAATCTCAATCCCTTACATTTCAGTTTCTGGGGTTCTGTCATTCCTTCTTCTAGACATTCTAAAGCTTTTGTCCAGTCATACTTTAAACAGGGTAACTCCATTTTATCTCTAATTTCCTGCAAGTCCATCAAACATAGATGTTTTGTAACAACCCCTGTTTAAAATGTTTGAAATGACATACACAGGAACTGTGTCCTTCAAGGGATGAATTTACAATTCACGGTTACCTCAGGAAAACTTCAAGCTCAGCAAGGTTCACATCTGACACCTTCAAGAACCTGCCACATCCCTGCCTGACCATGAGCTTGTGATGTGATTTATTTGATTAAAATAACAAAGAAAGCCATTGAGTGAAAAGATTGCTCTCATAATGTGAACAGGCTGAATTGAACCAAAAATATTTAAGAGTCCAATAGTTATATGAAAAATTTGAGGAACTTCAGCCATGCATGTTTAATCACTAACTTTAAAGGGGCCACTTTGTCAGTCCAGTGGCTGACAAAGACCCTTTAAATTAACATTGCATTTATCGCATGCAGTGCTGGGACAAGTGGGCTTGTCCCATACAGATCCTGGGAAAAGCATTCTGTGATAATTTGTCTGCAGTTGATTTCCTACAGAAAAAACAATTTTTCCTGAATCCATATGGTTAGCAAAATACACTGTCAGCAGAATTACTGTATGCAGTGACTGTGATAACACATGCTACAAGTTGTCATTTGTAATCATCACTGTTTCAACTGACTGTCTGCTCCTGGCCCCTGTGTTGAAAGGGGGTAAGGGAAAAAAATCTCATGTTATCTTGCTTTAACCTCAAAAGGGCAAGATGGTTCCATCTAGCATTTACAGGAGTTCGCCTTCTTTTCTACACTAAGCAATTTTTTGCAAGCTTAAAATCAACTAATGTATAAGTGAGAAAAATATCCATGAAGAATTGAAAAACAGCAAAATAATTGAAAACTAACATTTCTTCAACAAATGTGAAGAAATGACATTTATCCACAAACACATAAGTTCCAAAATTAGTACTACATGTTGAATTTTTAATTTCCAATAAGAGATTTGTCCTGAATAGAGATTTTGATGTATTGCCTTAAGAAAAATGTTATAAGTGAAAAAAATTATTACCCACTGCTAGCACCTGCTCTCCTTTTACACATCTCTTCCTTTTCTTTGAACATCTCCTCCCTCCTGCTGCTTCATCACAGTCCATCAGAAGATATTCTCTATAGAAAGAACTAGACACTGTCTACCTCTTACAGCAGACGGAAGCATCAGCACTTGAGGACAAATACTGTAATTGTATCCCTTTCTTTTCCTGCTCATGAATAACAGAGGTGAGGGGGGCAGCAGAATATGGGGTAGGGACCGTGTGATATGTGGTACCCATAGAAAAAGTAAGTTAGACCTTAAACCACACAGAGATTCATATTCATATCATAGATATAAAATAGGCTATTTTCCCTAAATAAAATTATAGGGAGAGATTAGGTATTATATAGAAAACATACATAAAAAATGTTTCTTTTCAGTGCTGTTTACCAGTTTGCAGATAATTCCAAATCCAATTCATATCTTATCCATTTTATATCCTGCAGTGTAAACATATTTATCAAAATAAATGCATTTATGCTGCAAGGCCATGTTTATAGCAGTGTATAACTTTGCTAAATTTAAAGTGTTTGGGCACACATTTGTCATGCTGAATGGTTGACTCAGGAAATTATTTTTTTAATGGTTTGGCCATTTCTAAAATGAAGTTAAGGAAAAATAATGTTGATTCTTCTTCGCATCTGACAAAAAAAAATCTCTGAACTTTGGTAATTCAAATGCTGTCAATCATTTTCACTGTTTGGGGTATTTGTTATGGTAATAGACAGATATGTTTCCAGTTTTTAAACATCATCTTAGTTTTGCCAGTTTCTAGGATTCTAAAAAAGAGTTTGACTCTTACATGCAGAGTGGTGTCCAGGACAATGGGACAGTGTGGTGTTTTGAACACTCCCCTTTGATTGAGCACCCTTTAAGCTCATGTAACTCTGTGGTGACTGGATAGGATGTGTGACATCCCTAGAGCAGAACGCCATTTTTTTTAACATTATACTTCAAAAACTGTTTTTAAATACTATAACAGCACAGTCTGGGGAGGAAAATAATAATTCTCATTCAGTGCAGTTATGATCAGGGCAATACCCATGTACCCAATGATGAACACCAAAATAGAACATCAGTGTCTGCCCATTGCAGTGCAAACAAGCACCAGCCCTCTGAGGAAGCACTAGCATTCCTGTGCTTTCTGTGTGAATCAGGTCTTTTAGAAGATAGTCTGTGATCACATTACTAAACACTGTATTGTAAAGTGGGTGAATAAATTAGGGAAATGCTCAAATTGCTTTTTCTTGTAGTGCTTGACTGTAGAGCCTTACCTTTACAACCTTACAGCAGTGATTTTTGCCTTTGTATGAGTGCAATTGAGTGTAATGTAAATAGCAAAATGTTCCATTTTTTGTACATTGACATGTTACATGGCACCATTTTTAATTTTCATGAGTCATAATTTCTCAGGAAAATCAAAGAATGAAGGGCTTTATTCTGATAACACATATTTGTGTGTTTCCTTTATATTTAAGGCTTTATCAGTTTCCCAGTATTTCCTCTTTAATTCAGAAAGCCTCTATGGCATAGGAAAAATCTTTTTGTTACATAAGAAGTAAAGAACCTTTTCAGAGATAATAATGGATAAATCTTCAGGTTTTTCATGTTGATAAACACTACACTGGCCAGATTGTAAATACAAATACTACGCAAGCTTTTTTTTCAGCTAAAAGTAGAAATAAAGCCTGTGCAAACTGGGCAATGGTAGCTGGGAAGAAATCTCTGTGCAGTATTCACTGTAAGAGCCAAACTTGCCAATAACTTCACCAAGATCATACCTCACTTGTACTACTGTAATTTAAAACAATTCTGATCTTTCAGCACTCGATAAGAAGATTGACATTTTATGTTTTGATCCCAGAGTGCCAAATGTTGAGTTGTTTCCACGGGCACTCCAGACTCTTTCACTGATTTTAGTGAGGTTGCTCCAGGTGTTCTGAGGTCTCATCGAGTTGAAGTCAATGAAAAGACACTGACTGCACCTCACTGATGACATACTCAGGACAAGCCAAGCTCCTTGGCTTTGTATGAAACTGCAAAAAGACACATATCTTTGAGGCTAAACATGTACGTAGCAGCATTGACAGAAAATCTTTCAAAGTCCTCTTTCATTGTCTGATGATAGCCGTGCTTATTTTTTGTATCTATAGACTGGCAGCAGAAAACTGAGTTGTTTCTTTTGTTTAAATTAGGTTCTGCTTTTGCCTCTGAATCTTGCTGTAGGAAATTCAAGCTATAGAAGTAGTATGGGTTTGCATACTTTATAATATTAGAGGATTTTTTCCAGTAACACAGGTAAGAAAAAGCTACATCTGCCACAAGAACTAACCAAATCTGGCGTGAGACTTAGCTAATGTTTTGTAGAGCTGTCATGCTGCTTTATGTAATACAGATCTGTACGCAGATAAGTAATATACCATATGTCATGCAATTGATCTATGCTAACTGCTACAGCAAAGTAGGCATATTTTAAGGTGTAGAATTAGTACAGCATACAGGCCAAGCCATAATAAATAAGTAGAACTGCTATAATGCCATAGCAAAGCCTCAGCAATTCATTGGCATAGATGAATTAAGATATAAATTACATTAACAGTTAATTCACAGAGCACTGAAAACAGCAAGATTAAGTACAGGTCATGCTTTTGAAATTAGTATGTAGATAAAGTTAGTCTAACAGTGTATTTGATAATGGTTACAGATGTACCTTTTTAGGAGGAAACCCGCCTTCCCAACCCATACTCCCTGAGTGGTAGTTCCTTGATTTCAGATTTCTGTTTCATCAATTAAAGGTGAAAGTTTATAAGGCACAGATAGATAATTGCAACTGGTCTACTCCTTCATCTTCTGTCTGCCTCCCCATATAGTGGTCATCTTAATAAACAAGTGCTATTACCTCTGTAGGAAAGATTGTGGTGAACCTGTGAGCCTCTGCATCAGTTATCTGAGAGGGAATAATTTGAGGGTTGAGTTGTATCACTTTATAATTCACTGAAATCAGCCTAAATTCATCACCCATCAGTATTTTTTTACAATAGCTTGTTTTACCATAGCAAAAAAAAATTAAAACAGGAAAGGTTAGAATTTAAAAAATATATTTGCTGAACTTTTAATAATATTGAAGAGTATTCACTCTCATAGTTGTTCTTATGATGCATTTTGCTAATGGGTTCAGATTTACACATCAGCAAAACTCTAGACAGAATAAATTCTATTTGTTCTGTTGATTTGATTGAAAGGGGAGAGTTGCACATGCTTAGGATATGTTTCCCTGAATCTGAGCAGGAAGAGGATAATGCCAAAGCCATTGTTCTCTGTGACTAAAACCAGGTAAATAAGTAGTACTCATGGTTTTAATCACGCTGAAAGAATCCAGATGAACCAGGAAGTAATGTCTTAGGAAAAAGTTGAGAAATTTCCAAGGTACTTTACTGACGAAGTGGTTGAATGATTGGAGAAATAAATGTTAATAGCCACATTTGGAAAGTATTGAGAACCACTGCTCAGGGTCAGATTTTGCTGCAAACTTTAGTTTGTCAGATTATCAGATTGCTGGACTCATGCCAGTACAGTAGGCATATGTCCAAGTGAAAGTCACATGGCAATCAGGTGTTGACACTTGGCACAGGGAAAAAAGTGAGCTGGGCAGGAGTTATAAGGGAAAGGTGAAAATACACCTTTTAACCACATGGAGGAATGCGTTTATATAAAAGTAACACATTCCCTCTTACAACAGTTCTTACAAAGAGGGATCCAATCTTCTAGTTGCTGTGCAAAGGCAGAGCTGGAAGACTGTCAGCTTTCAGCAAAATGAGACTTCACAGACTGAGCAGGTAATTGTGCAGAATTAGCCATGGGGTGGTTGTATTCTCTTCTCTTGCAGGTAGTAAATTTAGGATTTGTGCTAATCATGGAAAAAGGTAATGAGCAAAGGACAAATTCTGATTTCTTATATTAGAGCTAATCTGAGATAACTTGATCACTATCTAAATAGTTTGGCCCAGGCTTGTTCCTGAAGGGCATGGTTAGGGCATGCACATGCATTCTGATCTCATTCCAGCCACAAAGAGGGATGTGTGGAGAACCTGTTTCCACAGAAAGAAGTCTGTATATATATGCCAGAAAGGGCCATGGTTCACTCTACCTCAGTCTCTAATCTGGACAGCTGGGAGTCAGGACTTTGTAACATATAGCAGTGCCTGGCATCACCAAGAACTCTATTTTCATAAATGTCAGCTTTTCCAATTACAGCAATGTGAACTCAACAGTTTACTGAGACTCTTCTGAGTATTTAAATAGCACAACTGATTTGATGTGTAAGAGTTCTCTTATGAAATTTCCTCTCGGTATAACCATCTTACTCTGTTTTAATCACCACTGCCTTAGGTTCAGTCTCTATAGTACAAATTTTATAGAAAAATATACAAAATGGTACAATTGAGATAGAAGGTTAAAAAATCCCCCCAAATCCTTCCTGATCCTCATCTTGGTTTGAGTAAATCTCATCTGGCCTAAATAAATTAAAAGCTTTGAAAAGGGGCTGTTTTGGAACATCTGAAAATTTGGGTTTATGCAGGTTTTGCAATACAAACTTAGATTGCTTTTTCACAACTCTTCATTTTAGGTCCTCCCTCAGATACCTGCTTTTAACAAAAGTGTGCAGTTTTTTAGGTTTTTAATTTTTGTCTATTGAATTTTTACACATCATGGTTTACTGCGCTGCCATGCCTCCCGCACTGTGTTAAACTGATGAATTAGGTGGTGTTTCAACTTCTTGTTCTTCTCTTTTTCTGTGGTATCTGCTAATGCTTTCTGGTCTTGCTTTCAAGACACCCACTTTTGTTACATATTCTTATTTTTGGCTTAGTTTGCAGCTCCTTCACTGGACACTCTTGCATTTCAGGTAAGGGCAAGCATGACACCAGCAACAGTTTGCAAAACTGTCTTGGCTTTGGGTTTCTGCCTAATTTGGTTATGAGTTGGCTTTGTACCAACAGACATGGATCACATCACCCACTGTCAGTGGGAGTTATGGAATGCTTGGGGTTTTAGCTCTGTACCTGAGAACTGACCAAGAAGAGTTAAACAAGGGTCTCTCAGTGGCTCTAGTCTTCATGATTGTTTATGTCTACAACTCTAATGCCTTAATTAAAGTAAAAGCACATTGTTCCATCTTTCATGGACTTGCTGTTTCATTATCTTGGCTGCTATTTAGCCAATATTTTACCCATCTTCTGCTTAATGCTAAATTACAAGTACTTTTCCCAGGTTGGTTTCTGTCTACAAGGCTGCAAGATCACTGAATGTTTGAATTTATTTTGTCTTCCTGACCCATAATATTTGCAGTACAATTTTAATGAGTAATGCAACCAGTTAGCTCCTCAGTATTTTGTCTTCATAGATTGGATGTAAAAATATCTGTAATAGTAGATCTCTCTTTTTATTTTACATTTTTAATTAAAAAATATTTCTAAAATAATTTTACTTAAAATTTAAAATAAACACCCAGTAACTGTTTCTAGTGAACATCTCCGTCTTTGGCCTCCACGCTTTTATTGCTTCCATCAGAATATACTATCTTATTGACTCACTCCTTTTGAGTCGATATCTCCTTCCTAAAAACATACATTTCTACATATACATGCATAAATATTAATACAAGTACTGGTCTAAAAAGAACATTTGTACAATAAGTACTTGAACAGGAGCAAAAGTAAAGGGTGCTTGAGTAGAAGATTATTTATATTTATTCTGTTATTGAATTTTCTTCACTCATTTCCTCATATTAATTTCATTTTGAAAAATATGAAAGTTGTCTAAGAATTGTGTCGTCAGCCACTGCTCCTGTGATTCAACTTAGTATTTCTAGATCATCTTTTTAAATTGACCTTTGTAATATAATCATACCTACTGTCTTTTTTTCTCCTTTTCTAAAGACTAACAAAAGTAATTCACTGGTTTGTTGAAAGCTTGGATTCAGTCATTGAAACTTCTTACAAAGAATTACAAATTTAGCTTTGGATGTTTTTTCCCCATTGTTGCATTCTAGCTGAAAGGAACTGTCTTGTGACTTGGTGTTTTGTACTGTCAGTGAGGCAGCAAAAATTGTTGAGTTGAATGCTTTCAGTCATATGAAATAATTTCCCTAGCACAGAACTGAAATGTTCTTCTGTAGTCTGGCAGATAGCTCTAAGTGCACTACATTTGCAAAAGAAAATCTTAATTCATTACTTTGCGTTAGATATTTTGTCAAGCAGAGCTCTGTTTTTTGGAATAAAATGTGTAGGTGCCTTCTTTCAGTAGATGCTCCCCTCAAGTAAGGGAAGATGTTTCTGAAGGAAAGGTCAAAGAGAAATTTAGAACATGACTGTTTAGACACAGATGCTTAGTTGACCAGTTCTAAGCCTTGGTACATTTGTTGTACTAT
Organism: Hafferia zeledoni; assembly: GCA_035583235.1. NCBI lineage: Eukaryota > Metazoa > Chordata > Aves > Passeriformes > Thamnophilidae > Hafferia > Hafferia zeledoni. Next base: position 59,775,204 of record JAWWEV010000134.1, on the reverse strand, counting down.
CATTAGGGATAGTGACTCTTTTGTGCCTCTTTCTGAGATGTCCAGTTCATTTAGGTGCAGAAATATTTATTTGGATTTCCTCTAACACTTGGTTTGAACTGGAGATTACTTAGGTTGGTGTTATTCAACATGAAGATCTGGTCCATTCCTTGATTTATTGCTGTAACAGCCATAGGAGCTATCAGTGATTTTTGAGCATGCTCTGAAGGAATCAGAAATAAGCAGACTTACTTAGGTGCCAGGGTAAAAAAAAAAAAAAAAAAAAAAAAAATTAGTAAGGAAGAGGAGAAGAGAAAGTTTGCAGTCAAAAACTTTAAAACATTATGGTTAAGGTCTGTCATTCAATGGAAGACTTGTATAATATTAGATTCAGGTTAAGAAATATCTTTGTTTGCCTCAGGTCAAAACAAAACAAGAACACCCCAGAATACAAATAAATGTTTTATGTATATATAACATGAAGTGGTCTAGAAATAGGAAATCCATTAATTCAGTTGTGCTTTGAATTCTGCAGTGCATGAAAAAAAATACTCAGCATTATAAGTCAGAGAAATTGAAAAGAAAGTTAAAGTTTGATGAATTGCTAAAGAAAGCATGATTTTTTAACTCTCTGTCCAGACTATATATAAGCTTTCAGATGTTCCACAGCTTTTCTTGTTGTAATTAAAATTCACTAATATTTCTGTAGAAATTATCTAGCAGGACTGAGGACTGTAATTAAATTATTGGAAAGGCTTTGTTTAGCATTTGTGAGAAACAGGAGATGTTATTTAACAGAAAAGCAACAGAAAAATCCCTGGATAAAATAGAATTTGAGGCATTCAGAAATAACATGAAAAAAAGGAATTTCAGTTTCTGTTCATTCTATCAATGGGTCGATAAATTTAAAGGCTGTTTAAAGTTTTGGGGCTTTTTTTTGCTTTGTTTTGTTTTATTTGTTTTTTGGTTGGTTGGTTTGGTGTTTTTTTGTTTGTTTTTGGTTCACTGGCTTGTTTTCTTTCTTCTTTTTTTTTTTTTTTTTTTTTTGTAATGTGATTTTTAATATGTTATTATGATTAGCCTGAATTTAAAAAGAAAAAAACCCCAACAAACACTAGTACCATTGCTTGGAAAATATCTTGATTTTGTTTTCTTGCTATTCACATTTTTTTAAAGAACAAGTTTTCCCAGGAATGCTCTATTTAAGAGTTTAAAAGCTTTTTCAAGCTGTTCCTGGATGGTGGAAACTCTAAATCCCTTATTGCTGGAGTGAGGTTCACCTGTATCTTCACTCCAGGGGACAATTGGATGTAGACCTCCACAAACCCTTCTGCATACTTTTTGCTTTATGGTTTCTGTAGATAGAAAGTTGGATGTTTGCTTCACATGAAACTTCCAAGTGTCTGACCTGAAGTATTGAGAGAGCAGGAGTCTGGGATAGGTGGGTCTCCATATGTGTACTCTTTCTGTAGTACACCAAACAACTTCACTGTGCCCCACTGAACTGCCAGCCAATGAACAAGGAAACTCTAGCATGTAACCCAAAAGCAACAGTTAGGTTAAAATTGAGATCTCTTCATGTTAGTTTGATGTGTTTACATCAAATATATTCCTCTTGCTAATATAAGTTGCACTTTGTGCCATTAACAACCTTCCCCAGCAATTGTTTATTATTCTCCTTGAAACTGGGCCTTAATTTGCAAAAAGCTACATATAAATGTGTGTTTGTAGATATCAAACACAATCAAAACTTTTTTTTTGCTGATACATTATCAGCATTTTAATGATGAATTATTCTTTTCTTAGCCAGAAATAATAATGTTGACATCCTGAAAATGAAATTGCTTTTGCCAGTTGCTCAGGAAATGAAAGGAAAAGAGCTTTGTTCACTATATGTTCTCATGGGCTGGAAAGATCCTATTGTGATATACTATGGTAAAAAAAACCTGGAACACATTTGGCACAATTTTAGAGAATTAGAGTCAGGAAGCAGATAACTGTGGGACTGAATAGAAGTAAACAGAAGTAAAATAAATCAGCTGTATTTGAGGGAGATTGTGGGTTTTGTACTGCTGCTAGATCAACTTGTTAATGTAATGTCTTCCTTATTACATATGGCACTTGGTTCAGGTGTAATACGATTGATGTGAAACAGTGTTCAATGAGCAATGAACCTGAGTTCCACAACTACATCCGCATTTCCTTCACAGCCAGGGATGGATAAAATTTTCTGATCCTATGTGCACATAGACACAGAGAGAGAAATACAGACACACATTTCTCCCTCTGTCTTTGTGTGTGTATATAAAGGGGTTTTATCCCTCTTCAGAACATTTCTCTATTTTTAAATATATTTATATATGAATTTTATAATGTTTATAATATTCATTTATCTATTCTCCAAAATACCAAATGCCTTAAAAGCAAATATTTCTGGCTAGGACATAACAGAAGTTTCATGTGACTATATTCTTATCTGCAATGTATCTTTGATAATTATTTTTCTTGTCACTTGACATTCTAGATATCCTATTTTCTTTTTTTTTTCCTGAAGCAGAATTTACATGCATACATCCGCATTTTTAACACTGAAAGTCAAAGTCTGTTTTAAGCTTTTTTACTTGCAACTAGTAGCTGAACAAATATTGCTGCCAGCTAAAACAATAGAACACTGATTTTCTCACTCTCCTACTGTTTTGCTGGATCTGAAAGCATCTTGGGAATACTCTGACCTTTGTTCAGAAGTTTGTAACCTTCTGTCAGAGGCTAAATAGTTTTGAATATCTTCTGAGTGCAGAGATCTCTGAACCTAGGCTATAACTTTTCCAGTAATAAGAAACTGTGCATGAAATGAGACCCATCTCTCACCCCTTCAGCCTTGTGTTGGCTGTGTCTGGCAGTTAAGTGCTGCTTGGGAATATTAGCCATTCCCAAAACATGCTTCCAGGACTGGGTGTCTGTGGCAACTTAGGTGTGAAGAGACTGTGTGGGTTGCAAACAGCTTTAGTCGCCTACATGTTCATCACTCTCTAGGTGGTGACAATTTTAGTTGAAGTCAGTACTAAAACTGTAAGTTTGTAAAAGTTTTCAGTTTGAATCAAGCTCATTTGTAAAAGAGACAAACTGTGTCTCTTGTATTAAATATCTTAATTCCACCCAAGAGGCAGAGTAACAAAAGTTGATTTTAGACCTCACTTGGCACCTGCTTGATGTTCGATAACTCCATTTGTGTCAGAGTCACAGTCAGTGCATGTAGCAAGGTGAAGAGGTTATAGCCATAGTCAGGCATGGCTCTGAGATGTTCTGCAAAATCTATACCAAAAATCTAGGGCCTTCCTTCCCATTCTGTTCATGATTTTGTTCCAAATCATGTACCCAGGAAGAGAGGAAGAGAAGGAAGTGTTCTTGTTTTTACCCAGCTCCAGAATCTGCCTAATTAAAGGACAAGGCTGAAGCTTCACAGGATTTCTATATGCAGTGCTGACATTGGCCTCCTTACAACCCCTGCTCTTTAAGCTTAGTTTTATCCATGTGCCTTATGCGGTGCTTACAAAACCTGCTATGAATGGGCTCAGAGATCTGGCTCAGTCATTTGTTTCATGGCACAGTTGTTGAGGGGTGCCATGCTGCCATGGGAGCAAGGTGAAGACCACCTAGCAGTGAGGTGGAAGGAGGTGCATTCCTTAAGTAGATATTAGTGCAAAGACTACCATGTCGTAAAGCAGCATCTGACCCACAATATGAGAGACACTAAAGAAAATCTTTTTGGAGTGGTGCTTTGGGTTGTGTGGTGCAGATTGTCTCCTATGCAAAATGCACCCCAGCCCAACAGGTGGTGTCCACACCAGTATATAGGCTGCAGGTACTGCAGCCTTCAGTTTGGCTTTTCTGAACTTCGGTGAGAGACCACAACACATTTTAAGTACAAAGTTAAATTCCATATTTGAAATAGAGCCAAAACATGGGCATCCATGAGACAGATGAAGCACTGCTGAACTAAGTTAATTTTGTTACCCTACATCTCCATCTACAATTGTAGCTGGCGTCCATGGGTTGGGTTCAAGGCTTGTTAGTTGAGGCACTTTTTGTGTTGAGTATCACATCCTTAAGAGGTTTTATGTCTTGCTTTTGAAATTAAAATCTTCCTACAGTAAAGAGATTTCCATCAAGTGAAGAGGCAGCAGCAGCTCCATATTGGATATATTAAATTTTTAAAATTTAAAAGACGGGGAAATATACTCACACACTCCTGTGTTATAAAGCCCAGAGGTTTTGGTTACAAATAAACACCTGCTGCATTTTGGAACAGTGGTTGGTGTCAGGCATTCATTCTATAAATCTATCCATCCTCCTCAATTTATCAGTTCTACCTTCCTCAAACACAATGATATAACAAGTCAGTTCTTTGCTCCTGAGCAGGGTACTCTCCTCCAGTGCATTGCATGGAAGGGGCTGGTTTTCCTTTCCTTGCTTTCTTCCTTTCCTCTGGTTCCAGGTCATGTCAAGCACTTCACTCCTCTGGTGTCAGTTTCCTTTGCTCACTTGTTATATTTTCAAGCATGAACATATTATTGGACAATCCTCCTCCCTCCTTAAGCAGTGACAAAAAGTGCCTCCTTATTGTTTCTCAGATCAGTCCTTCAGCACTCTGTGTGCATAAAGGAAAACTGTGGTACTTAAAAGCTTGTGAGCAATTGGCTCTGTGTAGACTGTTCATCAATCTGACCACCATTATCTCCATGTTTCCTGGGTCTTAGTTATCTGACCCCATCTTGTCTTCTTTATTTGGTTATGACTGTCAGCCCCTATGGACAGGACGCACTGTTCTGTTTTTGTACAGGGTGAAAAAGGGCTGAGGAGAAGTGTTGCAGAACTGGGATTACACTAGATTATGATAATTTAAGCAATAAATACAGGACCTTACTTTTTCTAGTCCGTCTTTTAGACCACAGTTATTGAATGCTAGGTCAAGACACTGAGTGGTCAGAATTTTTTTAGAGACATGGGGCATAGTAATGTGCTGGTGAAGTTGATCAAGTAGTGTGTTTTGTGAAGTGTGTCCTTTCTACACTTGTGCGCAGGGTAGATCTATGGCTCTGATATTTTAATATAATTTACAGCCTTCTGGCAGATCTTTTATTACATTTTCCATGTTGCAATATTTTCTCACCCTGTGACATGTACACAGACATGAAACACTTGTGATCTTCATTTTAAAATTGTTCCTATATGCTTGCATTTTATTAGCAAACCTCTGAGATCCCCAGCTTAGATTTAGAACCTGAACATTAACTGTAACAAAATCTCCTCCTTCTGTAAGATTAACATTGATTAAAAACAAGATAACTAAGGGTTATGGGTTGATCTGCTAATGCTCTGATGCCTTTAAAATGCAAAACATGGGAAACTACTGATTCTGAGACTCAACCTCCTGGCTGGTGCTGTAACCACCACCTTGCCCCTCTGACTACCATCCAGAGAGATTTGGTCTGATATATAACATGAATTTTCTTTCCAAAGGTTAAGTGTTCTGTTTTCAAAGCAAAATTAGATAATTTTTAATGTTTATCACTGATATTGAGTTATATGGAATATGTGACATACATTTCCGTGAGAAGTGTGATCAGTGACTTATGTTTTGAAACAGATATAGTGCTGGATGAACATATTGATTAAAGAAGTAAACAAAAGATCTTTGTCATTCAATAGGAGATTGCATGTGACAATGTTGATGTCTAAACAGGTGACATTGTTTATTTTCTGAAGTTTCTGACAAACTAGGATGACCATTTGTCACATGTCAGGCTGTGGACCCCATTTTGCTGGCATGTCTGAAATGAGAGATGTCACAGCAGCCCTGCCCTTTTCCTGGAAGAAGAAGCTCCTGCAGCAGAGTTACTGAGTGGGGCTTGGAAGCAGCTCTTGAACCAGCACAATTTGCACCCAGCAATGCATACGCTGAGGCAGTTCAGCTGTTCCTAGATACTCAGTTCAGCTGCTCTCCTGCAGCAGCTGCAGGAAGAGCAGAGGCTGTGGTGTGCTAGGGCTGCACCCCCACCCACAGCTGGGCAGCCTCAGTGTAGGTCTAGTTGGGCTTTTTTGCTCCACTGTGATAGCTCTGTAGTGATGAATGGACCTCTGTTTCATTTTAATGTCTGAATTCAGATTTAGACAGAAATTTCAAGTAAAAAATACCTGAAACATGGTACACAGCTGGAACAATGGAATAGTCCTTGGTTTAAGTTTAGTTTAGTTCGTTGTTGTTTGTTTGTTGTTGGGGTTTTTTTGTTTGGTTGGGGTTTTTTTTTGTTTTGTTTTTTTGTTTGTTTGTTTGTTTGTGGGTTTTTTTTGCATGAGAGCAGAGCAAACACAGACGTGATAGACTTATTCCAGATGATTAAAGCCTCTTGGATCCACTTCTGAGGAGGTCTGGCATGCCATCTTTGATCTCAAGAGGAGCTTGAGTTAATAATCAATCTGTCCTGAAATCACATGGCTTTCACAAGTTCTTACAATTTATACAAAAAATCTATTCAAAACATCAGCTATGCCCCATGGAACACTATTCACTGAAAAAAAATAAATATTCACTTGTCTCTTTGTAAATAATTGTTGCCAATAAAAGTAATTTACAAGCATGAAAGCCAAGGAAATGTGATTTTTTTAGCTAAGTGTTCAGCTGGGTGATGGAAAGAGAAAGATATCTGCCAGCTGAAGCCTGCAGAGGATCATGTATTAATCACAATTTCTTAAAACAAATGCCAATGTGATTTTAACAGGATCATTAGAAATTGAAGTGAAATTTTAACACCGTTAATATTACCCTTTATTTTCTAAACTGATAGAGTGTAGCCTAGAAGAAAGCAAGTATTGCAGCTGATGTTTTCTGATATTCTTTAACTAAAGAATATTGAAATCCTATGGAATTTAAACTTGTATATCACTTCAAGTATCTTTGATAATTGTGGTGTAAGACTTTTTTTTTTTTTTTGGTTTATAGTTTCATGTCTGTGACTGCTTTGTTTCTTCCCACAGAGCAGTGAGCAGTAACAAAGGTGACTTGTGTAGTCATTTGTATGAAATGCAATGAGTGGACTGCAGATCTATCATCCCTGTGACATTAATTAAGGCCTGAAGACTTTGGTCTGTCACTAAATTCCTCCCCCTCATGAATTTACAGCATATAGCAACCTATAACTCCGACCTAAAATGCAAGAATACTGGGATTATTTTCTCTGTTTTTTCTTCTATCCACTACTTTATTCTTTTCATATACAATGTCATTACCAGAATATTCTACCTTTAAAATTAATCAACACCAACAGTTTGTTTATATTTTATCTGAATATATGAACCTGCTTACAGCATGTTTTCTTATCTGTGTTCAGAATACATGTACATACAGACAGAGCAGGTGCATATTGGGGTTTTGCTTCCTTAAATTTCTTGTCTGAATGCAAGAGAATTGTTTATGTGGTGAATAATTGTGTGGCAGATGATGCACCAAATCTCTAATATTCGTATAGTGAACACAGTGGGCAAAGCTGGAGACCAGAGGCCTTGAGGAGAGGGTCTTTACATTCAGGTACAGATCCACAGCACTCTTTTGGGATCACTAAGAATATGATCACCTCTACACTGAATTGTTCCTGAATTCATCTGAAAATAGGACCAAACCTTGGCAGCTGTAGTTGTAAAGCTCAAAATTTCACAAAGTAATTAATGGGTAAGGATATAGCATGGTCATGTGCATGTTACTCAAGGGTAATTTTTCATTATTGTTGGATTTGATTTCCTTGCAAGTTTTTCAAAAGATTTGCAAATTAATTACCAACATTTGCTTTCACATGGTAAAATTCTGCTTTTATTTTCCTAAGTATTTAAATAGATAGTAATTAGTTGTTAACACTAGATGTTGTAAACAGTCTTGTTTTAATTAACAGTATTTATTCTCTTCTGTATAAATGTATTTCACACACTTGCCAGTCTAATAGATTTAATCTTACTATATGATATATTTAAACATATAAGGAAAGATCAAAAAAAAAATTAGTCCAACATTCTGTGAGGCTGGGACCCCTAAACAAAAGAGAAGACATGAAGGGAATCTAGTTGGCATGTTTTGAACATAGTTTTGTGTATGTTTAGTTTAATATAACCAAGGAGAACTATGTCACCAATGGAAGAATTCTTTTTTTAGAGTTTATTCTAAATTAGAATGTCAGTAAGAGAGTATCCTTTAAAATACAAACCTGACCAAGAGATATTATATAGAAAATTAGTTGAGAAGAGCTGCTTTTAAGTAATAAATTTCCAAGTAATTCAGAAATGGAAAATTAATGTTATAAATGAATACACTATTCTTCTCCATTCCACAATCCAAATGCAGAATCAGTACTTTATATTGCTAAGAGAATGCAGATAAACTTAGATGAGAACCCCAAGCCAGATTCATTTACAATTTTGGTGGTAAAAAGAGAAAGTTATTTTCCTTCCATAGTACTAGAAGAATAAATCAAAATGACACTGCTCCTTAGGAAAATTAGGTTCTTGGATTTCAGTGGCAGACCTGCTTGATGTGAGATGGAACAAATTTCAGAGGTAAGAATTTTCTGTTTCAGAAGTATACAGGTCTAGACATTTTTACTGCTGTTTTCCAGGCTGATTACTGCTTTTTTCACAAATCCTAATACATTTCATTTCATGATAGTTTAACTTCTGGTTACAAGCATATTTTATCTCCTGCCTGCAAAATTTTTCCACTCCTATTCAGATAAAACTTCTTTGAAGCAAACCCAGATGTCCTAGAAGATATACCCCTATAACTTTTATTTTCCACTAGCTCAGTGTTTTCTGGGTTCAGTATTATGTTTGCTTTGAGTGTGTGTTTTGGTGATTTCAAAATGTGGTATTTTTACTGATTTCCTTTTGTTCTGTTCTTGCAGTCTTCCGTTCTGATCATTATCCATCAAAGGGTACCAGTTCATCCTGATTTGAATTAATGAGAATTTGCCCAGAGACTTTTTTGCTCTCTGTTGTTCTTGGCATACAAGTGGATTTACCTCAGTTTTTCCTTTCAGTTTTCTTTAGCTTCCCCAGCAGTTTAAATATTCTCAGGTACAACTTCATGCATGACAAATAGCTTTATATTCTTAACAAACAATCTGCTATTAGTATTCACAGTTTTACCTGATTGTCTTCTTGTTTCTTTCACCATAAGAGGCCAAAGAATCCCTTCTATTAGCAAAGCAAAGTAATGTCATATTTATGTCAAGAATAATAAATGATTTTTAGCTCATTATACCTCATCCCAGGCTCACTGTTCTTTATTTTCTTATTAGAGATCACCAGAAAGAAATCATCAGCAAAAACTCTGCATGGACTTTGGGAAAAAACCCCCAGACTATCTCTTTTAGCCAAAATCTTTTCACAAAAACTTAAAGTAGGAGAAAAAGCACCTTACTTTTCTGCTATAATATATGACTCATATTAAAACTTGAATTGTGTACAAAGTTTTCTAAAAGGGAAAAGTCATGTTTTAATTTTTTTTTTCATTGTTTATGAAAAAATAATTCAAGAAACATACCCAACAAGAAGCAGTTTTCTTAAGAATTCAGAAGATTTCATTGTGCAAATTCCATTTCAGTAGCTGAGGCTGCCTCATTCAACCTTACTTCAGTATAGGACTGTTCCTTTAGGGAACCATTTGGTATGTGGATAGATGCCAGATTCTGGTGCATTTTGGTTCAAAGTTCAGATAATGAAACTCATTGCCCCCATACCCCCACCATTTTTTTGCTTCTAGACAGTGAACTCTTTTCAGTGAGAAAATGCTTTCCTTTAGCCTAGGAAATGCTCATTCTATTTAAAACCTGAATCCATGTACTCAGCTTCTTCGAAGAGAAAGGAAGGGAAAAAGCTTCTTTTCTACAGAGAATATTATTCCTTTCTGCCTTGCAATTTCTCTTTTAAGAAGAAAATAAAATCGTAATGTGTTAGTGAAACTAATTCCAAGTGTCTTGGAGATATAAACGGGACTCAACTTTTGATTGAGCAAAAGGGAGTCTCTCTCCCAGCTCCTTTCTGTACCCCACTATACAAACTGGTGCTTTGACTTTGGTCAAAATGCTGGTCTCCCATCTCAATTATGTGTGTCATGAGATTTAATTATTGAAAGGAGAAATAAAGTGGCTATAGTTTCATAGTCAATACATCTGTATTCTTACTATAGCTCTTTTAGGACTGCAGATTTATGCAGACTCCTCCCAGACAAAACTGTGACACTTCTGCTTTTGTCCTGCAAAAAAGACAGCTCCCATGTTCATGATCTCAGGGGTGGATTTGCACTGTGCTCCTGCTTCTTTCAGTTTTGCCATAGTGCTGGAGGGAAGGTGTTTCTGCTGGACAGTACCTACCCATGAGGTGGCTCTCATCTTGTCCCCCTCTGTACCTGATGTTCCCAGGGAGAAAGGGGAGGTAGAAAGATGAGGTTCCCTCCCCTGTTCTCTGGTAGTGAAAGACACATCGGTGGAAGAGATCTATTTGTACATGAGCAGGAGAGCTCCTTCCCTGACAACACTACATCAGTCTTTAACTAAAAATTTACCTAAACACTTCAAGGATTTTTTTCTGTAACTCTCAGGAAGTGGAAGGAGTGTTTTAAATTGGTGTTCTTTACATTTATGTGAAATGTTCAGATGTGCATTTATTTTGATCACCACTCTGTTTTGAGCCTGATTACATTTGTAGAGTACTTTGCCCAGCTTTTTAACCTCATTCTTGAAGTCTCTGCAGCATTTTTAATGTAACCTAAGTTGCCTTATAGAGTTTTAAAAAATAAAAGCATGTAGTTAAAATATATGTTTGAAAATATATTCTCAGGAAGTCGTGGCAGGTTGTCTTAACTGCATTTTTACATTGCAACAGCAATTAAAAAAACCCACTGTGTCTGGAATGAATATAGAAATATTTATTTTCTGTTTATACTGACAAATACACCCTCAAGTCTTCTCTTTTGATGACTGGTCTCTCTCAATGCCCTCTGTGCAATGACTGTGTCAATGAGATCAAGTAATTTGACATCTTATGAACATGGAAGTTCCTAAACCATTTATCCGAGTTTTTCTTGAAGAAAACACCACAAAATCAAAAAAGGAATGTCAGCAGAATGCAGGCACAGTTCTGCAAATGCCAAGGGCCATTCTGCCTTGTGTCAGGGGATGATTTTGCTCTTTGGAGGTATTGAGCCATATTCTTTTCATTTTCTTGATTTCCCTTTGTCTGGCATATGTCTGCTTTCTTCCCCAAATTTTTGTGAAGAGTTCCTGAAATTATTCTCCCCAGCCCCCAAAGCTTTGTTGGTCTGTAATGTACTGATGCGGGATAATGCAGAGTGAGGTTAGTGCCATCTCCAGAGGGCTGGACATCCCCAGTGACTCTGTTTTCATTACAGTCTTTGATCCCTATGGAGTTGCTTTAAGTTGCTAAAGGCTAGTCATGAGAAATGCTGCTGCTTCGTTCTCATGCTTACAATGCCTGAAATTGCATCTACTCAAAGTCAGACTGTGTTGTCTTGAAAGATATTTCCAATTTGTTTATGACTGTGTTGAGCTTTTAAGTCAGAGCAAATGTGAATCATCAGAGAAAGATAATACAGCTACTAAAAAAGTGCACCAGCAACTGATTTATAATTGTCCTGAAGTGGCTTTCTCTTATTTCTGAAGAGCTTTTAAAGAGAAATTACAGAGCCAAAATCACAGCTTGCTGAAGAAAAGTAGATATTATCATTATTTTGTTCAAGCTGTTGATCTGAGTTAGGAACTTGATAGGTTTTGCCTCAGGATGTACTTATCCAGAGCAGTCATCATCCAGGGGGTGACACTTGAAAACTGAACATTTCTAAATGTGCCATATAATTACAAAATTCTATCATTTGCTTTTGTGTGTCCTCTCCTGTGTCTGTGTCCTCCCCATTTTATTTTTCCTTTTTTTTTTTTTTTTTTTTTTTTTTTTTTTTCCTCTAGTCATGTGTCGTATAGGCTGGCATGGTCCTTTAAGAAAGAAAATAGTTATAGCTATAATCTGATGATCTGGAACTTTAGTTGTCCACCCTTTCTTATTCTTTTCCATTGTCTGAATTCACCCCATCAGTGCTGCCTATTTACAGATATCATCTCTAGCATGTTGCTGTGAATTCTCTTCATTTCTTATATTACTCCAACAGGTCTGGAGACATTGCCAGTTTCCTTTTCCTTTCTTTCCTGAGATAAGCATCTAAACGCAGCATTTCCAGAAGACAATTAATCCGATTTCTCACCATTACTATGAAATAAGATTAGATACCTGGTTTTATCTAGGCAACTAACTTTTAGATATTTGAGTCATTATGTGTATCTTAAACTGAAGGCCTAAAGCTATGCTCTTTTGGCTAGGTATATAGCTGGTTCATATACATATCTCAGAGTGGCGTGCTGTCATTGGTGAAGAGACCCTTCATTTAAAATTACAGAGCCAAATTCTCACTGAGCAACAGTCATGTAATGACAAGATATCAATTTGTTGCAGTTGAGGACTCAACCATAAATGAAATGTATAAGCTGTGTGTGAGTTTTAAAAAATAATGTTACATTTGAGTTAGATCAATGCAAATTCACAGAAATCATGTCATATCAAGTGCTAAGTTAATTAAATTAAATGAAAACAAATCATATTCTTCTGATCCATACTCAATATATATTAAAACCAGATCAGAATTTTTCTTCTTTGAATCAGTCTAGAGGGAAAATAAATTCATGCAGAAAATAAGATTAGAGCAAAAATATGAAAAATATAGGATGTAAACACCCTAGGTCTAATTCAGTAGTTCTTTAGATGTTGAGTAATTGTAGACACCTGTGTATATAGGGAAATAAAATCTTTTCACATCAAGATAAGGAAGCATTTTGCATCAATTTTGCCTCCATAACTGACAGTGAAGTGAAGAGAACAATGGCAGTGCCTTCAGGAGTTCTGACAGCCTGTCAGGGTGGCTCCTGGGAGGCAAGCACAGTAGGTCTCAGGCCAGATTTGACTTTGTTGCTACCTAGCTTAATAAAGGTAAAGTAGATTTAGAAGATAATGCAATCTTCATTATCTAATGAGATGGGAAGTTAAATTACTGTATGCTTTCAAATGACAGCCATGTTTCTATCTCAAAGTGCAAGTAGAAGCCTGGCAATAGGCCAGGAAGTCCCTCATCCATTTCACAGGGTACAGCAGGTAAGAGTGTTTTCCTAGGGGACAAATTTTAAAAGTGGATAGGATGTACAGCCCTAGCCCAAGATAACAGGACTACACTCCCTAGCTGAGAGAAGATGAACAGGAACAGCTAGGAGAGTCAGAGAGGTTCACAAGTGAAGCCCATAAACACATCCCTGCTTCCCCCTGTAGCCTTGTATTCCTGAGGAGTATGCAAGTCTTGGGGTAAGAGGGCTCTTGAGTAAGATCCAGCACCCAGATGGTGCCATTGTGTCTTCTTGTGCTGAGGATGTTCCTGCACAGGGGATCTTCTGGGCTAAGAGAACTAGGTGGTGGGAGTGGGATCCTTGCTTCACAGGCATGTGGATAGCTGAGTTTGGAGAGGATCGCATAGCATTTTGCCTGTGGGGTGCAAAGGCAACAGACCTCAGAAGGTCTTAGTTTACTTTGATTAGTTTGGTTTGACAAGCAGGAAAAGAGCTGCTGGTCTTGGTCCGTGTTGGTACCATCACCCTGTGGAAGTACAGGAGAAACAGCCTGTATGGCAAATACAAGCACCTGGGCAGGACACTGGCCTCCATCACCTCTTTTCTCTGAAATACAGCCAATTCCAAGGCCCATGGGGTGGGCAGAAGTCCAGACCCTCAAGGCAAAGTTGACTCAAAGGTGTGGAACAGAGGGATTTGTTTGTAGTAGAAACTGGTAAATGTTTTGGGAATGTCCTATCCTAGAAAAATAGGCTTTACTTTAACCAAAGCTTCTGGCACTGGACATTAAAATTATCACAGAGGATTGTCTATACTAGAAGCAAAGAGAAAGCTGACAAGCACTGAGGAGTGCTGGATTCAGTCTGATGCAATCCTCAAAGAAGATGTGGCTAATGTTCTATGCACCTCGAAAAAGGCCAGTAGGGACATAAATAGAGAATTGTGATAAAAGTAAAATGCTAATCAGTCTGCTTACAGTTCCAGTTGAGCAGCATTTGCAATGCTGAGCAAGGCCAAAAATTGTAGGTGCTTCTACAGCAATAGTAGAAGTCTAAAAATGATTACAAAAATGAAATGGTTGGCACCCACAGCAAACTTGACAGAAAACACACCACAGAGACTGTTGAAGGGAGGTAAAAAAGGTTATATTGTGGTACTAGGACATCATTTTTGATAGTACAGAGAGGATAAGACAGTGCGAGAGAGGCACAGTACCAGAAAGATAATGCTAAGTTCAAATATAATGTGGGAAATTTAAGTATGATATTGTGGGAAAAAGAGTACTGAGGAATCTGCTAGGGTGAAATCCAGAACTAACTTTGATAGTAAAAATACAACATTTTATTCAGTAAAACTGAAGAAGCTGCATTTAAGATAGATAAAATTATAGTACATTTTAACTATCTATATATAGTTCAGTGCCTCATAAGGATATGTAGAAAATTTTTTAATGCAATAAAAACCTCCTTCCCACATCAGCTTGTTTCAGAACCTGCGGCAAACCCCCAGACATTACTCTGAACTTGGTCTCAAGGGGTGCACAGGACTTTACTCAAGAGTTACTAGTAGGTGAGTCACTCTGTAACTGGGATCACAATATAGCTGAAGATTGTATCATGAGAGAATAGGACAAATAAATCCAGCAGACAGATAATCAGTTTCAAGAAAGACCACTAGATTAAAAAAGAGGCAGTAAAAAATAAAATAAAACAAAATGAAAAATTCAACCAGCCAACAAAAACATCCTTAAAAGAATAGAGCAGCAGGCAAGAGCCTGGACTATGTATTGCAAGTCCAGTCAAACTGTGTACTGCAATTCCAGGAGAAAATGAAGTAATCAAATGAAATCTCTTCAAGAGTCAAGAGAAAAGCTATCATAGCAAATGATGGGAAATGGAGAAAGGAAAAGAATGGAAGGCCTGAACAAAGGAGAAGAAAGAAAAGCTTGTAATATATGACATGTTAAAAAAAAATAAAAATAATTAAGAGGAATAACAGAACTTGAAGAGTGTTTTATAAAGGTGCATAGTCTATTGCACTAGAGAAGTGGTGGTTAATAATCCCATCCTTAAAGAGCTGTCTGGATGTGCAAGTCCTGGGACCTACAATCTGATCCATCTGCCCTTCTCCCCATAACAAGGCAATAGGGTCTGTGATGAATAAAAGGTCACTGAATATATGAATGAAGGTGATTTATTGTGAGAATTCCAGTAAGAGTTATTGCTGCTTCACTAGTGGTGGTTTCATCATTCTGGTTTACTGAGTGTGCCAGTGAATGTGTGGTTAAAGGGGATTGAGTGGTCTGAACACATTTATTTTCCAAATCTTTTGACATTTTTTTAACCAAAGGCTCTTGAGGAAACAAAAGTGCTTTAAAGTTGAATAAAAAGCTCTTTCATGGATTGAAGAATAGTTAGATAGGACACAAATGAACGAGTTCAATGGTAATTTTTGAAGAGGTCAAGAGTTGGTAGAGGGATCGTTAATGAATCACTTTCAGACAAGTTTTGTTCAAGATCTTCATCAATAATCTGGGAAAGGGATTGAATTGTGAAATCTTCAATTTCGGAGATGATAGTAAGTTATTTTGGGAAATCAAATACCATACTGCTGGTAAGGATTGTCAAAAGTGAGTAAACAGGGGAAAAAAGCAACAGACAAGCTTCAGAGAAAGTATAGAGAAGAGCAACTAAGTAAGTAGGTAAAGCCATTGCCTTGTGTCTTGGGTTGAGCTGGCAAAACGCCAACTGTCCGAGACAGAGTGAATAGGGCTCGTCCCCCCCCCCAACCAGCTAAAGGAGAAAGAAGAGGGAGGAAAAAAAAACAAACCTCAAAACGCAGGTTTATGCTGAAAACTAACTACATGTATTTATACAGAAA
>JAWWEV010000134.1:59703583-59753142 GCA_035583235.1 Hafferia zeledoni | reverse complement strand
ACCTGACAATTTTCAGGCCTAGTCCAAACTTAAAAACCCAAATTTAGGCCCCACCTGGCTGAAACCATGACACCTTGCAAAGAAACACTAAGGAGTTTGAGACTCTTCAGTTTCAAGAGAAGAAAATGGAGTATGACAAAGGTTTGAAATTCCTATAAAATGATGAATAAAGTATATGTGGAACTGTTATCACTGTACTAGCTGATTGAGCAGTAACTGAATTCAACAGAAGGTGAGTTTAAACCAGACAATAGGAAGTACCTTTTTGCACAGTGGACAGAGGACTTCTAGAAACTCTTGCAACCAGTGGTTATGGACACAAATAATATTAGCAAGATGATAAATGAATAATAAGGAAAGTTGTGAAAATCCAGTGTGTGAGGAACACAAACTAAATGTCATAGACAGGGACATGACATCGAAGTTCACTAATACAGAGATTTTGGATGCTGGATGTCACCAAGAGGAAGGGAATGTTGCTAATCACAATTAGTCTCCCAAAATAGTGTCTCTAATTGCCTTCATGAGAGTCAAAGTATTGTCCTAAATGGGCTAATGATCTGCCTCAGTGTGGCATTTCTTTTTTAGTAAATTTAACCCAGTTTCCAGTGAATATTCTTTCAAAAAGTATTCTTGGTCTTTTAAGATTTCTTTCCTGTATTTTCAATAACCTTCTCTAGCAGAAACTGAGCCAAGAATAGAGATTATTTCCGCATGATAATATAAAAAAAAAAAGAGCTGCAATTTAGATGAATGAAATGGGAGGGAAGGAAGAAAGAAAAATCTGCCTACCTATTTTGGGAGCATTAGTCAAACTTTATTGTTGCTTCATCATACTGTAAATATTTGTTATTTAGAAAAAAATTCTCAATAAAATGGTACCATGAGTAACTTTACCTGTTAACTGGTCTCACTTATTGCTAGTAGGTCTTCATCCAACCTCCACACATTGTAAGGGACTCCATCTTTGTGTCTGACCAGCATATATAGGTTTTAGCAGTTACTAATTCAGTAACCAGAAGAATAACAATAGAAAAATTGATAAATGCAAAGAAGCTCTCCACTAGCAAGTTCAATTATACTTTTAGCCCAGCTCAAAAATATTTCAAAGCTAATGAACCAGCTTTAAAATCATGAGATATTTAGTGGTATATCCTTTTTCTCTTGTTTAGATAGAATCACATGTAGTAATCACATGCATAGAAAAACAGAATTCTACTTCTAACAATGTTTAAAAAAAAATACCACTCAGTTAAGAGGAGTAACCAGAGGTAGTAACCAAGAATCTTTAATGACATTAACAGAAGGATCATACTGGTCTTTGGGCTCCCTTAGAAGGTTTTCTGCATATGTAATTGATTGTCCTCTTAGATCAGTGTATTCAGGAGTAATGCCCATGGAGTTACATATCTGTAAGCGAGGAGAGGCACAGCAAACCCAGCTGACTCCATGAGTAGCTAGATTTACATTTACATGAAATAAAAATCTCCAGCCTATGGGGACACTTCAGCATTTCAGCACTCATTGTCAGAGCAGATTAACATAATCAAATGATTATAGTACTTGTGACTGAAAACTCTTCTGAAAAATCTAACAGTGTCCCAGTACAAGGAGCAACAAGTGGAAAACTTGAAAATTTGGGCCTAGTTTTGATGCTCTCATGAAAAGTAAAAGTTTTGGAAAAATCTGGCCTATGTTGTCATTCTGAATACTAAAAATACGGCTTCATATGTGCAATTCACGTCACTTCTGTGTTTAACAGTACCCAGTGCAGCAATGCCACCATATGGTGTAGTCCTCTTAGTTATATCAGAATTTAAATGACAACACCAACAGGAGCTCATGGAAATACAGGGATTATGAGTAAGTATAGGGATAACAGTGCCAGGTACAGACATCCTCAGAGGAAGAGTGAGAAATGCCTGAGAGAATTCATTAGTTTCTAACATCCCTCCCCATTACTTTCAAGGCCTTAATGTCTGGCAGTAGGATTCACCAGCGGGTTGATGTCTCCTATCTTTTGAATGCTGCAAAATGAATTTCCCCACATAGAGCTTGGAATAAAACAAGCTGTGTGCAACTGAGTAGGCAGGAAATGCATAAGACTGAATGTAGTGTGCTCTGAGTTTTTTCTGCCCAGACATCATACCTCTAAGGGGAGAGCACTATGCAGTGAGTAGAAAAACTGTCATTTGTCATGACGGGATCCTTATTAAAGTGTATTGGAACTTTCTACACTTTTTCTAATGCAACATTCATGAAACATACAGTAATTGTTTCAATTCCCTAGAGATTTGGCATTCAAAAAGGAGGTCAAAACTGCAGATTCCACTGTTCTGGACAGCTGCACTTTGAGTATCCACTCTACCTTATCTCCCTCCACATTTTCAAGTGAGTAGTCCATTTTGTACAGTTCTTGTAAAGTGTCATACACTTTTAGAATAGTTTTGAAGGGTACCTACACCTAAAATTTGCAATCTGCTTGCTCATCCTTTGCACTGAAAGCAGATCTGTTAATGTACTGTGATGGTTATCATGGACTTCTTCAAAAACACATTGATGTCAACAGAAAATTCACAATATCCTCAGTGAAATCCAGATCAAATCATTCTTCCTTACCATTACTGTGTGGATGGACACAGATAATCCATTCTCACAAATATTTCCTGATTTCTGTTTTGATAGGTGACACATCAATTCTTTGTGCTGAGAGGTATACATCAAACAGCGTCTTAGCAGCATTGGTATCTGTGGTATTCTTTCGCACAGTGATAAAGGCACTATATCACTAGGTATTCAATTTTATTTCTAAAAATATACTGATAGACAAAAGAGACCTAAGTGTAGATTTAATAGAATATAAATTTGAAAATCTTTAGTTTCACATTTACATCCTCTTCCTGATTTACACAATACCTTTCTTTTAAACAGATAGACACAACAATGAAAATCTCACTTTTAATAGCATACCACTCTAAATATATATCATGTGAAAAAGCTTTTTTTTTAAATAACAGTCTTAATCAAAAGCCCAACAGCTTAACAAAGCCACAGATGGTTTCAGGTTTGTGTTTAGAAACTCATGCAAACTAAAGTTCTGAAAGGATTTTATTCTTACTAATTCCAGTATCATTAACAGTGAATATTTTCCAAAAATCCCCTTTGTATATATAAAAAGGTCTTAAAATACTGTGTGGCTTTTGATGCATAGCACTCATCAGCAGTAGGAACAAAAACAACAGAGAGAGAAAGAAAAGAGGTTCTCATGGACAGTTAATAAAATTTATATCCAGAATTTAGAACTACCGCTCTATAGTTTGCCTATTACAGACTAAAAGAAAACTGATCAGTACAATCTGATCCCTCTTAGATTTTCTAAACTTCATTCTGTAGCTTTCTAAAGATAATGAAAAGGTGCATTTTGGCTCCAGTATGTTGCACATTGAATTTTATTAGAATACTTGTTCCTGAACAAGCGAGAAAGGGAAGTCATGGGGAAACAGTATTATCTTGTGCTGCATTTTTATAATTTGACTTTCTCAAACAGGTTTTCACTTCTGACTGGGCTGATGGCTGATGTCAAGGAATGGAGACAATACCAGAAGCCCACCAAGAATGCTCCAGGATCACTGTTTTCTATTTAAATAAGAAGATGCATAAAATGAAAACAGTATAAAAATGAAGGTGAAGCAGTCATTTTAGTAAATAGTGTAATGAGGATCGCTGGGTCATATTTGTGCCTTAAAAGGTATCTGAAAATTTCTGGTTATGCCTGGATCTGTAAAGTGCTGTGACATTTGGCAGTGCAGACTAGGATTCAGGCTTTATCACAGTATTTGGTATTGTCAAAATCACCAGAGTACAGGGTACACTGTTTACACTGGCTGTGGAATAGATAGTGCCTATTCCAGCACTGAGTGGCAGAGGCCAACCATAGCTGATCCATCAGAAAGCCCACTGTTGCAAAGCAACCTACCCTCAGTTTTCAGACAGATTTAAAAGAGGGCAGTGAGTCTCAAGTCTTGATAGTAGGTCTTTATGACATTTTGTGATCTTTGAAAGGTGAATTTTGCTACAGGAAATGAGAGAAAAACATTAAAGATGAAAATGAATCTTTCAAGGTGACCTACAAAGATTAGACATCCAGGTCTCATTAAACTTTTGCTAGCACTCTCAGGAAATAGAAGATGTGAAGAGGACCTGCTTTCCAGGATAGTCCCTACCCTACATTGCAAGCTGGGTTTGTGAGAAGTCATGGTGCTCCTTCCAATGGCTGCTTGCAGGGCCCATTTTCTTCTTTACTCTTTGCTATACTGAACAGGGGTTGACTTGACACTCTAGAATTGAATATATTCAAGTTAAAATTTCAGACACATTCTGAATTTGATACCTTGCAGATACTAGACACAGTCTTCTTAACCAAGCCTTGAGCTGTAAAGATATTTCTGCCAGAGTTCAACAATGTTTTAAATATGTAGATTTTTAATATAGAATCAAATCTGTTGTCATTCAACATGTCAAGGATAAGTCCCTATGTACAAACACTTTTAAAATGTTTTGGAGTTAACTTCATCATGGCAGCTTGAACTATAAAAAACACGACAAAAGGATCAAGTTGATGTAAACTCTGTATCATTGTCTATGAATAATGCAAAACAAATGTACCAGATTTGTACTTCTGGGTTGCAAGACTGGTGCACAGATGTGGTACTCGTGATAATGGAATTATTTTCTAAGGTTCAGGCTAACTTAATAAGTCCAAAGAAGAAAGATTACATGTTGGTGATCTTTCATTGAAAGAACTGCGAGGAAAATTTCAATTTTTACATCCAAGAGGCTGAATTCTGGGCCAGGAGTGGTTTTAAGCAGACCTCCAAATCAGTCTTGCTGAGAAGCAAGGATAAACAAAGGATTACTTGATGTATTCAAGCATGGAGAAATACAAAGAGGCTGAGGCTGCTTTGGTAAAGATGCCCTGTGCTGATTTGGCCCACACCTCTCAAAACCAAAAACAATATAAGTGTCTCAATAGTAACAGAAATGGAAAAGGCATGGCAGAAAGTTTTTGCTGGGCTTTTGAGATTGTGGAAATCTGATTATTTCTTTTCAATTATCAATAATTTGATTAAGATAAACATGTATGGTGCCTTGAAACTCCATTTTTGCGGTAAATATTGGTTGTTAGAAAAGTCTGATACAGACCAAAGAACTGTGAAATAAAACTGGGTGGATCTAGACAGTCTGTGAATGAGAGCATTAAAATTCAAATGGCATTTTCCTGGGAGCAACAGAGGGTTCAGATAGAGTTTATTTTCTGAATGTCTAAGCTTCTTTAAGATGGCTTAACTGCTAATGTTAAAAGTGGTGACTGAAGGCGGTTAGGCTCAGCTGGTGTCACACAGCTATGTATAAAACAATTACTTAAAGCAGTGCTTTAGTTCAGATGATTGAACCCAATAATTTATACTGCAATACCCTCGATGCTGCATAATCATTATGGATAAGCAATTTTCAAAGAGTTCTGAATGTTTGCATCTTGCAGAGATGCACCATTATCTCATAGTACGACCCTATCTTGGACAGTGAGACTATCAAGACCGTCTTGAACTAAGTAATCAGTGACTCTCTAGGAAACAGAACTGCCCATTGGGTAACTTCTGTATTTTGCTGTATTTAACAGGTTAATAATATATGTCAGCACTGTAATTTGATTTTGAAGGATTAAAATATATTTGTTTAATTTTATTGCATATTAATATCTTATTAGTTTTTGAAAGACTTTATCTCCATTTTTTTATTTCCTAAGAGTCTACCAATATCATAAACCAAATGTTTGTTCAACCTTCAGTCAGCATTGCCTTAGAGCATTATAAAGCTGAATAAACCAAGCTATTATGCCTTTCATTATTACAGCTTTGAACACAATGAGCTTGTTACTATTAAAAGAAAAAAAAAAAGATGCATCTTAGAAAGATTAAACATATTTTGGATAAGGCATCTAGTTTGCAGATAGTCCTAAAATATTGATATAAAATATTAAATATATCCTCACAATCAAAATAAGAAAACATCAAATTTATGGTTTCATGTCTGGAAAGAGATCAACAAGCTTCAGTTGTTTGAGAATAGCTTCTGCAACTTCCTGAGCCAAATAAATTTAATTAACAAAATAAACAAGGACAAAGAGAGAGATGTGGCTGTAAGCATCAGAAACAACTCTTGTTGCAAGGATTACCTTTGCAGTCAGGGAGGAGTAATGGGTCTACCGCAAGTGACCTCATAGTGCAGTGTGGTGTTTGGCGCTTCCTGAGAAGTTGAGTGTATGATGATCCTTAAACCCATAAACACTGAACTGAGTGAAAAATCTGAACTTTCAATATAGAGAGTTGAAATTTTTCAGCATGGCCATTATGAGGTCAGGTACCTCCCATTTCTCCAGCTAGAATAATAGTAGACTTTTGAATTATGCAACTAGTTTTCTGTTGTTACTTTGAAGAAGATACTCTTTATCATGAACTAGCCATCCATTACACATTTAGGACTACAGATGATGTGCATAAAAATCTCTATATATATAAAATTTGAGTGATATTATGACAGCACTGAAATTGAACTTAAGATTTATAGTTGCTAATACAAAGCCCTCTACTCCTAAGTTAAAAGCCATGCTTTTCATTGGCATGGTGTTAACAGAACCATCAGCCTCTAAATATGATCTATCATTTTGGAAGGGTAGTGTATGATACTTAACAGTTTAAGCTTATTCTTCATTCTAAGATCCATAAAACTCAAATTCATGAATACACTGTCACTTGCAAAACTGTTTTGAACCAGATCCAAAGAGCCATCTTAGATAAATACCCCAAGATGACCTTTGACTGTGTTTTTAGTGTCGCAGAGTAAGTGTGCGTTTGTTCAATGCAAAACCACTTTAAGATTTTTATCTGTAATTTCCCATGAAATTTTGGTGGGATCTTTTTCCATTTTTGTAGCAAAAATAGACTGCTTCATTTTGCTGACTTTTATGACAGAGTGCTAAGGAGGTTAAACAAGCTACACAGTTGAGGAAGCCATTATTAAAATATATAAGATAACAGTGGCATGTTCAATAATGTACCCTTATTATCACATGTTAAGAGATCAGAAAGCCTAATATTTTCCTTGGACTATTTCTAGTATTGTATGCTTTACAACTGTGATAAGGTTCTTTAGCTATTGTATGCACTGAAAACTTGAAAAAAAATAACTTCTGGGTTCATTTTACAAACAGGAAGACAAAGAAAGTAATCATTTTAACTGTACATTTCATTTTCTTATTGAAATTATGTTCTGCTGCCTTGGATTACTGATGAGGACTAAAATAACGTTGCTCACTTCTTGTGGTTGGGGTTTTTTTTGCATGGTTCAATTTTTTTTCACTTTGGGTGTGGAGATTTCAGGAAAATTTCTGTGTGTTTATGAAGCATTTCATGTAGAAATAAATTCAGTAGGTTTGTCTGTGAGTAGTCTAATTTTCTTCAGAAGACATGCTGTTACTTGCAATGTATATAAAGACAATCTCCTCATCCCTACAAGTATACATATAAATAAATAAACATAATGGACTGAATCTGTTATGATGCCAATCACATGCAGTATTGTGCTATTAATAGTGGATTTGCACACAAAACCAGTTTCTTAATCTTAATTCAAAATAATTATTTCTGTTTTTTAAAAAGGAAAAAATGGAAAGTGATAATATTTAACTTAAACATCAGGAAAATACTTAATAATGTGTTTTTATTGAAGAAAAAGTTAGGTTCTAATGATTAAAGAGGTCTAATATTTTTCAAGATTTTTGTAGTTTTCTGCTTTGTGGTCATTGAAATAAAGGTATGATGAATGATTCAGAGGAGGAAGTCTCATTCTGGAAACAAGGAAAAGAAAAGAAATTAAAAGAACTCGGAGCTGGGGCGGTTCAGATAACAACTTACACACATAGCTGGGGTGGCATCACTCTGTCAGTAGAGACTGAGTGATTGAACCTGGTACAGAAACAAATAGATGCCAATGGAAGGGCTAGGAAGAAGATTAAATAGCTAGAACTGCACAAAGGGGAATTTTATCCTCTTTAGCATTAGTCGTCCTGGTTGCATCTGTCTGCCCACTGCCAACACGGCTGCTGTTATCTTTGCCTGGCATTCCAGCAAAAGGAAGGGAGTAGAGCTACCGAGGTGGCAGAGGTTGCACATAAATTGCAGTCTTCATATTTTCTACATGTAATATTTCTCTTTCTGACAGGATGGATGATCTTTTTAAACACAGTATAGGCTAACGTCCAAATACACTATTTATTTTCTCGCATTGTATGGCCTGCCTTGTGATATTTTCTTGAGAATAAATACAGACTGCAGCCATCTGTGTCTGGACCCTTCTCCTGTATCTTCCCACAGTTATTTCTTCTATGATTTATTTTTGCTTTTCTTTCCTTTGTATGTACATGTGTATTTATATATAAGATATAAAGTTCCAGCTGGAAAAAAAAAGGTTTCTCTTTTTAAAACATGTCTAATCCAACTTACTCTTAATCGCATGAATCTTTAGTCCCACTTTCTGACAGCTGATACTTGACTGCTTATATTCTGTCTGATAGGTTGTAATTATTAATTCCCTTTCTACTATGTAAAGATGTTATCACAGTGTCTGTATTGCCTAAGCATGCTGGGATAAGAAATGTACAGATTTGTTTTTTAGAAATATGACAGGAAAAAAGGGGAACAAATTTTCTAACAGCTACAATACAAACTCCTAACTTGATCTTTGTTTTATTTAAGAGGTGATCTATGCTAGACACCAGTTCTTAAAGCCAGTTCTCACCAATTCTTATAAAGGCAGTCAGTTCTTGGAGGAAGTTTTGCCCAATATTTCAGAGTATTCTGAAAGATATTTTGAATTAACTAATCAACAGTTTCTGAGGAAAGCTATTGATTACATGATAAGTTTTTTCTGTTTTTCTGGTGAACTCTGCAAGAAAGGTTGCTGCCAGATTGGTATGAGGAATTTCAGACATGCTTTTACTAGTATCTGCATTAGTCATTAGGCCTACACACAATGTAAATGATTAACTGCTGGATTAAATATTTGGGAGCTAGCTATGTACTGTGTCTTCCAGTTAATTTCCTTGGTAATCACTTTTCACACACAGCAATTCTCTCTTCTACACACATGGAAACAATAACTGAACAAACCTATATAGCTTAAACAAACGCTGTCTCCCATAGGCTTGGAAAAAAAAAAAGGGAGGGATTTTTATTCAAAATGATTGTTACTATATTTATAATATCAAGCATAAATGATTCACTAGATACTATTCCACTTTTGAAGGCAAAATCAACAATCAAATATTGAAGATTCAAGGAAATGAAGGTTCACATCTGGTTCTGGCATATGCTACTTCAAGTCAATTGACTTAAAATTCGTTAACTTGAACCTGGTTATACCAGGTTACAGAAATGTTGGTTTTAGTCCTAACTTTTTGGAGTGTTTTTGAGCAACATGCTGTTAGCCTTTTTTATTTTATACTTTTTCTGTTTTGAAAAAAGTGAAAATAATGGTGGTGTGATTTGACCCAGATTCATCTTACAGACTCAGCATAGATGAATTTATAAGAAAAGATAATGCCTTAAAAAACAGTGTTACAAATTTTTTTTCAGTGTTAAAGGACCATTTTGACACACATGTAATCTACAAATATAGGTATTAATTAATAATGAATGTAAATTTTCTTCTGTATTAATGCTCTCTAAACAGGAGTAAGAGGTTTCCTCCAGCTGGCATGTTTCTATAAACTAAACTCCTGAAGGGGAGGATCATTTCTTGTGTATGATGAACATGAATTGTGTGGATTTACTTTAACAGGAATTCTAGCAAGTACTTTTCCAGTATACATAGTAAAAGATAATGTTGTAGTCTCCACATTTGGAAAATTCATAAATGCATTTGAGAGTTTTGATACAGTGCATGGAATTCTATATTTTGATGTTCTAAAATGATTGAATTGGGAGAAGAGTTTTTCAGAATTGCTTTTTATTAAAAGAATTAAAAACCTACTAAAGGGAAAAATTACTTGCACACAAGTTTCTGTGGATAAATTCAGAAATAAAATCTAGCAGAATCTTGTATCACAAAGCTATTTCAACTTCACCATCTTCCTGTAATTGCCTGTTATGTACTTACCCTTCAATCTCAAAGAGTTATTTCCACTACTTTTTTTCCAGGAAGGCTTGGTAATTGTCCTTTATATTTTGCACAATATAAGTGCTACAGCCCTGAAGTAGCCATTTTACAGCTAACTTTTACTTTCTGTATCTCTTCAGCTAGTTCATGAGTGTTATTAACATTTGATATTCTTTTTCTTCTTCTTTTTAAGAAGGGAAAGAGGAACATTTATACAAGCTCACCTTGACTCAGTAATACTTATGATTTTGAATTATATTCTTCTTCATGTTTATGATGAGAAAAAAAAACAAAAACGCCACCTCTACATGAAACTATTGAATTTTAGTGTAAAGTTCTGGAGAGGTAATTCTTCATGGTTAAAAATAAGACTTTCTGACAGGAAGCCCTTTTATAAGACCATCTCAACTTTCCCTGCTAAGTGTTTAGACAACACACTAGTCAGCCTGAAAGAGTGCGTGTAGTCATCTTACCTGCTTACTCATCAGGGGCCACTAGCACGGTTCTACACTGATCAGGCAATTTCAGTGGATGAAGGGCTCTTCCTGTGCTTGGTGTGCTTCATGGTGCTGGTAGGGTACTCAGTCATTGCTGCTGCTCCTCATGATCTTGCTGTTCAAAGCAACCACCTACTTTATTGTGCCTCAAGCTACCTGTGGAAAAGGGTCATGCCCTCCATTGTTTACACATTGCCTAATACTGTCTACTGTCCTGTATAATAGCAATAATTCCAGCTAAGCACTATTTAAGAAATCAAGGTTAGTAAATTTTGAGGTGGGAGAAAAGACTTTTTTATTTATTAGTTGTATCCACACAGAAACTGAACAATGGTTATATTATGAAAACATTCTGTATGGTATTCTTGTATTTATAGACATTGTCTTAAAAAGGAAAGAGACCACTGCTTAATATTTGTAATAAATATTTTGTATCTATCTTTTACATTATTTCCAGATCTAGTTAGAAATGTAATTCAAGAAAAAAGAAATTGAAAGAGAAAAAATACATAAAGCCCTCAGAAATTGCAGAAAACACACCAACACCTTTATTTGAGAAATTTGTTGTCAAGTATTGACATATACAAATATCTGCAAAGTATCTTGTTGAATATTTTGTGTGCCAGTTTTATGTAGTGATAGATGATTAGATATATTTGCAAATACGAGCTGAATTATCTAGTATAACTTGGTTTAAATGGATTTATTTTTTTCACAATCCAGTGGCTAGAATACCCAACAGGAATTTGCAGATCTAAGTTAAAAGCTACTCCTTTTCTAATTTAGTACATGTATATGAGCTGAGTTCACTTCTCAGACAATTATTATTGTAAGGTTTTGTGAGCTGATCACCTGCAGACTCCTTAACTGATGCAAATTCTCGCTGAATGAGTGTTTCTTGAAATAAAGGCCATGTAAAAATTTGATTGATCAGATTCAGAGAAAGGGTATTTGGTTTCAAATCACAAATTAATACTTAAATATTTTTGAAACTGCAGGGCTTGGAAGCATCTTTCCTCAAACTATATATAGCATAGTTATACGACCACTATCCTGTCACTGCCAAAGCAGAGAGCAACAAAATACAGGCCTTACCAGGTTTCTGCAGGACAGTCCTCAGGAGTGATACTTTCATGTTCCTCCAAGGTAAAGTAGGTTTTCTCTGGTATTTCTGAACTAATTTTTTTGCAAAATGAGATATTTTTGAAGTGAAAGAAATAGATATTCTTTTTTTATTCAGTGAGTGCTAATAACAAGCTCATAAATTTCCTAAACTCAGATGAAGAAATTAAGCAATTAAACTGAATATCAAAACACTTTCAGATCTGATATCCTAACTTCCATTTAATTCTAGTTGCCATGTAAACATTTTGTGCTGGTTGAAATTTTTGAGATAATTGACTCAAATTTTGATTGAAGCAGAATAAATGTTTTATTGGACAAGAATTCTAAGTATGCTGTAAAAAGACTCAAAATATTTCCTTTGGAGTCATGAGACTCAGTTCATGCTTCAGTCAACCTCTGAAGTCCAAAGTAATCTTTTGAAAATGTCACTAAATAGCTCAGATGCTCTGTTGTTAAATTTTCATGCAAGGTTCCCCTTCTAGAATATTCAGTAGAGTTAAAGACATCTTCATTTTATAACATTACTGCTTAAATTTCGTGAAAGTGTACCGGGCTTCCTTTCATAGCAGTAACAGTATCTGGCCAGAGTTTTAACAAACAAAAAGGCCAAAAACTAGCAGACCTGTGCTTTCTTTGGGCAACATCAGACTGCTTTTACACATGGATAAATCTCACTTTGGTATGGTTGAGGTGCCTCCTTTAACAAACTGTATTGCTGACAGCAAAGAGCAAGATTTTACAGCCTGAAGCCAGTGGGAGTTCTGCCTTTGACCAGAGTCAAAAGCGTATCAGAGCACAGGTTACCTCCACTCCCGTTAAGACACTGTCAGATCTGAAATACAGTCCTTGTTTGGGAATCTTTTGGTTCAAATCTTCTTTTGCTGTAACAAAATCAGAAATCTTTGACTCAGAATGTCTTAAACAATAGCTTGCTGAAGACTGGCAAGGCACATGGGTTCACTTCCTGGCTTCCAGCTAAAGTTTGTTTCAAAAATTACATTACAAATCAGTAATGACACTACAGATCCAATAGAAATGTGCAGGAGCTTTGAGTAAATAGGGACATATGAAAAGAATGATTATACATTTATGAACTGGAGAGAATCTTGTGCTGCACTTGAAATTAAAAAAGGTCTGAATCATAACACCTACCAGCAAGGGCTGCATTGTAAAGTGCTGTAAAACCTGGTTATATTGGGTATCTACTGGGTGCATACAGCCTAAATCATGAGCCTTCAATTTCACAGCATGACACTTTAATATGATAATTAGGAACCATTATTCTTTTAAAACACTTTGAAGGACAGCATCTTTTTTGATTTGAATGAGAATGTCCTTAAATTTCTTGGTTTTTAAAGTATTTATTTGGAAAATTCTGTTGAGGATGATCAGAGAACTTCCATTTTTTTCTAATCTTCAGTTCCCTTTTTTTGTTTGTTGATAGGATTTTTGCATGCAATATGCTGCAAGCTGGAAATATGGCAAATACAATTGATGAAGCACTAATTTTCATGCATTTGCCAGCAGTTCAAACTCATTTGTGCAGCAAAGAGCTTTTCAATATAGCTATCAAAGGGCAGAGGAAAAGATATTTCTCTGTGCTCATCAGAGAGCACATATTTCATCCAGGGTTTTCAAAGTGCTTCCCAAATTAACCTTTCTGACCGTCTTTTGACTTAAGTATCAGGTAGGTGAACTGATCTTTGTGTTTCAGCACTTCTGTGTGAAACATATGCAGACAAAAGTGCTGATCCTGCAGAGACGTGAATGGCACTCCATGGGATGCATGGAACTCAGTCAGGCCTGGGTCCTGCAGATAAATGGGGCTTCTGAAGCAAGTGACTGCAATCACAGCTGTGCACATCATCTCCTGCGTTTCCCAATGCCAGCATCAGGCTCAAACTGCCTGCAGCTGCTCACAAGGACTGTTATGCTGCTTCCACTGTGCCTCACACATCTATGTGTGCCTTACCTGCTCTTTGATTGCTTTTCTCCCATCTTAAAATGTAGGCAAGATTTTGGCCTTTATCATTAAGTTCGTTTTAAGATGCTGAACAATGTTACAACATCCGGCACTTTCCCTTCAAATTCATACATGTATATACGTATATATATATGCATATGTAATCTGATGTGCTGTTTGCTGTGAAAAGGTATTGGATGTTACATGTTAGAAAAATCTTTTGGCTTTAACTGGGGAAAACATGCTGGGTTTTGCCAGATGTGTAGTTAGAGTCAGAGTAATTAAATCAGTTGGATTTGCAGGTGGTAGTGGGTGAATATTTCTTGGTTTTTCTCAAGAAAAATGGAATTATAAAAGTCAAGCACATTTTTATCTTGAGGATTTCAGCCAAAATTTGTGGCCATGTGTTTGAATAAGAGGAGAAAAAAAAATTATTCTTGTTTATCAAAACTGTAGAAAAACTGGTTTTCTTTATACATTTTCAGAGGAAAGTTTATTTTTCCATACCTCCCAACTCCTTTTCAGATACTGCCCATCTCTGAAATTTCTTCACAGTTTTTCTCAAGGTCATTTTCCAGTGCTGAACTAGACTTGATTTTCTGCTCTCTCCCTCTCAGCATTACACTTGTTTGTCTTCTTTTTCTTTCTGAGGTGCTTTTATCACCAATCTATGCTTTTAGTGAGTCACCTCCAAAGCCCGCATATGAACTCTGCCCCAGTAAAGGTTATAATCCCTTAATCTCTTCAGTTTTATAAGGGAATACAGTTAATTTTGTACTTTGGGGCAAGTATAAGCTGAAGCATAGTGTTTCAGAATAACATTTAAAAAAACCATTCAGCCCAAATTTTAGTCCTTGAAATAGTTATGGTAATGTAAAATGTGATGTATACCATGAAGTAAATCATACATGGTGTTAGGATAAGCATTATAAATACTCTTTTTTACAAGAACTTGTGATGGACATGGTGAAGTAATGCAGCCAGATCAAGCTTATAATGCTAAAACCTTTAACCTGAGCAGTACATGTACACATATTTCTTGTCCAGACTTTTCACATAGGAAAACTCTGGTAAGAATTATTCACATTGCAGAAGAAGGAAGAGTACAAATGACATGTCAGTTACAATTTCAGTGTTTTATTGCAATTCGTGAAACATCCCTGGCATGCAGCAAAATCAGAGTACCGGACCAGATGTCAGGAATGTTATTTTGTGTCTTTAAGGTCATATTTCATTTTCTTTCTTTTGAAAAGAATTGAGTTTCATTCATGGGATTTTAGAAGGGAATAAAGAGATTTTTGTTACACAGTAATAACCAGTGTGAATCTGAAAAACATATTTTAAGGAATTCTCTGTATAGTACCACAGTTGTTGCTGTTGCTGCCTCTACATAGTTTTCTCTGTAACTATAAACCTCTTAAGAGTATAAACCAGATCAGCTTTTCAGTAGTTTCATTCAAGTTTACAAAGCGTGAAGCTAGTTAATATCCGCCATCCATGTTCCTGAATTTTCTAGAGAGAAGGTTTTAGAAATATTTTGTATACAACAGTTGCTCTGTTCACAAGCTATGTAGAGTTCATTAGTTGATTTACACTGGTGTAATATTTTAAAATTCATAGAGAATATAAGATATATCTTTCCTAACAAGGGATGTTCCCTTTTGTTAAACATACAGGTTAGAATAAATGCCTCACTTTATATGCTGCTTATCACATTAGATGGAATTCATTCTGTCATAAGAGTGGATGGCTTGGTTTGATGGAATGTACTTCATTCAAGGGAGATGATTGTACAGTTTGACAAAATGACTTTTGTGGATGGATTGAGCACAGGAGAGTGAATTGTAGTGTGTTGTCTATGGAAAACACCAAAGAATTAATTTTAAAATGTTGAGTATAGAATGGATTGGAGTGGTTTAAAACATGCACATTATTGATCAATGAGATTGAGAGACCTGACAAAAAGTAAAAATTGCATACAGAACTTATTCTGTCAATGGGCATGTTCTTCATCTACCTGCATCCTCAACAAATTGTATTTTCTTCTGTACTTCATATGCTCTTATCAGCACAATGCCATACTCTCCCAATTTCTCTTGCCTCTGACAATAAAAAGTGTTTGGTGAAATTTCTTGCTGTGACAGATTTCACAGGCACTTCATAGCTCAGCTGCTCCTGTTTGATACAGGATTCTCTGGCCTAGAAAAGAGTCAGAGCTCAGGAAACTGGGCATTTGACTACAAACCCATCTGCTGCAGGTCCGTCCATTGAATTGGGCGAGTAACATACAGGTAGGAAACCAGCAAGGTGTGTGTTTTGTGTTGAAATGCCTGACTCAAGGGAGCAGTGCAAGTCACATCCCTAAAACACCTGATGTTAATTATCCAATTAGCAGCAGTGTTCAGAAAATCCCCAACGCTGAAAGAGGAAAGGTGTCTAGAACACAAGAGAACTTGGAGGATGAGACACATCTCCTATCCACAGAGCTGTGTTTGTTGCTCAGGATAACTTTCAAGCATACATGCCTGTGACAGGCCAGTTCTTTCCTGTCTAGGTAATGGCAGTCTAGCAGCTCAAGTGTTTAACATCCTGAAAATTTGGTTCATACCCACAGCACCTGGTTTATGGGTGACAAAGAACTTCACTCTTCTCGAGAGCAGAACTAGTCATCTTTGACTTCTATAGGTGTTGAGGAAATAATAAAAAAAAAGCATAAATGGGACATGAATACAGCCAGTTTGCCAGAAAAATGTACAAAGAGCTTCCAAAGGGACTGCTAAGTCTAGGCAATCGATTGTTAAAGAAGAATAAATTACCTTATTTTTCCTTTCCTCCTTTAGCCAGCAATACTTTTACAAGGCAAATCCTAACTCACTCTTACCAAGAACAGTCCAAGGCCATTAAGTCATGTGCAGAAAATTGCTTTTTTCAATATAAGTGAATGAACATAATGGAACCATAATCTCATATTGCATTTTACGGTGGGGTGGGCTTAGGTGAACTCAATAACTTCTAGATGGGATAGTTTCCAGACAGAGACAGTACCACTGCCCAGGGTCTGAAGCTAGACATGACTAGATTCCTGCAGCCCCACTTGAATAGTATTTATGAACCTATTGAAAGTTTAATTTGAAAAGAGTGTGTTGTTGGCAAATGCAGAGCCTTTTGAACTAGCAGACTGTCCATGGATTTTTTTTCTTTTTTGTTCCCTATTGCAAAGCTGTTATCATGACTGTTTTGTATCAAATGCTCTCATAAGAGTTCATAATACTGCATAATAGGGGTAGGTTGAAGTGTTTATAAATTGTTAATGAGTAGTGTTAACTGACCAAAGTTAATAAAGATTCATTAAAATTCATAAAATGGTTGATGTATATTTCATTACAATCATAAAATTAGATACTTTTCCAAACATCCTTGTTTCCTGAAACTCAAAATTAGGAATTTTCAGAAGCATTAATTAGTGGAAAGCTGAAGGAAAGGTTATGATGAATGTGCAGTTTGAGCTATTTTGAATAACTCTTCTGTATAAGTTCATAAATTATTCAGTACCAATCACTTATGTAATATTTCTTAAAGGTAAAAGAAGTATCCTTTTAGGGCTGGTTGCCCTTTCCTTAAAGCAAAATGACTCTAACTCTGCTACTTTGCTGGAACTAAGTTACAGAAATAAAGTGATTTTTTCCCCCCAGGGCAGGCATCTGTTACTTCCTAAAGTAAAGAAAAGCTCAAGGAACATATGGTCAAAGGAATTTGGCAGGGTTCTGTTTTAGAAGAAGAGATGTATATTAGGCTGAAACAGGAAACAGGAAAGTATCAGATTCAGCCAATAGACTGCCAGCACATTTTATCTAAATTTGTGAGCTTTTTAGTAAAGCACTGGCTGAATGTAACTGGAGGTAAGAGCAATTCAGCTTCTGAACACACAAGGAAGTCAGGTCTTATCAGCTGGGTAACAAACTTTGCATAAACTTAATTGTGCATAGTTGGCCAGTGCAAATCATCTTAATCAGAGGTTCAGTTTTGTTAAATGAATGCCTTGAGGGTGGGGGTGACAGGTCACTCTCATGAACAAACATTTCAGAAGGAACATATCAGATCCAGAAAGGCTACTAAATAGCATGCAAAAGCCAGTGAAATCTAGATTTCTGAATCATTCAAATATCTGATATCATTTGAATTCCACAATTAATTTTGAAAGGAAGTCACCAACACTAATAAAATGAGGATTTATCTTCCTTGAAAATTGTATGTAATCTGAATTCAAAAGTGTTAATTAAAACATTGTACATTTTCTATAGACTGGAGCCTTATTTCCAGTTACTGTCCATTTTTGAAATCTAGGAAGAAGGATGGTGAGAATATCATAGTCATGATGCCTGGAAAACTTACTCTGGGATTCATGGTGAGGCTTTTTTGCAATGGTTGCTCTTGGTTAAAAAAAAAAAAAAAAAAAAAAAAAAAAAAAGTATTTTTTTGAATATTTTTCTGAAGCTGTCAAGCCAGGTTTCTACTTTTATTCATTTGTCGTCTTTGCTGCAAGGGTTATGACTTCTGCAATTTCTGCCCTTTTTTAAGATGCATTGCCACTTGATGTTGAATGAAAGAGAGAGGAATCAAAGAGCTGCTCTCAAACTTGCTTTTCCTCATCTGTGCAGTACAAATCTATGCTGAAATGGAAAGTGAGATGCTAAACTTCCACACTCATTTGTCAGGCTACTCATTAATGATTATCAGGAAAATAATTATGAGGAAAAAAGCTAGACTTCAATGGAATGAAGATGCTATTTCAAAACAGGTATCAATGAGTTGTAGTCCATACTGCTTTTCTGCAGTGATCTTGCTGCTTAGAAGTATCTGATGTCATTAATAATTCAAGGAACTTTGTGTTTTCAACCCAGGGCATATTACTAAAAACCTCTGAATGTTATTGCTAGAAGGGCCCCTCCCAAAATGTGCCTTTTTTCCCCATGTGGAATTGGCTGCATCATGACTTGTGCATTTGTTTTCATGCAATATTGAGCATTTGAGTAGTATCTTCACTCTGCCAAGCTGCAAGGGAAGGGGGCCGTCAGACACAAGGAGTGTCCTCAAGAGAATGGGTGTGCTACAATGAGAAGGGTCAAAATTTCCTGGCAGCTGAGCAAAGAAGCTGTCAGTCAAGGGAAGCTGAAAGATACATGTAAGGCAAAGGTTTCATTTAACAGAACAATTCTGGTGTTTTTAAAACAACTTTAAATTATAAGATTTCAAAGGTACTCAATGTCTTTATTTTACTGAAGGCACAGAGAGGTGAACTGAAGACAATGAAATAAATGCCCAGAATCAAAACCAGAATTAGAGCATTAGTCCCTCAAATCTCAACTTGCACTGTATCTTCTTTACCACATCACTTTACTTTGTCTCAAGGTAAGCTTAAAGAACTGTGAAACAATAGACTGGAATGTTTTCCTGACTTCCTATGCTGGGTCAGCTGCAGCCTGGAAAGACATCAAGTTGTTTTCTTGTGAATGGCATGGGCCTCTCCTTCCCCAGAATCAAAGTAAATATTTCCTGTTTTCTTTCTTTGAAGCACATATTTCTTTTCTTGTGTTCACAGAATTTAGGCCATTGACTATTAGTGGATTTTATTGCCATTTCCATATATGTATATTTTCTGTATTTTTATTAAGATTCAATTCACCTTATTAATTTACCATTGTTAAAATATTTTTAAGAGGTATTTGAACAACCACTGAAATGATTTCCTTCATTTGCATATTGAATGCCTTGGCAATGTCTAGATGAAGAACTGGATGTGGAGGGCGATATTTGGACAGATATGTAACACTTTCAAATGCTATGACATTGGGTGTGGTGAGCAAGACTGGAGCAAGTTTGGGCTGTAGAGTCTAGTCTAATTGCAGTATGACAAACTGTCAGGGGTATCAGCAGTGAAATGAATGACACGAGATTTTATCTGACCTATCCAGATAGCTTTTGCAACTGCTGTATTTCTACTAATCATTAGAGTACAGCAGAGAAAGCTTGATGTCATTTGCGGCTCTCACCTTTACACATCATGATACAGTGAGTTTAAGGCTTACCTTTTGAGTTAGGAAGTTTTACAGTTAAGGGGGTGGTTTTGTGTAAATAGTCATCTCCTATTCAGGCACATCATGTGAAGCTCTCTCTACTGCTACAAAGACCTCCCTAAAAGCAAAACAGATTCAGCACAAAAAAAGTTCTCCTTACAGATCTGAGTGAATGTCTAAGCATTCAGATTTTCTTCTGCTTGAAACAAGCAGGTAATTTCTATGATTTTAAATTTACTAGGTAAACCCCATGCCACATATGGCCCCTAGCTACTGAAGACTTAAATTACAAATTTTTATCACTTCAAAAATTATTTTCTTTAAATGGGAGCTGATCAGCATTCAGAACTACATTCTGATGATTATTCCAGGCTCCTGGAGTTGTAGAAACAGGAAGAAATGAGATGTAAGGCAGTATTTCCAACTAGCGTTTTCTCAAGTCATAATTCTGTGCATACACTCAAAATGCCTTCTCATATTACAAGTGCAGAGCTTGTATCTGCAGCATATCAGATCTCTCAAGGTGATTGTATCAATATATGAAACATACTATTTAGGGAACATCAAGGGTTAAGAGTGAAGAATGACAAAAATCTTTCAGTTTTCAGAGGAAAATTGTAGGAAAGTCAACATATATGTTTGATTTTTAACTACTTTTGACATGAATCAAACTTTTGGAGAGATGTTGGAAATAAAGCTTACAGGTGATTGAGATGAATAAGACACATATTTACAGGTCACCTGTTTACAGCTGAGAAAAATGTAATTATTTTTTTACGTAGTGTAATGTCCTGACATATGATGGAAGCTGAGGCCTGGTTTAGCTTTGGAGCAAGACAGGCACAAGAAGGTTAGGTGAGTTGTAAAGACTGAAGAAGCCAAGAAAAAAGGAATGTGCTGAGAAGGAAAGATCACTGGATGATATTGACCCGAAGGATCACAGTGTGAGGGAAGTTTGAAGAAGATCTTAGAGATTTCTTTGTGCTAGAAAGTTATATACAACAGTGCATGAATCCTGTGTGGACCTGACAATTTTTGCCTGCTATTAAAAAAAAAAAAAAAAAATTATTCACCAGAAGCTCCAACTTTCAGTAATGAGTTGTAGGGAAAAGTCAGTTTAACACATTGGAGTGTTTCAGAAAGGAAAGTGATTAAAAAAATGAGGTCTAGAAACTAAATTGTAGTATCAAATTTAATGAATTACTCAATTTTTATATAGGGAAATACACCATGAAAGAAATAGTACGAAGCCAGTTAAGACACAGGGAATTAAAGTTCATGGCTCAAAGAATTTAAATGTTATACATTTTGCTGAGTGCTCAGAGATGTTTAATGCAAACTTCCATGTCATCCCTCGTAAGCAGAGTGAGCATATATGCTGGTAGCCAATATCTAGGTTTTCTAGCTGTACTACTGCTTTGGAATTTATGTTTCTTCAGGTACCACTGAGATTTGATTTAGGTTTCTGCTTTATACAGTTTGTTAATAGAATAACATTAGAAGAACATATCTACCTGAATGCCTTCTTACACTCCTCTCTTTGAACTCCTATAGTTTGGTAGCATTTGAGTAATTGTATGTGTATGACAGTATCGGACTGAGCACTGCTGTTAGTTGTACAGAAAAACAAAAAAAGGATTATTTTTGTCTTAATGTTGCCAAATCTCCAATAAAATGAAAACTTTTGAGTTATGTCTGGGATTCCTTATGTGTTTCACCCTCAGATCCCTTTCAAAATGTTTTCCATTGTGTTCATCTTTACAGAATACTTAAAACTGCAAAGTTATCAGAAGTCGCATTAGATTTTTTTTTTTCTCTGAATGACATAGATGTCTCTTTTATTCTGAATTCTTAATCTTTAGCCAATTTTAATCTGTCTTCTATTATACTGGATTTATACATTTCATTGATTTTGTGTTATTAGAAAAAATATTTCAAATGTCTATATATAATATTTAGTTGAAATCAACTGAAAAACTGTAGGGCTGAGCAGGATAAGCACTTCTCAAGCTGCAATATAAGCAATTTCTTTCTTTTGTTCAATAAAAAATTCTCTCTGCTTTTTCAATATTCGTTTTTGCTTCAACACTTTTCCTATCACACCAAATAATCCTTTGTAACAAAATTTTAATAATTTCTGGAAAAAGACCTTAAATGAATCTCTGTCTTCTTTGTCTCACCATTCACTAGTCTGTTAAACCAAGTTTTGGTTTAACTTGGGTTAGGCTGGTACAAGACAATATTGTCTAAGTCAGAATCACAAACCATCCTTTGCCAAATAATACATTTGTAGATTTTATGTAGCATTTTTCCCACATGAGTGCTTTCTGCAACCAGTTGACAGTTGTAAATCCCATTTATACTTTTGATCCTTCTTAAACTTTTGAACAATATTAGACATCCACTATTGCTCTTGTGCTTTGTCTGTCTGCACTGAGATATCTGTAAGATTTGCCAAAGGCTTTCCTGCTTCCCCTGCTACTTACTTCATAATGATGGGATATTATTCATCTAGATCTGCTGTCTTGTCATCTTTTTTTACATCTAGTTGCCAGATTTTATACCATCTTGCAATCATAAAATCTTAGTGCATTTTATTCTTTCCTCAGAAAACTCTGCTCCAGCCTCCATCCTCCATCTTCCTTCCCTTTTTTTTTTTTTTATTTTTTTATTTTTCAGCACTAAGGCAAAGCTGCATTAACAGTCAGAGCAATATGTAGGCTTTGTTTTTCTTATGGATTCCTGACTCACTTCTGAACCATTCATCTCAAGATTAAGTTATTTGAAATTTGAGTAGTGACATGACTTAAACAAGAACTATTATCTATTTGCTTACATTTAAAGAATAAAAGTGTCTAAGTTGGAATACTGTTGTTAAAAAGATGACATCATATTGAAAAAAACCAGACAACCTCAATGCTAGAAAAAAGGAAGAGACTGTAAAATGGTTTAGAATGAAAACTATCTCAGAAGGAAAGAAATAAAGGTGAATGACGCATGAGCCAACATCTGGACTGAGAATCAGACATATCATTCAAACACACATATTATGGACCTACCATGCTGCAGGACTGGGAGAACAGGTCCATCTTGCCTCCTATGGGAAGACTGACTATGTATTATCTAAATGCCATGCAAAAAGCTGGAAGTGGTGCCAGCATCACAGCCATTACAGCATAGCAGTTTTTTCTTTCTATTTGGACTACTGCAGATACCTACAGAAAACAGGACGTTTTTAATAAGTGGTTATCCACCTTGAAGTGGATAAAGGTCAAAATGTTGATTTTCATGTGAAGATACAGATATTAAATCAGAAATATTTGTGTAGGCAAAATGATGCCAATCCATCTGCTTGACATAGTTTTTGTAGTGCATCCCTAAACTTATTTGTTGACCAGGTAATCAAACATTTATGTTCTTGATCCCAATACAGAATTATCATCTTAAAATAGGATTTGCATTACAGATAGATATTAGTCATCCATGGCTAGAAATGAAAACTAATATTAAAAATACGCACAATATATTCAACATGCCTGAAAAGCATTAGTGAAGGAAGCAAAACATTTTCATTCTCATCCGAATTTTTCAAAGTATCTCTATATCCTTTCTGGATATTTAGATTTATTTTTTTAAATGCTCTTCTTGTTTGCACTGAAGGTTTTCTTCATCCCTTATGTCTTATTGAAAAAAAATATAGAAAAGAAAATGAACAAAAATTTTAGACTGCGAAGCCACTAGCAAATGTTGTTGTTAAAAATGATGTTAGGTAATTCTGAGAAATAACAGATGACATATGAAATTTTTAATGGGCTATCTTTGTAATTAAAGTGAGTCCAGATGTGTCCTGTAATTTCCTAAGAAGCTGCTGTATTCTCTGGAAGAATGTAATAATAGTGAATTAACTACCTCTTCTAGTGTAGATGGAAACAACAGGAAAAACAATCAGGAAACCATGCAAATGTTTTCAAGATTTTTTTTTTTTCTTTCTATCTTGGGAAAGAATGATTGCTGGGGGGGGTTTAGATATATGTATTTATTATACAAAGGCCCTTAAAAGGGTTTTTTTTGCATTTTGTTGAAAGTTTTCTTGCCATATATCTTACAAAGATGTGTCTGGTTGTGTTATGAACATCCAATCTGTCCCTTGTTAATCATTTGCCATGTACGCTGTTTCCCATAATCCTTACTGTTAAGTCCTGTTGATTAAACTTGATTAAACTGTCTTCTTTTGTCTCACCTTTGCTTATATGAAGTTCTGAGTTTCTGTAATTAACGTTTTTCCAAGGTGCTGACTAAGACCCTTCCAATCAGACAAATTATCTTTGAGTTTACAAGGTCTGCTGCTGCTGAAACACCCGGGTTTCTGCTGATTCCTCAGCCAATATAGCTACTTTCATTTATAATCATGTTGACTGGTAAAGTCTCCAGAAACATCACCTGAATCTTCAGTCATGTTAAGATACCACAAAGCCACTACATTCAAAAATGCCTGAGGCATTTAGAACAGGAATTGAATGCCAGATTCCAACATAGCAATTAAGCAAGCAAACTCTGGCTGGCTGCCATTTATCTTTTGTAGCTGTATGACTGTTTGATAGGAAACTTCAGAAGCTACCTGACTTGTTTCACTGTAGGCCTGTATGTGTTCCTGAAACTCTGACGAGTGTGTTCTGAGCACACTTAATATGTGCCAGGAGTGGGTCTCTAACTAGCATCACAGTGGATGTTTTTGAGCTGCTTTATTTTTATTTTTTTAAGACTTCCAGTTGCTACAGAGGCACTACTCAGTTTAGTGTATGAAGCAGTTCCCAGAGGCAAAGGTGTAGATCTGGCATCTTCCTTCTCAGCTTTGGCCCAGCCCAAGCACACAGCACCCACATTTTCAGAGAGTATTTTCCTCTGAGGCTGATACTGGAGTTTGGGAAAGGAGAGAAAACCTCCCTTGTGTTTCTGGTGGAGTTGTGTCATTGTGCAGGAGGGAATACTAGATTTGGGAGCTCAGGAAGAGAGAGTGAAAGGAAACACTTGGTCATGTATCAGAAGTTAGGAAATCAATTCCAGAGGAGGAAATCTGGACTCTCTTCACACACCCACATCCACTTATTCATCTTATACAGAAAGTTCACAATGAGAGAGAAACGTAGAACCCATCTCCTAGGTGAGGATCCCAACTACTGTACCAGAGCTGTCATCTCTCCTTGGGTCTTTCTTCTTGGTTAAGTGTAGTACAGCTGACAGTGATGCTGTTGCAGGAGGAAGAGAGGAATAGCTCCACTCTTCAAGCATGTGCTGTTAGAGCTGGGGCTTTCCCAGTTCTTGGATGAGCATACGAACTACTAGACAATAAAAAACCACCACCAAAACAAACAAACAAACAAAAAACAACACCCCACAACAAGGACATGAAGAAGTATATATATTTTTAAGTACAACCTGCACATTAAAGGAGGGGAAAAGGAAAACTATCTTCACTTCTTTAAAAAAATTACCTGTTGTTCTCATCTTAAAAGGCAGATTCTGACCTTTTGGTTGGATGGATGTGGGCAGTCAAGACCTGGAAAGACATGGCAGTTCAGGTTTTGTATTCTGTCCTCAGTACTTGTTAGTTCTACTCTCTCAGCATGCTGTATTTTTAAAATCAGTCTAGAGTGTATATGGTATGTAGGAAACATAGTAAAATTCATTTGCATATTGGCTTTTCCCATTGATTGCTATGGGTAGTATATAGAATTCAGTATCAGAAATGGGAGGCTTATGGGTGCAAACCTGCAATTAAGAGCCTGTAGACCTTACCATGGATTCAAGACTTCATTTGGACCAGGGATCTGGCTTATGGAAAAATCCTATGCTTTCAAGTCCTTATTGAATTCAGCTTCAAGTATTTTTTCTGGAAGCACAAAGTAAATCACAGATGAAGGAGGGGTCCAAATTCCTGATTTTCACTGTGGGCTGTACACCTGATGAATTTAATAGCACCATCAATTTCTGTTGAAATAATTTCCACTGTGTTCTTAAGTGAGTCATTATATTTTTTGGCTCTATTCACCAATGAGAACTGAATGATTGTTATGAAACAAAATGCTTTGTACTGGTCATAATTGTACAGAAAAGGTAGAAATAAGACTAAAATATGTCCATTATTTGCCACCATTCTCATTTCACAATGTTAGCAAGAAGTTGACTAAAACAAAAACTCTGCTGAAGATCCTTGATTTTTCCTGAAGGTCTGCTAGTTTGTCCCTTTCTTTAAAATTCCTTTAGGAATTTTACAAGCATTATTTTTAATTTTGTTTTTACCCAGTTTATCTCATACATATGTGAATTTTATGGCCAGCAATATAAAGAGTATTCCAAGGACTTTTATAAAGATGTTGAGCAATACTTATTTGTTCTGTAATGTAGCAGCTGATTTTATGAAACCATATATTTTTGTCATATAACCAATTGCTTTCCTGTAGATGT
Organism: Hafferia zeledoni; assembly: GCA_035583235.1. NCBI lineage: Eukaryota > Metazoa > Chordata > Aves > Passeriformes > Thamnophilidae > Hafferia > Hafferia zeledoni. The sequence continues at coordinate 59,726,803 of JAWWEV010000134.1, read as the reverse complement.
ATTCAGTAGTATAGAATGCTCAGTCATCAAAATGTTTCCAAGGGCTTTTAAAACAATTACATTGATTCTGAACTTTGTCTATGCAATGATAATTGTAATGGTACTATTATTAGAAGGAGTTTCTTTGGGGTTGATGAGCTGCAGGTGATTTCAAAGTAGAAACTGTTTATCATTACTGTATCACAGTATTTTTACGGGAAATACAGTCTGCAAGACAAGACTTGGAAGTTTGCTCATAATGTCCTTATTTATTTTTGGAGAAGAACAGATTATGGTTCATGAAATTAATCTTAGTCTTTGCAAGTGACATTTCCAATGGTTCTGCTATAGATTCTGGTTTGACATAACCTTTTCTTTTTCCTGCAAGTACAATACTGGGTTTTTTTCCTTGGTCACTGGACACTTGCACAAGAGAGGAAGTACAAAGGTGAAGTTCTGCGGGTCACACTGACATGGGGAGAAGCAGCAAGAGGACAAAAGACACTGACAAGGTGACTGGACTTCTGTTGCTGGGACTCTACATATGCTCTTTTTCAGATGGGCATTTGGAGAGTCACTCTTATCTGAAGCTCTCAGGGTAATTCAGGGACAAGTGCAAATGCAGGTTTCAGGTGAACAAAAGGAGCTCAGTTTTTTTGAAGCTCCTAAACACCCTTTTACAAGTTAAAGGAGTAATAGGGGACTACAAAAGACAAGACCTTCATAGGAGAGACCAGAAACTCAGAAGTGATGGAAAACAAACCAAACCAAACAAAACCAGAATAAGAATAGGGGTAAAATACTGTCATTTCATAAGACTTTTTTTGACAATAAATGGTTTTGATACTAAAGAACCACAAAAAATACTGAAGAGAGATAAACTTTTCCCTATTTCATAAAATCATTATTCTTATCTATTAGGAAGAAAGCCATAACAGTTGTATTGACAAAAACTCCTTTTAAATAAAATTTTTCAGAAGCTGTCTAGGACACCAGGAAAAGAGAGAGATGAAAACTTTTGTGCCAGAACAGATTATGTTTACAATAGCAGTTGGGTCTTCACAAGATGTTTGCTGATATTGAAAATTGCACCTTTGAAACCTGACATTTTTTAGCAAAAATTTCTGGCTTCTGGCTAATATGAAGCCCCAGAATGTTCAGCTCAACCCTGACAACCTCTCAGCACCTCATGGGAACTGGGAGGTTGCATGCCATGATTAACACCATGACAACTGGTCTCACTAGAAAGAGGTGTGATTGTGGTCTCCCTTGTTTTCAAGATGACACAATGCATCATGAGATTCTTGATCTTTTGACATTTGTTTTATGTTTAGGCTTCTTTAGTAGTTTGTGTCAAGCAGAGCAAGGGATTATTTTTCTTATGGCTTGCAAAAAAAGGTTAGTTTTCTTTCTTTTGGCAGCTTATGGCCAGTTTTACATATGAATCCAGTTCCTCAGTGAATTGATAAAGGAAAAGAACAGCTTTAAGCACAGAAAGGGTAGATTGGGAGATGGTGGCTGTAAGCAGATGTATGGGGAAATTCAGGAACCTAAAATGAGGATACTATACCAAACAGAGCAGTTCTCAGAAAGAAAGCAGTTCAAACAAGAGAATCTGTCTTACCCACAGGTACCTCAGTTCCCTCATCCACAAGTACTGGTGTCTGTGCAAGTGTCTAAGGAAATATGATGTGTTTCCCTCTGTTCTGGAGGAATATCCTATATATTTTTCTATCCAATTTTCAAAGCAGGACACTGGGCTGGATGTACTCTTGGTCTGATAGAACAGACTATGCTGTTCATTCTGCTCCTTTATCTCTATTTCTCCATGAATATCACCTGTTTTACTGCCCTAAAGCCTTATTCTCCTCTCCAGGTCTCCTTACTCATTCTTGCCCCAAAAAGCTCACTTAATTCTGACAGCCCTACCCAAGTTACCTACTGATCCCTTGTTTTCTCATCTCACTCTTGCCTTACTGTCCTCCTGCCTGGTGCCCTCTCTACTGTAATTGCATGAATCACTTTTGCATAAATCAGTTTTCCATATACCTCGGTAAAGGCCAGGGGTACACACAATATTACCACTAAGTTCCCTTTCTTTACAGTGACTGGAGTTTACTGGAACCTCAGATCCCTTTGCACGATCCTGTGCTCAGTGAAAACAGTATGCTAACAGGAATTGCAAGATTTTAGCCTCTATCTGTTTATTTACTGTAATGATTTCTGCATAAACTGTTTTGAAGTTTATGTCTCTCCACAAAGTTCCATTTTCAATTAAACAACATATTTTAATTCAGATAAATAGAGAATACGTGCCTTTGTCTTGCCTCCCTCTGTATTTGGGAATTCTCAAATTTCTCAGTATAAAAACCTCTTGACCTACTTTTCCCCTGAACTCTCTTCTGCAGTCTGAGGCAGAAACACAAAGAGAAACAAAGACAAACATCCCTCACAATGATGATTTCCCCCAGTTGGTTTCCTGCACAACTATTTGCTCTGTCACTTTGAGTCCTGATCAGCAGAAATCTTTATCCTGTATAAAAGTTTCTATGAAGCTAATTTAGGACACAGAAAGGGCCTCATTTAAACAGAAGAGAACCCAAGCAAAGCACAGAACACAGTGATCTGAGCCTTTTTGTGTTGTGTTAGAGAAATGTATAAATATTTTACTGTAACTGTCTAGGAGGTTATGATGAAATACCTCTTTCTTTGGAAAACAGGGAAATAATCTTTCCTGGAGTCCATGTTAGCCTGGTGTTAGTGAAATCAGCTTTATGAGACAGCAATACTCAAGGCTTTGAGTTGGGTCATTTTGGATTATGTCTTTTGCTTTTTATTTCTTTTGGTTTCTTTTCAGAATGATTTTTCCAAGTCTGAAGACTTTTATTTTGCCTTAAAACCTTAAAAAGTCTCTTTTTTTTTTAAATCTTTTTTTTCTAAATGGGAAAATGACCTAATGTAATTGTAATTAGTCCATAGCCCTGTGAAATAAAAGCAATGAGTTTCTGGGATCTATTTAGCCCTAATAATCAAAGAATATAGAAACAGACTTCTACATAAGTATATGTGATACTGTACAAAGGCTTAGCTTCACATTTCCTTATTGATTAATCTTTCTATCTGGAAACATTTATGAATTCTTTACTAAACTGGAGAATTTTAGAATATAAGTTGACTACTATAATATATAAAATATTTTCTGTCATTAGTAACACTCAAATGTAATGTTTAAATAAATTACAGTTTTCCTTTGAATTGTACTTTGTTAAGTTATCTGTATGTATTGAAAATTAAAGCCTGCTATAGGTTTCAAATTTATGGAGAACATTGCCCTACACCATTAATCCCACCAGGATTTAGTTTAGAGATACTTCACTTTTGAAGGCCAAGCAGTGAGAAATTTCAAGCAGTATGGCATTCAACAGAACTCTTGCTTTGTTTCAGGCTTAGCCATGGTATTATATACAAGTCTGAAGGGATGCTAACAGCTGCAAAGAGTACAGTAGATGAATTAATTCAGTATTTTGAATTGACATGGTGGTTACAAGTAAAAGATTTTGACGCTCTGATGGATGAAGCCTATTTGGCAACAGATAATGTGAAAATCACCATAAAATCTCAGCACCTTCTTGATAATTTCATATGAAGGATCTCTGATTTCTGCCAAAAATTGTGATTGCATTGGTATCCCTCTGAATAGATGATGTATACTACTGAGTGTGCTTACCATCTGAAGTCAAAGTGAGAACACCCACTGGTCATGCATAGAGGTCTGTACGTGGAATATTGTCATAAGGTTGAGGCATAGAAAAGTTTAATGTATCTGTGTGAATAAACATGGTCTACTGCAACTCGGCATTACTTCGGGCTGTAGGGTTCAGGGGCAAATCCTGCTTCACCAATTTAATCTCCTTTTATGACACCATTATCTCCCTAGTTTATTGAGGGAAGCCAGTTGATGTAATCTTTTAAGATTTCAGTAAAGCTTTTGATACTGTCTCTCACAGGATCCTTCTGGACAAAATGTCATGTCTGGTCATGTATTTCACAGCTACATGAAACAAGGATATTCTTGTAAAACCCCTATAAATGCAATGCATTTTCATGCTGAGTCAGCATTTAGGCCACTGATTCTACCCCACCAGACCCATGCCCTATCACTAGTCAGGTTCTTCAGGGCTTCATCTCAGGCTCTTCAACATCTTCATAAATTACTTGGATGCAGGACTTGAACATATACTAAATAAGTTTGATAATATTAAATCGGGAAGAGCTGTTGACTCCCACAAAGACAGAGGAGCCCAGCAGAGAGACCTCGATAAATTAGAGGATTGGGCAGCAAGTGCCAGATTCTGCACCTGGGATGGGGAAACCCTGGATGTATGGACAGACTGGGGAATGAGATGCTGAAAAGCAGTGTCATGGAAAGGGACCTGGGGATCCTGGTCAATGGCAAGTTGAATATGAGTCAGCAGTGCCCTGGCAGCCAGGAGGGCCAACCATGTCCTGGGGGGCATCAGGTACAGCATTGACAGCCAGTTGAGGAAGGGGATTGTCCTGATTTGCTCTGCACTGGGGTGGCCTCACCTGGAATATTGTGTGCAGGTTTGGGCACCACAATCTAAGGAGGATATAAAGATGTCCAAAAGAGAGTGTCCAAAAGAGGGCAACAAAGATGGTGAAGGGCCTTGAGAGGAGCAGCTGAGGGCATTTGTTCTGTTTTGCCTGGATAAGAGGAGACTGAGGGGAGACCTTATTGCAGTTACAATTTCCTCATGAGGGGAAGAGAAAGGGCGGGCACTGATCTCTTCTCTCTGTGATCAATGACAGGATGCAAGGGCATGACCTGGTTGTGTCCAGGGATATTTAGGCTGGGTATTAGGAAAGGTTTCTTCACCCCAAAGGTAGCTGAGCACTGGAACAGATTCCTAGGGAAATGATCACAGCACCCATACTGGAAGATTTCTAGAAGTGTTTAGACAATGTTCTCAGGCACATGGTGCGATTTTTGGATTTGTCCTGTGTAGAGCTAGGAGTTGGACTTGATGATCCTTAGGAGTACCTTCCAGATAGTCTTTGATATTCTATGATTTAATTGCTAATATTTCTCCCCCTTTTCAAGTGTATATTTTAAAATATTGAAAATATTATCAGAAGTATAAAAATTGTAAAATGTTGGTAACATCAGCTCTTTATCCATATATGTACATGTAGCAAATATCAACCTCAAGAGAAAAAAACTCAGTGATCATCCATAAATAAATTGATCTGACAGCAAGTTCACATTGTGCTGTAGGCAACATCTTGAAACAGGTTTGCCTGCAGTGAAATCTGAAACTTTGGAAGAACACAGTGTGAAAACAACACCTACAGTTTCATTGGGTTGGAAATGTCAGCATATCACAGATAAGACAAAACTCAGTAATTTTTCTGTTGGGCTTTGGAGGAGAGTTAAAGATGGAACATCATTGCAGGTGCTGAAGTGTGGTATGAATCTTCTTCACATTCCTAGAGAAAGGCCATCCAGTTACAAACACAGTGTCATCCTTATGGAAAATTATTTCTGTTGAAACTAAAATCTAAATTTACATGAAATAACATACAAACTTTTGATGAGCTCTCTTTAATGCAGGACAGTAGATAGTGAACTACTGCTAGTTCAATATTGTAAACTTAATTCTGCATTAAAGAATAATTGAATTTATAAACAAGTCTTTTGTATCAAGATAAAAATCTCTGTCTGTGGGACAGAAATTCATCCTCGTGATAAAAAGAGCTGCATTAACACTCGGGAAATACATGTTTCGGTCCTGATCCTTCCTCAGACTTCCTGTATTATCTTTGACAACTTACTCTTTGTTTTTAACTGTAAAGCTGGAATGAGACCATTTCCTTTAAAGCATTCTTCAGTTTATAAATGTGAGGGACACTTGCATATGTGCGTCCTACACTGACCCTGTGTAAATGAAGGTCCTAAGCCATGCTGTAAAAAAGATAAACACTGTAGAAGTGCAGAAGCTGCCATTTGGTATAGAAAATTTTGTTTTGGCAAAATTAACAATTTTTGAAGCTCAGATAAGATGTTCATGACATTTCCACATGGGATTTTTCCATTTAGGGAGTACAATTTTCAAAGAAGTTCTCATAAGGTTTAACATACACTGATTTAAAAACAAACAAACAAACAAACAAACAAACAAAAAAACCCACAACAACAACAACAACAACAACAACAACAAAACAACAAAAAACAAAACAAACAAAAGAAACAAACACCTTAAAATTTACATTTTGGGAGAAATTTTGAACATTGTTTTTCTTCTGAATCAAGAATGAAAACACTGAAATGTCAATATATTGGTAAACTGGAGAGCACTAACATTTATAAATTGGAAATACACCTCCAAATTCTTTTGAATTAATGGATCTTATTTAGCAGGATAATTATTCATGTCATTAATTAAGAAATCCAAGAAATTTTATGACACTGATATTTTGAATCAAGTAACAGAATAGAAAATGTTATGGTCTTAAAAGCAACTTATTTAACTCTGTGCAACCTTTTAGGAAAAAAAAAGAAAAAAGGTTTCCAAGAGTCTGTTTTCATTTGTAGTGGAAAAACTCAAAATCCTTAAATGTTAAAAAGAATTCCCTAAAATATTTGATTTCACTGTGAATTCAGCTAAGGATTCCTTTCTTATGCAGATTATGAATTATAATATGTGTTCAATGTTTTGAATAATGCTGATTCTTTTTCAATAATTTTCAGCTTACTTCTGTGTTCATGCTTTGAAAATTTAGAAATATTTACAAAAATAAAAGGGAACAAGTCCGAACAGAGATTCTTGTTGCAGAAATATCTTTATAATGCAGAGTTTTGCTTGCTATTACAATGCATTTTCACTGTGATTTATGAACACTGTATGCACAGCATTTGCTGTTGAAATAGTATGAAGGGAAATTAAGTTTATGAGGATATCCACTGTGGTAAAATGTTAGTGAATCACAGGTAATCCAAAGACAATATCATGTCCTTTTTCCTTTTTATTACCTTCTGCAACCTTATATTTAGGATGATTCTTTTATCTCTGGTAATACCTGTTTGGTTTGCTTTGTTCTACAGGAACAGTTTTAAGACACTCTTAAGCTTTAAAACTATCAATGAAATTTTATTTTCTTTGCTTTAGAATTCAAAATTTTAAAATGCAGGGATTTAAAAGACAGCAATGTCATGCATATAATTCCTTACTCTAACAATGAAGCAGTGATGAGAAAGTAATTTAAATGAGTGTTCCTTTTGAACCTTAACAGCTCTAAATCTGACAAATTCAGAGAAAGGAAAGTGTTGTTTAACGCAGTCTTCAGCCTGGTGAATATGTTTCCAAAGGACAATGTTTTTCAAAAGAATTTTCCTTTGGGGTAGATAATCACTGGCAATGAGCAAGGAATTGGAAAAAATCATAGTCCTGAGCAATGTTTCAGAATGTTTTGGAAATGTTATGAACTGTTAATAGCTTTTGCCAAGAAAAAAAGGAAGGACAGGGAACTAGGACAAAAAGGTTGCTGAAAAATAACAGACAAATCATTAATCCTCATGTCAGCTCATGCGCAGGAAAATAGAAAAGAATTTGGCACTTCTGGGTTGTGTTTTGTTGGTATTTTTTCAATTAGTGGTTTGGATGGTTTCTTTTGTCTGGGGAGAAGGCAATCTGAGCGGTTCGATAGTTTTCTGCTTGATTTTAAAAGCAGTACTTCAATTCAAAAAGAACCAAAAAGACCTGTTAAACTTTCTCTGGTGTTTCTATAAAACACATCCCTTTATTCCAACTGCCACAAATGCCTTTCAGTTATAAGGTCTCAACTATATAGGACCTTAATACACTTTCATTACCTAGAATGTAAATAATGGGACTCTCCTAATTTGAGGGAAATATCTTTATGGGCTTTTATTTGTTTGCCTTTATTTCTGATGAACTAAAGGAAAGTCAGGGATGACTCTTTCATTTAATTCTGAAAGTGGAAGCAATCACAACAGTGATTTTCTGTAGAAGAAAACCCTGTAGCTTAAATATGGTTCCTGTGTCAGATATGTCACCTACAGTTACCTGTCTTCCTCTTCTGAAATAATGACAATCAGAACATGCCATAAAAGACAGAAGTAAGGGGCTAAACTTGATTCAATGGAAATTCAATGCAGAGAGAAGCTCCAGTATTTCAAACTTCTTTTAAAGGAAAATATTTAAGTCAAATATGTAAGTGGCCATTGTGTTCCTATATTAAAATCTTTGCATAGAGAGATGGTTAATTTATAAGTGAAATTTCCCACTAACAAGTTGGATGAAAATGGTGCCTGAATGGATAGAATTTTATCTAATATTATACTGGTAAAAATGTGGTAACAGTGAAAGGTGTTTTCCATATTCAACTGTAGTGTGAAAATGGCCTCTAAAACAACAAACATTGATTATCAGTGCTTAGCTGGTGCACAAGGATGTACTCTGGCTGGATACCATGAGTATTCACTCATGTGAATATTAAATCATAGAATGGTTCGAGTTGGAAGCATCTTTAAAGATCAACTAGTTCCACCCCTGCCTGACATGGGCAAGGATACCTTGCACCAGACCAGGTTGCTCTAAGCCCTATCAAACCTGTCCTTAAACACTTACAGAGGTGGGACATCCACAACTCTGGGCAACCTGATGTGGAAGGGTTGTGATGACCTGCACAAAGTGCGGCATCGGCACAGAGCAAGATCTTCTCACATATCCTGATTCTATGGAGCAGAATAATAGCACCAAGGATTTCCCAGCATTCAGAGAAAATCATAAATGTGAAGAATTAAATTAACTTTCACTGAGACAACAACAACTTCTTCATTTATTTGGGTGGATACAGAGCTTTACCACAAAACTTTTCTTATACATTTTAGCATAACATCCAGAAGTAGTCCATTTTCTAGGTGTTGTGGGTTTTTGTTTGGTTGGTTGGTTTTGGTTTTTTTGTTTCTTTTAAAAGGCATTTATGTGTCTCTCCAATGAACCACAAAGGTCGTGAATGAAAATGTCCTATTATTTGTGTGGTCTTGTAGAAGTATCTTTTTCTTTTTGTATACTTCTCATAGAAGTGTTTTTCTTATATGTAGTGATATTTGCTTTAAACAACTGTCATTTTTAACTCCTCTCTTACAATACTGTATGTTACACTTCATTTTCTTTAACAGAATTAATTTCCTGCCATGGTTTCCTTTTTATTTCTAAAACCTCTGTCAGCAAATATGAAAGAAAGAGAGGGAAAGTAAAAAGAGATGACTTGATGAAAAACAGATGAATAAGGATTATTGAAATACTGTTGAGAAAGAGGTATTTCTGCATTTGTCTTTCCTCTAGCTGTCAGTTTGTGAGCCCTGAAGGGCTTACTGTCTGACATGTCAGAGAAAACGCAATTGCACTTTCAGCAGCTGATCAGAGGCAAAAGCAGCACTAGAAATGCAGTTCTAGTAGGAGGCCTCTAAGCACACATTAGATGCTATTTCGCAGAAATCTCTTTCTGATGCTTGCAAACCCTCAGTCCAACCAACTGCAAATAAGTTGGGCTTCTTCCAGAACATCATTTGTATTGCTCTACTCTTTTCTTTCCTTTCCCACCTGAATTCACAGTCCCTCCCTCCCTCCCTGATTGCAATCTCACCACCAGTTTCAAAACATAGGATTTTTCCCCCCCACCCCCCCTCTCAAGGAGGTGAGTTTTGGGTTAACACTGCTCTGAAAGAGAAGGGGAATTTGGAAGCTAAGCCATTTGCTGCATTTTCTCGCTAACTAATAATAGAGTTTTCAGGCTTTGCCTTGCCAAATGTCACAAGGCAAGGAATATAGAGAAAAAAGAATTGGTAAGAAGGAGGCTTAAATTATCACTTAAAGAAATATGTGCCAGTTTCCTTTTATTTCTCTTCCCGCTAGGGCCTGCTGCACCTTGCAAATATAGGGATAAGATTTTGAACAGAAAGCCTTAGAAAAAGGATTTATTTTCTTTCTTATTTAATAGAAATTAGAATTTCTGAGGATTTTCCTCAGATTATGAGATTTTTTTTTTAAATGTAGAAAATAATTCTAATAGCACAGAAAATAATGGCATTATAGCCTAATTCCTTTAATTTAAGATGCTTTCTATTTTTTTTTTTTCCTTTACAGTATCATACTTGGAAAATATTTTTCTGAGTCATCATTTTCTTCTCATCAGTGGTAAAGAAAAATCTGCTTCTGTGGCAGGCAAATAATATAGAGAATGACTTTGCATTCACCTTTGCAACTGGTTTTAGCTTTTCCTACTGTCTTACAATGTCTTATTTTTTGAGACAGCTTGTGTACAAACAGGTTTCCAACAGATTGACACCCTTTTCGCTTGATCAGGGCTGGAGAAGGAAGAGAGGGCACCCTTCAATCTCTGCTCTGGTTGGTTGCTGAGCAAAGGTATGTGTTCTGCAGTCAGGCACAAGGCATAAACCATAAGCCATAATCCCACATAACTATATTTGACATTAGTAGAAGAGGAAGGATGTGATTAAGCACATATGCCCCAACCCACTCACTGAACTGTGTATATAAACTATTACCTTACAGGTTACTCAGTATGGGATAGAATTCTGTATTGATGTCAATGAGCTGACACAAATGCTGCTACAGTACTTTGCAGCAGTAGAATAAATGGGATTTTTTACTTCACTGCTTAAAATTGGTCAGCAGTCTAGAAAATGTGGCCTGACATTGCAAAGATTTGTGCTTGTGAGTGATCATGTTGCTATGAGCAGGGCTGTCATAAGTGATGCAGCAGTTTAGTGTCAATGAATTTCCTTAGATGCAGGATTAGGAGCTTAGCAATTTTTGTAAGATCATATGATTCATGGTTTTCACTGTTTAATTGTAACATTTCTATTCCAGCTGAGTATAGAAACTATTTATTTATCCCTCTGTCCCTCTGTTCTTCAGGAACAATATCCACAGCTCTTTACATCTGTAACTTATCCTTAATGCTGCTGAGGGGAACTCTGGCCTTGAGTAATTGTAATTTCCATGTTGTCGTCATTTTCATGCCTGTGGTACTGAAAAGTTTGAATGTTTTGACAATTTTCCTGTGTTTTCTTCAACTTGAAGTTTCCTCCTCTATCACTTCAATAACACATCTTAATTCCAGGATGTGTAACTACTAATGTATTGTTGCAGTCAGCACTGAAGCTCTGAGAAAACAAAATGAGTAGAACTTGGAAAGAGTTTGGAAAGCAGGACCGAATTACTTAGTGTGTGTGTTCTGGTCCTTCCCTCTTTAAAAAAATTCAGAGGAAGATAAGATAAACATCAAAGTATGAAAAGCTTGCCTATAACTAGAACTTTTTAATTTTGTAAAAAGTCAGTGTATATGATAAAGGCCAGTAACACATTAACAGCATAAAGAAGTGGTTGTTCTGTGCCACAGTCAGGAACAAGGAGACCTAGGGAAATAATAAATGCTGCACTTAAAAGGCATGAATCACTTTTTCCCTTCCGTATGTAATTTAAATAATGACTCAATTTGAGAGGAGGTCAAAATTATAAATTTGCTCAAAAATCTATTAGTCAAATTCATGAATAATGACAGTATGAAATGCAATGGCGCAGATGTAACTTCCAGCTTGAGGGGTCTCTAAATTACTGATTACTGTCATGTGTCAAGAGAAGGGTCACAACTATATGTACATTACTCTTCCACAAGCATCAAGAACTGTCTGCTGTAAGAAAAAGAATCTGACCTGGAACAAGAAATATGCCCAATACTTTTGCTTGAGATTGATATCTAGGAGTTTTTAAATAAAACAGAAGAAGTGGGAGTTCAGATAAAAATGAATTAATATCAAGAAGTATGAAGAATTATTTACAAAACATAAGTAGAAACAATACACTAGAATCAAAACTCAGTTGAGGTGAAATTCTGAAGAAAAAATCTATTTAGTTGGGGAACAGTCTCTTCCTAGAGCTACTAGGAAAAAAAAACACTTGAAAATGTACTCACTTTGAGAAGGAATTCTAAACTGACATCCAGATGGCGTGAGTCAAATGCCACAGAGATGAGTTTACTTCAGTGCATGCTGGCTTTATCATGACACGCACATCTGGTCTGTAGATGTATGCGTCAAGTATACCCTGAATTGTGTCTAATGTGACTTCATAGAATGGATGACGAATTTCTTTACATCAGACAAATTTCATTTTTTAATAATGCAAAATTGTGTGTTAGCCTCAGGGATTTTTCCTCGGATTACTGAAAACAGATCTGGGCCCAATACTTCAAGTTTGAGAGACGCTTCCAGAAAAAGTTTCTTCCTGTTTTAGAACTTTTTAGATGGCAAATAGATAGTATTTATTTTAAGGGCCTCTCAGAAGTCTTAAAAAGTTATGCAAAGCTTTTAATGACTACCAGCCATTCCATAAAGAGAAGCCTTATTTATCAGAAACAGTGTGTCTTAAAGCAGTACCATTATCTTCATTTCTTCCTGAAAAGTTGAATCACTGGGAGGTTCAAAAGCAAATCAATCAGACAGAAGAGACCATGAGGAGATGGGTCAGAAGGAGACTGGTATTATTCAGATTTGTAAGTCATATCTAGACTCATCCTCACTTTGTCTCACAAGACAAATGCAGATATTTGTACAACCACAAGATATTTTCCCAAATTCTGTCAATGCATTAAAGAAACTAAAAAATAATTTATACAGTTTTTGTCCATTAATGAGATTGAAATACCTACAGGGTTGACCTTAGCTCTAATTGTGTTTAGGAGTGAAACTTTCTTTTTCATCACATAGTCTGTTTTCAACCAGGTATATATTTATTGGCATGTAAATGATTTTGCAAGCAGTGATTTAGAGGCTAAATTGGAGCCTGTTTGTAATAGTACCACATCAATTTCTGATCTATTTGCTCAATTCCTCTTTCTAGTGATTTTTTAAAGTTCACAAAGGAAGTAATATAAAATTTCTATTGTCTTCTAATAATTGGGACATCTCTAGAGAACATATTTTAAGGTTTTTCAAGTAGTATTACATCAAATATAAGATTATATTATTTTTATTAAAAGTTATTCTTTTCACAGAAGACGGCTTGAATTTTTATGCTCCTTGCAATTCTTGAAGACTAGGCAGACTGAAAGTCTAATTTGTTAAATCAAATGGCATCTAGTAGTTCCAAAGAAAACATGAAACCTAAAAGTAACAAGTGTGACAGAAATGTGGTGGCACAATTGCTTGGTTAATAGGTCATACTTTCTAACCAATGATGTGTGTTGTGATTAATAAAATATCCTTTCATAAACTATGCATTAAAGAGATTGAAGACTGAAGTTTAAGAATGCTAAGCACAAAATATCCCAGAACGCTATGATACATTATGGATGTCAATTAATATAACTGTAAAGGATTTGAAATATAAAAGGGGAGAATTTCAAAAAGAAACATATCCAGAAAACAGTTCCTGCATGTGGTTGAGGGATTTACAAATATTTTAATAGGCTCACTTAATTTTACTTCATGCAAGTTCATTCTCACTTAGTGAAGCTGCAAATAGCTTTGCCCTAAATTTGTCTTGCATAAATGAGACATGATTACAACAGATATTAAATTTACTGGAGAATAAACTTCCCAAATCCCAGATAAGACTGAGGCACAACTTAAGAAACTGTACAAGTCTGTACGTTCATATGTGCCTTTTCTTTTTCCCTTGTTCTCTATGTGCCAGCATGAGCTAGGCCTGCTTTATGGTGGCTGCTATTCAGACCAGAATATGGAGCTGAAATAGCAGGGTAGAAATCCCATACAGGACAGAGAAATGTCGTAACCTTTCTTGCGTTCTTTCAACCATTTATCCTGTGCTATTTAGTTGCTAAGAGTGGCAGAAGTTACACAGAGAAGTCTGAACTGACAGAAAAAGTATTAATTGGAGTACAGCTTTTTAGCCTGGAAAATGGGATGAAACCTGGTAATAGTCATGAACTACTGACTGAATGTACCACAGGTAAACCAAAAAGTCTAGATGTCCCTTATTAGGCAGTCAGTTCTGATTTCTTACAAAACCTGTGACAAATGGAAGAACAGTAGCTACCTCTTGCTGAAGTTGGATTGGGAGACCAGATCATGACAGATTAGAAAGTACTCTGACAAAGAGAGGTGGGGCACCTGATTTCCCATGTTCCTCTGGCTAGCTTGTCCAAATCTTAGTTTACATCTTCATGATAGTGTTGAGTTAAAAGGGGCAGTGGAGCATTTTTCTCTCTCTGCATACTGTTTTACTCTTTATAATATTTAAAACTTTAAAAGTACTAAATATTATTTCCAATACTTTAGTACTCTGTGAAGCCTTTCTTGGTTTTGAACAGAATTGAAAACTAGAAATCACCAGACTAATCTGATTGCCTTCTACAACAAAATAACATTTTCTGTTGACATGGGGAGGTCAGTGGATATTATGTGTCTAGAATTTAGGAAAACATTCAACACTATTTTCCACAACATTTTCCTGGAGAAACCGGTATGATACAGGCTGGACAGGCGGTCTGCCAGATAGGTATGAAATTGGCTCACAGGCTGCACCCAGATTGTGGTAGTCAATGGGTTTTCCTCAGACTGGCAACAGTCACAAATGGGATAACCCAGTGACTAATACTGGGCCACATGGTGTTCGACATCTTCATTAACCTGAGATTAGCTCATTTACTTAAAGCATGGTGCTAATAACACCAGGGTCATGGGTTAGATACCCATATGGACCATTCACTTGAGTGTTGAACTCGATGATTCTTGTGGGTCCCTTGCAGCTCAGAATATTCTGTGAGTCTGTAATAAAAGGTCTAAATTATGATGTTGAAAGCACCTTCATGATGTTTTCAATAGCAGAGAATTGGTGGTGAGAGGAACATGCCAGAAGGGAGAGCTGTCTTACAGATTGCTGAGAGACATGGACAACCTGGAAGACTGTGCTAGTGTTCTCAGGTACAGATGAAGTATCAAGCCTGCCAGAGTTCAAGAAGCTCAGGCACATCATGTGATTTTTGCAGCTGTCCTGTGTGAGACCAGGAGTTGAATTTGATGATCCCAGTGGGTCCCTTCCAACTCAGGATTTTCTATGATTTCATGATTCTGGTTATTTCACCACAATTCTAGAAAGACATAGAGAGATGGAAGAGGGTCCAAAGGAGGGCCATGGAGCCGATCAAAGGGTTGAAGAATAGGTGCTTTAACAAGAGATGGTATTTTAAAGCAGATCAACTTACCTTTACCTATATGATCAAATACTAGAAAAGTTTAATTCCTTGGTGGATTGAAGTTCAAAAAAGTGTTTTGAGGTATAAATGCTACTTTCTCTGCAACTTTTTCCCCAATTTCTATTCTGTTTCCAGTTAATGCATTTTAAACATATTGGCTGCCAGCAGCAGTAATAAGTTATCTTCAACCATCTGAGACTGATAATCATGATTTTCTTAAACTCATCACATTATGATATTCCATGCCACTGCATCTATCCAGTGGTACACGGTGTCCATCTGAGCAACCCAGCTGACATATTGAAATATAATTCTTCTTTTCAATTGTTACTGTTATAGGTAATTGTGTCTTTAAATTACTGTGCAATTTAATAAAATCATCGAATATAATTGCTTTCTTTCAGTTGTATATGTTATAAAATTTTATAATTTTCCAAACTTCCATGCTTTTGTCTCTCTTCAAAACAATGGTCAGCATGATTTGAATTAATATTTCTCATTCTAAGTCATCTTGCTAATTTATTGATAACCTGTAGTCTTCAAATTTGACATTATTTCTGAAGTAACCCTTCTCGAAGTCATGTGGACCTTAATATTATCAATTTCCAAATCTTCACAGATTAAACAGGCACTTACTTGATTGTGACTAACAGTGTTCCCCAAAAGACTGTGAAGAGCCACACCAGAAATGGAGAACACAGAAGAAACTGAGAGAGGAGTCACAAGCATTTTCTGGCTCAAAATATTCTGTGGATGAGAAATAAATTACTTACTGTATTTGGTTTGCATATCAAGGTTTTGGTAGTGGGAGGACTACAGGGGTGGCTGCTCTGAGAAAGTGCCAAAAGTTTCCCTGTGTCTGACACAGCCAATGGCAGCTGGCTCTGAGATGGACCTATTGTTGGCCAAGGCTGAGCCTATCAGTGACAGTCATAACACTTCTGGGATAACACAGTTAAGAAGGGGAAAAAAATTATCATGCAAAAGTAATTGTGTCAAGAGAAGAGAGGAGTGACAATATGTGAGAGGCACAGCCCTGCAGACCCCAAAGTCAGTGAAGAAGCAGGCAGGAGGTGTTCCAGGTGCCAGAGCAGAGATGCCCCTGCAGCTCATGGTGCAGACCATGGTGAGTCAGCTGTTCTCCTTCAGCCCATGGAAGTTCCTGGTGGAGCAAAGATCAACCTGCAGCCCATGGAGGACCTCACACCAGAGCAGGTGAGTGCCTGAAGAAGGCTGTGGCCCTGTGGGAAGTCCATCCTGGAGCAGGCTTCTGGTAGGACCCGTGCACTGTTGGAGAGAGGAGCCCACACTGGAGCATGTTTACACGCAAGACTTGTGAGCCCATAGCAGAGGATCCCTGATGGACCAGCTTGTTCCTGCAGGACTGCATCCTTGGGACAGATCCACACTGGAGCAGTTCATGAGGAACTGCAGCCTATGGGAAGGACTCACATTGGATAAGCTTTTGAAGAACTGTTTTCCAAGGGAGGCACCCCACACTGGAGCAGTGGAAGGGTGTGAGGAGTCCTTCTCCTGAGGAGGAAACAGTGACAGAAACAACTGAACTGATCGTAATCCCTGTTCCCCATCTCTCAACACTGCTGAGTGAGAGTGGGTAGACAACTGGAAATAAAGGTAAGCCCATGAAAGGGAAAGAGTGAGAGGAAGGCACTTTTAAGATCTGTTTTATATGTAATTATCCTACTCTGATTTTTATTGGTAATAAATTCAACTAATTTCTCCAAGTCAAGTCTGTTTTGTCTGAGAGTAATAAGTGAGTATTGCCTTCCTGCTCTTACTTGAGCTCATGATTTTCTCTGCCCTGTCAGTTTAGAAATAGAATGATAAGAGTGGCTTTGGTGAGCACTTGGCATCCAGCCCAGGTCAAACCACCACACTTAGCTTCTTGACTGGCTTGTCTGAAGTGGATGGCAGTTTTACCTATGGAATTTAAAATAAACATCAGTGTCTGTAGATTTTTGTTTGTGGCTCTAGAGATAGTAAAGTCTGTTCAGGTGAAATCTGCACATCTTTACCAAAATACCCACAGACAGAAGCAAGGACTTCACACAATAGACTTTATTTATCAGCTACTGAGTTATTACTCTCAATGCCTTTTTCTTAAAGTGGACCCCCCTCCCCCCCCCTCCCCCCCCCCCCCATAAATCCATACTAATTCATGCTTCAGTCTTAACAATGGAGGAATTGAACTTGTTGCAAAAGAACTGAACTGAACTGAACTTTCAATAAACATAAATATTTATGCCTTGAAACTCAGTTACTCAAGAGCCAACATCCAGAAAGGGAAATTTTTGAATGAAGTGCTTTGTTCAGTTTCCAAAATAACCTTAAGAATATCATCTTAAAGACATTTCCCATGGACTAAAGTGTTGCCAGATAATTCCCTCCACAGGCCCATGTCCTGGCAGTAGCATTAAATTCATGAATACTCCAAATTTCCTGAATGGTTCTGTCCTCTAGCAAAATTAGTCTACATAATCTGTTAGAAAGAAGCAATCCGCTTCCTGTGAAATGGGAAAGAATCATTACTGTGATTCTTCTGCACCAGCTCAAGCATTTTCCACCTGGCAACTTTTAAGACCCTCATCTTTATAGAGCATAAGACCTTCAAGAAGATCAATTAAATCCTCCTAAAAATACTCCAGGTGTTTTATCATTTCTACTTTACTCAGGCCCTAGTAGAGTAATAAAGATAATACAAAAATTATTTATGTATTGAACCACATTTGTAGAGGTCTATGATAATGATTTAACCTATTTGTCTCTCTTATCTCCCTGTGTTCTCTCAATTTCTGATTTATTAAAAGGAAAAAAAAAAAAAAGAGCAGCCTTGTGATCTTTCTACAAATGTCAACTATCAAACACTTTATGCAATCCTTTAAGAGAGAGGAAGAGAATGAAAGAACTGCAGGAATTATTTTGTTTCTTAAATTAAATACTTTTAAACTCTCTATTTCATGCTATCTGACTTTAAGGAGTTATATCAAAATAAACAGGTAGAGAATAGACACAAGTCTAGGAAGGGATGGGAAGGGTTCTCAGTCATTGGAGATGCAGAGCAGTAGTGATATGCTGCGTGCAAGGCAGGGGACATCCTCTCCCAGGAAGAGCTGGGGCTCTAGTAGGCATTAAGAGAATTTGAATTTGGACTCAAAACTATGTCTGTGTCTTTTGTTCTATAAACCCATTTTTCAAATACTTGAGAGACAATATATCTGAATAAAGCACTGTTCTTGAAAGTGTTGTTTCTATACCTTTTGAATATGTGTGAAACACTAGCTCCTAAAGGAAAGCTCTCAAACATTGAGAGAGATTTGATTGTTAATATTATTTATAACCTGGATACCACAAAGAAGGAACTTTAGATGTATTTCAACTTACAGTCAAGTATAAAAATCCATGCACAAATTCCGGAAAGTGGACAGTAGAGCCATCAGCATGATGTTTTTTGTCTCTGGCAGAAGGATAATTTTCTGAAATAAATATTGGTACAAAATATATCACTAAATTGTCAAGTATAAAGCTGAAAAGATTTATGTCACTGAAGGGGTGACAACCTGTAGCCCTTTAACTACCCACCCTTATGCAGTTCAGACTTTGGTGCCCTGGGAGGGAAAGGCAAGGCTCTGAAGTGCAAGCTCTTTTAAGGCCTCATGTATGGGCAGTCCCACATTAGAGGGGACAGTGTATCCAGGAGCTCTTCCCACCCTTGATAAGATAAACTATGTGTATATTAGCACAGTTGGTCTTCTGACAATTTATCAGCCAGCTTCGGAAGGCTGAAAGGTTGGCTTCTGCTGATGTGGTATGACCCCCATTACCCAACCCACTTTTTTGTTCCATTTTTATCTAGGAACTTCAATAGTGACTCCAAAGCTGCTGTATGGTTGTCCTAAATAATAGGAAGTTCAGTTACCAGGAGAGTTAGGTGTTGTGTACCACTGCACAGAAACCAAGATGTGAGCTTGAGACCTCTGCAATAGCAGGAAACTGATTAGGAGAGATGTGCCCAGATGATCATAGAAGGAAATTCATGACCCCTGGTGTGTAGAAAGATGAAAAAAGTCCCAAGGTTTCTGTCCTCCCTTAGAAGTTACTTTTTTAAGTGTACAAGAACTTCTTGCCACAGCTTTGTGCTGTGAACTCATGTTGAGACAATTACCTATGGCAACCTCTCAGTCCCTGAATTACTTATTTCCAAGACAGCAACTTATAAGACCCACACTCTGTCTTCCTACCTACCCTGTGTTATATTTGACCACATAAAATGTACTTTTATTGCTTTGTGATCATTTACCAAGTGATTCAGGTCTTCCTATAAGAGTAATCTGACTATTAAGTATATTCTTTAAACTTATCAGCTACTTTGCTAGTAAAATTTTTATAGCTTTAGCTCAGATTCAGATAAAAATGGGGGTCAAGAATAAATTCCCTGTAGTGTTGTGGCTAAAGCTCTATTCCTGACTATTTTCTCAGTGTGACTTGCATTTTGAGATCATCAGGGGATCAAGATTTGATTCATTGTATTGTCTTTTAGATCCAAGATCTTGAGATCAAAAATCTGAATCTGAATTGTCCTGAGTCTAGTAAAAATCCAAATATGTAACAATGTAACTTGATTATGTCACTTAGGCCTGAATTCCTGATATAAAAAAAGAACAGTTGATTTGAAAAGACCTACTTTCCATGAATTCCTGACTGATAGCGAACAATTCCATAGTATCTAAATTTGACAGTCTCAGAATGGTTCCATATTTTTTCCAGGAACTGATAACTAAGTGCTCTAAAATTCCCACAGCCCCCACTTTTATTTTTAGTCCTGGCACTTCTCCAGTCATTTGAAATTTCTATAGTTTTCAAATGTCTGTTAATTATGAACAGTAGTAGATATGTTCATAGAGAACGTTTCTCAGCAGCTTCCTCTAAGAGAATTGGATTTTGTTTATTCTCTCCTGCTCAGTTTGATTGTCAAAGCTTTCATTTTACAACAGTTGTCTTCCATTTTTTTTCATTATAAGTGGAGTTAAATATTCTAAACTCTTCACAGCTGAGCAAAGGATGGATTTACCTTGCTTGTTAAGAAAATTTACCAGCTGCTGCTATACCTCTAGATTTCCTAACTGATGTTTCTTAAATTATTACTTTACTCCTTGTTATATGGTTTTCTCCTTATGTGTACCTTAAACATAGACGATATTATATTACTGCTTCTGTATGTCTTTCTAAAACACTGGGACTAGATTGTTTTACTTTGGACATATTTACCTGCACAGCCATTGCAGATTGATATACCTGGGAGATGCGTTGTACCAGAAGAGGAAATAGTGCATCTCAGTGAACCCGTAACAAACCTGATCCTATCTAGACATAAACTAAATGTCTTTCAGTCAAACACAATATCTTATTAATTTCTGTTGATTATGCAACCAGATCACTATAAATTTCTTGTTTAACACTTTCCACTTGGTTTAAAAGTCAATTAACTTGTCAGTGCTTTAAGGCTGCCTTTTTTATAGTCTTCTAAATACGTATTCTAGAGGTCAATCCTACATTCCTCATGTCTTATGTAAACCAGGTATCGAGGTCATAGAGCTAATATTTGGAAAACTACTGGTTTTAGGTCCAATTTGAGTGAAAACTTGGTCCTGACTCTCTCAAAGATGAAGAAATGTGTTTGGCTCTATCTATCTATCTATCTATCTATCTATCTATCTATCTATCTATCTATCTATCTATCTATCTATCTAATCTATCTATAATAGATTTGGAATAGCCTGACTCTATTGAATAGAGATAGTGGAACTTAAATTCACTTAAAGCTTCACTCAATACCACATGGTCAGTGCATTAATCAAATTGTAGGTTTGGAAAACACACGATAAAAATTTTAACCATAAACTCTTGGTGCCAGTGGGTCGGAAGCATCCCTTATTAAGTGCTACTGCATTTGGCATCACTGCTGAGAAGGCAACATCCAGGTGCCATAAAAGCTTATTAACTTAAAACATCCAGCTGCGCTGTTTCTCAGCTATAATGCTGCAGCCCTTAAGCTCATCACACTGGATTTATCATGAGGTTAATTCTGTTTAGAGAAGAGTTTTTTATCATAGAAGATCACTGTTTTGTTGCTGGCAGACTTTTGACTTCCCCAAACCCTCGCATTCACCCTCCATATATTCAGTTATGGTATAAACAAAATACAGGACTATCCCCACACAGATGTGCTCTTGTGTTTTGTATTTTCTTTCAATTACAGGGGCTTCAGGTCTATAGGATATTTATCATTCTTCCACAATTTTTTGTTTCCACTTTGTCCTTTTTTTACTTAGTGAAGATCACAGCACCCTGGTCTTCCCCAGTGATGGAAGCACTTTCTCAGCATAGCAAACATGACCTTACAAACCCCTCTTATGCCTCTGGGACACATCGATAGAGTCATTGATGTTGCATGAAGCAAGAACAGTGGGGCATCTAGATGTCAATCACATTCTGGGATTCCTGTAACATTAAACTCAGTGATGCTGTGAGAAGTTTAACTGGAGCCCCAGCAGGAAGTGCAGCAGATGTGACAGGATGAAGAGCTGACTGGTCCTGTGCATGGCTCAGACCTATGTCCCCACTTAGGGACAATGCCACACAGCTTTTGCCTCCAGGACAGGGAGCAGATCAGGCTTTTAGACTGCCATTTTGTGAGCTGTTAATTCCTTTGCTACTTCTCCATAAAGAAGTGAATTTCACAACAAAATCTGAACTCAGTCCAGCTGTATCCCATGAGCTGCCCAAGGCTGAATTTGTCTCCTTTATAAAAAATAAAAGACTGGAGCTTGGTAAAAGTTGGGGAACAGAGAAAAGGGATACAATTTAATACTGAATAACTAACTGAGTATCCAGAAGCCCAGTATTCAGCCCTTCGGAGATATTTGAGTCCTTAACTTTACATATAGAGCTGATTTTACATCCAAGTAACTTTACATATAGAGGTGAAGAGTGATATCATCTGATAACAGCAAAGTAAACTGCAATTGTGCAGATTTCTGTGTGGCACCACACAGCTTCACTGTGCTTCTTTGTTCTCCATTGAGCTCCTCCATTTCCCATCAGTTTTGAATTTGCTATTATCAGAAGCCATGAGGTCACTGAGGAGGTATTCTTGCTCTCAGTAGGTTGTTTTACAATTAATATTTAATGGCAGTGAGCTTGGAATCTCCAGGAAGTCATTAATAGTTGATCTACTTAAAGGAGGGTTATTTGGGTTCATCCCATCTACAGTAATTACAATACCCGTAAGGCTGTGGACAGCAACCACACAGGATACTGGGATTTGAACCCTGAGGGGAGCAAAAGCCCATCTAAAAGAGGAACAGGTATGTGTGATTCATATAAGATGGGAAAAGTACTCTCTGAGAACAAACATAGTGTATAACATTATACCTAAATCTATTAATCTTTCTGTTTAAAGTTTTTAAAATAAAATTTATTTTGAACAACAATTTTTCATTTAGGCATGTCTTCATTGCCACCTTCCAAAGTACAAATAAGGTACAAATCTCAAACAAAACTTGCCCACAGTACAGATAATCAGATTCCAAAGCAACTCTAGGAGTACTGGAACAGTATCACTAAAACACAAACAAAACAAATAAATAACCCCCCCTAAACCTTAGGCTTAAGCAATCAGTAGAGAACATCAATGGGTAATTTTTATAAACAGAGAAATAGCCCATTTATCCAAAACTGCATTTTTTGATTGACTGCAGCTATTTGTGATGTTATGCCAAGTCTGGCAAATAACTCTACCCCACCATAAATACTATTTTCTAAAAGGAAATATTTCATGTTGACAGTTAATAAACTAGGCATTTTTATATTTAATTTTGAATCAACATTCTAAAACTATATATATCTATCAAATTATATATATATATATATATATAT
>JAWWEV010000134.1:59673530-59694152 GCA_035583235.1 Hafferia zeledoni | reverse complement strand
TAATCCCTTAATGAATCTTTATGCTAATGAGTCCTTACACAAACCTTTTAGATCTAAGTACCTGTGACATTCCAACAACGTGTATGCTTTTTCTGTCTCTTTGCTCTTCTCCTTTGATGTGTTATGAGCACAGGTTTTACTGTTGCACTTTTTAGTGTGTTTTGTAATTCTGTTGTTAAGAATGAGCTATGTGTTCAGTCACTTAGCACAGATGCTTTATGAATATATTTATTATTCTCCTCCGCATGATAATTTGATTCGGGTCTTGTTCTCTTTGCTTTTTGTATTCCTCTAAGAACGGAGAGTAGAGGTTGATCTTTTCATTTTATTTCTTCTTCATGTACATTAGGAAAAAAATGTACTGGTGTGTTCAAAACTTTCTATAACATTAGGGAAATTTCAGTTATTGACAGTAAAAAACATCTAGACTGAGAAGAACCAGCAGATCATTTTCTTGCTCAGATGGAAAATGGAAAGATAGATCCTGTTTCAGGAGATTTGTGGTCTGCACACAGGATGAGATGTCTTGAAAGCAGAAAACATTGGAGAGTAGATGATACCAGAGAAGAAGTGGTAAAGGCAAAAGTAAAAGATTTTTATGACCTACTGCTTATCTGAATGCCAAATTTGGTCTTCCCCAAGGAAAGAGCTGAACAAAGACACATTGGCAGTTTTGCATGTCCTGCCCTGCCAAAGATTCATGTTGAAAACCTTATGTACCTTTTCCCCACTGGGTTCTCCTGGCCGGGGCCAATGCACCACCCAGGGCAGTAGGGAGTAGGAGCAAGACTCCTTTATCAGCACAAGCCACTAGTGGGATGAAAGGTAATTGACAGTGAGATCATTATAATCAGGGTCCTCATTTTAAAAAACTCATATAACTTCTTATTTAACTTTGCATTTGAGTAGGAATATGTACGAATATCTTTGTGACAATTACTTTTGTTACAAACAGCAGGCAGCTGGAACTGGAATGAGCTCTGAAATCTTTAGGCACACTGAAGTCTGATATTTCTAAAAACCTTGTGGTTTCTACTTTGTTTCTTTGTGTTTTTATAGCTAATACTTATTCAAGAAAGCATATAGGTCCTGCTCCTTTGGCACTGAACTGAAAATATATTATGTGGGTGAAGCACAGAAACCATGGAAGAAGCATCTTTATTACAGTATGACTATATGTGAGGTTACTGTTTGTAGTCCACATACATCTTTCACATGAGGTAGAGAGGAAACAGGTATGAAATTACCTGTCCGTACCCTCTTTTTTCTCTGGGAATTGTAGTCAAAGACCAGTACAAGAGTAGAATTAATATTTTTAATTAGATCTATGGATCTGATATTCATACTGTGAGAACAGTTTATGTGTTTTGGAGAGTTTAGTCTAAGCATGACTTCTCCCACAGTTAGTTTGTTCAGCTACCTTTCCATTAAAAACCTGTTCTGTGATATTCTATTATTTCCTGTGAATTTGGTTCTGATGATACAAATATTATGACATGAGACTGCAGAATTTTCATTCCATAAAGAATTAGACAAGTTAGTGAAAAAGAGTTTTTTCTTTTTCCCAAACACAAAGCCAAGTGAAGAAAAGGAAAATTAAATCAAACCATACATCAAGGTAATACAGTGGCTACATACATCCATACATCCAATGGCTACAGTGCATGTCCAGAGAGCAACATGGCATTTGAGCAGTGCATTGTAAAGGCAAGGGGGGGCTACAACTAAACCAGAGGTGTTAAAACACAATCCAGGTAAAACAGTTACACAAGTGCACAGAGGCTGCACTGCGTACTCTCTTTCTGCATATGCAGTTGTACTGCTGGACAAGATCAATCATCAAGCTACTTTTTGTTAGGGAACACTGGATGCAAGTTGGGAGCAGAGACTCTTCGTCATCTGGTGTGGTTACTGCTATGGACAGAAGTGTATAGTGCATAGTGAGAAGCAAAGCTTATCTGGTCCTTGACATTTGATTTAAGTAGAATTCTATTTAGTATAGGATATGGCATTAGAATACGCCATTTAGTTTAATGAAATATCTACCATTTATTATGCTTAGTGCATAAACCTAGGTTCGCACTCCCCTGCTCCCCTGAATAAAGTGCTTTCCTCAGCTGGACCTCGACTGACTTTCTGCAGACTCAGCTTCCTATTTGCTCCTGTGGATTCTGTGACGTTTTCTGCTCTGTCTTTTGACTTCATGCTATTCTCTACCACAATCCAGCTCCACAAATGCATTCAGATCTACCATGTCTTCCCTTTCTTAGCTTTGTGCTTTCACTGATGTTGCCTCTGAGACCTAAAAAAGTTCTGTCTTGGCTTCAACAGGGTTTTTATTAAGATTTATAAACTTAATCCTCTACATCTCCTTAAAAACTGCTCCTATGTTGTTTTTTTTTTTCCTTAGAACTATCAGCACTTTATTCCCATTTGTGTCAAAATAGTGTGTCTTCTCTTGGTTTTCTGCATTATTATAGTATAGGATTTTCACAAGTAATGCCTTTCTTTTTTTACAAGTGTGACAGTGCCTGAGAGAGTTTAAGAAGCTTTGACTGAGGTTTGACAAATCTACAGAGAAAAAAGGCACATATTTTACAGTGTTATGCTTAGCTGAGGAATTTGCTAGTTCTTATACTGGCTTGAAGAAAGGCTCATGAGCTTTTGCCATTTTTTTTTCTCAATTATGATGGTTCTCTCTATGAACCTTCACTTTAAGAATGTCCTATACAAACATAATGCTACTTCCATGCTCATTAAGAAACTTACAGACTTTCTGGACTCATACCATCTGACTGTTTTGCCAACAGGTGGGATTATCTGGGGATAATTTGAGCGCAAATGTTTTGTAGCATACAAAGTATTTCGTGAATCTCAGATAAACATATAGTTGCATCATTAGAAACACTATAGCCATGGCCAGACACTGTGCACACAGTTGTTCATTAAAAACCAAGCCTTTACAGAACCCCAAAACATTTTACAATTGTCAACATTTTCAATTTTCATAAATTTATAGTGGAAAATTTTGTCCTGATATTTTCTGCCTTCTTAGCACTTTTAATTGACAATTATTTCATCCAGTTCTTATTAAAAAGAGTGCATATTTTCTTACTATTTTTTGTCAAAAAAAAAAATAGAATTAAGTGCAGGAGAATTCAAACGAAACTTGCAAAGATAGCAGATGTAACATCATCCCAAAGTGACAACTGAAAAAAAAAAGTCATCTGTATTGCATCACAGGGAGATAAAATTTTTCTTTTACTAGCAGATGAAATCACATCTGTAACTAAATCAGAAAGAAAAATGTCATGTACTTTAAAGTTTTCTGTTTGTTGGGGTTTTTTTAATAAAAATATATGAACATGGGTTTGAGAACATTATTTTCAGTTGCTGTTTGCACTAACATTTTGTTGTTGAAAAGCTATTGTGTATGTGCTGAGATAAGGCTAAAAAGAGCTGGTGATTATGTTTTTCGTCTGTTCCAAAGACTAGGAAAAGGAAATAATATTTCAGGAGTTTCTGGATGAACATACCAAGCAGGATGAGATGTTTCCTGAGTAAGGAAGGAATTGTAGCTCACACCTGCAGGAACTGGCTCTGTGGCCTTGTGTATTTGAGAATTGAAACTTCTATATTTTAGGTCATGTTCGGTTTCCTAAGTGAAAGTTATTTCTCCACTGCTCAGTATTGCAAGTTCCCTGCCTTTGATGGCATAATGAATCCTTTAATGGAACAGGACATACTATTTTAGAATTATTAAGTGCACAAGCTGCCTGCCAGAACTTGTTGAGAAGTCAAAATACCTGTTGAATCAGCTTCAGAACATTATTCTGCTTATTCTACAAGTAACACTGTAGTTTTCCTTTCTTCCTTTTTCTATATGCTGTTTGCATGCTTCCCATATGGTTTCTTAAATCTGAGCTAGTATCAGAGGACTAAATATTACAATTAATTAAAAGAATTCCTATTAGTGACAAAAGCAGTACATTATTGAATTTAAAATAGTGGTTTAATCCTTGATTCAATGGTGCAATACACTCACAAATACAATCCACTCCAAAGTTTGCTCAGCAGTAGCTTTCCCTGGGGGGAAGGCAGCGGAGCTGAGGGAGCACTTGGCCTGCACTGCCTTGGGTTCTGCAGACACGCAGAGACCAGCCCAGAACTAAGAAAATACAAAGGGAACTCCATCTGTGCTATGGGACATGTCGAACTGCTGAACTAGTAGAGGTGGACCAAAGCTTTTATGGTTTCTGACCAAGACATCTGTAACAGCTCTGGTATTTGGCATGGCTTAAAAAAACCCTGCAAGAACTCATGTAAATAAATAAAATGGCAAAGGAGATGTCATGCTATTCAGACCAAATTGATTATGAAACACATTCTCACGCAGAGAAAAACATTGAAGTATGGTCAAAAATTTGAGTAGACAGGTAACTTAATTTGGGGTTCACTGTATAAAAGTATGATGTCAGATTTTTAAAGGTACTTAGGCCTTTTACTTAAATCTTACTTAATGGGCATTTGGCACCTATGTACCACTGAAAATTTCAGCCATGGTCAATATTTCCTAAATCACTCAGAAAATTTTTAGCCTGTTTAGAGAAACAGTGTCTCAGAAAATCCCATTCAGGTTCCTGTGCCAGGTCTAATGCTACCATAAAGCTTCAGAGGTTTTTTAAGTATCTAAAAGCTTCAGATGTTGAAGCCAAAATTACATTTTATGTGACTCATAGACCAATATATCATTTTCTTTCTTCAGTGCTGTTGTTTCCTGAATAACCCCTCTAAAGCAAAATTGCATTGGGAAGAATAAGCTACAAGGCCAGCAGAGAGGTTATGTGTTGTAAATAAGAAGGGTATGTGCTTTTTTTTTTATTTTAAGAGCAGTCTGTTACATTTGTAGTAATCCTTATGTACACAAGTTCAGCATAATACATTTATTTTCTTCACATACTTGTTACTGTGAACTACTTTTCTTCTACAATTTATGTTAAATTCTGGAGAAAAAAGTTGTCTTTGAAATACCTGGAAGTTTAGTAGTCTCTGACTTCTAAGCTCCAAATCACTCAGAAATGGAGCAGCAACTCATTACCAGCACTTGTCACTCTTCTGTCTTATCTGAAGTTTCTATTCTCTTGAATAACTATAACAGCATGAAATCAACACTATCTACTCAAGACTTACCAGTCTAGTACTTTTTGCCAGATGATCTCTCTTTTAATCTGATTCTGTGGAAAGCAGCAGGGTATTCCAGCTTTACAATTTATCTGCAGTAACAACAATCAAAGCTGTTATTTTCTTATTCTGTAACAGAGCTCTGCTTTATCTCATAGTGTGGAATTTTCCTTCTCTGACTGGCAAAAGCAGTTCAGGCCAAAAGCTGTGAAAATGGCAGTAACAGAGACACTAGTCACTTCTGATGACACTCTCTGAATGTCCTGACTGTATAATTGGAAAAACATAATATTTCTCTAGGATAACAAATTTGGCCATCTAGCACTTGACATATGGCAATCTTCTGAACATTTTAGTAGTGAGAGCTCTATTCTTTTACTTAAAATCAGTTAAAGGAAAATCTTCTGAGCCATAGATTCACTATAGCAAGCTGAATTTTTGACCGTGGTGGCAGCAGAGGCTGTGTACAAGCCAGAGCTTGTAGACATCAGGAGTGAAGATAAGTATAGCTACAGTAAATTGAAATACTTCTGTTTTCTACTGGCTGTCCTACCTCTCTTCTATGATTACTGCTTCTGAGGGTAGGGGCAGTGAGACAGAGCTCAGATGTGCACCTCACTACCCAGTTCCTATCTCAGTGTGGTAGCTTAAGCCACAGATGAGAAGCTGCAGAAACCCCCTAAAACCACACTAAAACAGTGGACTATGCTGTGATTATGTCACGCTGACACAAGGATAACAGAATTATATAGAAAAGGGAGAGCAGACAACTCAGTGCTAAGTCTTAGTCAGCTACAAGTAGATTTGACATATTCCAGAAACTGGAGATTCTGGGCATCATGAGTGGAAAGAGTTAGACTGCTGGCTGGGATTTGCAACTATGAGCTGGCCTTGTGAAATTTCATCCAGACTGTGTAACTGAGAATACCTCAGCCAGCCAGCCAGCCAGCTAGGAGGAAAGGCTGAAGGCAAAGAGAAAGTCATACTTCTCTTCCAGCTTTCAGCAGTTCAGAAAACTTCTAAAGCTGGTGTTTATGAAAGACCAGCATTTACAACCTGAAGGGCTTCAGTGTCTTAGCTGCCACTTTGAGTCTGGATGCTGTGTACTAGTTCTTTTTTGAAATTCAGCTGAAAAGGAAGATGTCAGTGTTGCCATCCACCTCTTCTTTAATAGAGAGCTTTCAGAGGAAGCTCAGAACATCTTCCATATTCCAGAAATCGGGCCTTCATTTTGCAGTTTAAAGCAAGAATGATAGAAGTTTATTCACTGCTTTTCTGTTGAAGCTGGGCCACTGTGCATAAAGAAAAACAAGACTGAGAGGGTCAGAGAGGGAGAAGAGAGTAAACAACTGGAAATGCATCTCATAGTCCCATAACACACAGCCTGGCCCAGGAAGAGGTCAGCTTAGACACCGCTTCTGTATTTTATTTGTGGATTCTTCAATGCCAAAATTTATAAACAGTCCTTGGAGCAGGGAGCAGAGCCTGGGGGAGGGACCACATCAGATCACTGAAGAATCTCTTTGTGTTCCCTTTGCTTACTGTTTATGTGGCTTCTGAATCTTGTGCTCGTTCTACAGCTGTTACGTTTACATGGTACTCTGTGTGCTGAAATCAGTAATGGCCTGATTAGAGCATGAGCCAGACAGAGGATATGAGATCAAGGCAGTGCACTCATAAGCTAATTTAATTCTTCTCATCAGTGCATACTCTGTTATGAACTATACCCTAGTACATAAGCTGTACTCTGGAATTTTGCATGATTTAAGCCTTACTCCAAAGATTTTCAGAACCCAAGGACTAGCTGTCATATCAAAATCATATTGGGCCATATGCTCCTAGTGTTAAGTCAAAGCTGTAAAGAGTTAAAACTAGCATAAAGTTGTCTTAATAATGTGTTACCTCACCTCTTCTTGGATAAGTTTCTATTCAGAGATCTGCATGATCCTTGAGAACTTCCTCATTATGTGTATGAACTATATGATCACTATTACTTTCAGGCCAGCAATTTTCAGCACCAAGGGACAATAATATCTTGCTTTCCAATGTCAAGTATTCACCCCAGAGACCACTAAGGCAGAGACAGAAGTATCTGATAAACCAGAAATAGGCTGTCCATACCTCAGAATCATAAAGAGATAACAAGGACAGCCCAGGAACAACAATATTATCTTGCTAACTAATCCTAAAATCAGTTTGCAGTATTGGTTACCATGTCGTTACTTGCTCTCCAAAATTATACCAGAATAATCATTGCAGCTAATAACAAGGACACTACACTTAAGGTACAAACCACCTCAAATTCATTCTTATCAACTATGTCATTGCTGAGCTTACGGTATCAGAGTAAATGTTTGATGTGGCCAGAGTACATTTGCTGCATAGGTTCTTCAAAGCTCTTAAATGCTTGAACTCTCACATTTTTCCACCCAAACTGTTTAAATGTATGATGATTTCAGTTGACACAGTGATGTCTCTCTCCGTGATCAAATTCTGAACTTTAAATTTAGTTTGGTGCCCAGCAAATCATTCACTGTGGCAGAGGTGTTTTCATTCCACATAGTCTCCACTTCTGCAGCTTTGTCATCTGAGTGAGTTTCTTTTCTTCAGGAGGTAAGGGGAAAAGATTGACAACTGTTAATGGTGAAATAACCACCTAAAGCTCTGAATTGTTGAGCTCTTTCCACTAACTATAGAGATTACTTCTTATATCTAATTTTCTAACAAATATTTAACTGACTAAAGTTAGGAAGGGTGAATCCAGGTCTAAGTGGGTTTTTGATTAACCAGATTAGCAGTTAATCACTAGTAACTACTAGCTACCAACTAGTTGCTAACAATGTGTCAGTTACTAGCCTAGTGACATCTAGTTGAATTGTCTAATTCTACATGCACATAAAAATTATAGTATTTAAAACATGATGACAGTTCCCCTTCTGGATCTTATGGACATCTGTGGATTTTCTCCATAATATATTTTCAGCTGTTTAGGTAATATAATTGTCAGTATTGTTGGTTTGAAGACTCCATCTGTAATCTAGCGCAGACAGTGTTATGTAAGTAAACATTTACTGAGCTTTTGAAATTAAGGTGTGAGGTATAATTGAACATAACATTCCTTGAATACAGCAAAATTCTGATTTACTATGATATCATAGAAGAAACAAATAGTACTATATCCCTTGTATTTTGTGTATTTGAGAGGGAAGCCTTTGTTTCTCTGGTTTATACTTGGCATTTTGCCAGAGTATTCAAACCAAAACATGCCCATGGCAAACTAAAGAACAACATGACCTTTCTATACAAAATTACGATTAAGGTCATGCCTGACTTGTGCTATTTTCCAATAATTGTCGTTTAGGTTGTTGGCTGATGTATAATAAAGTGTGCTACTGGATTGCTGTTGGTGAGAAGGCAGCTTATCACAGCCTCAGAACCAGGACTCAGCAAAATGCTGTAATGTTACCATCTGTTCTGACACTACTTCATCCATGAGGCAGGTAGTTTGGGGGCTCTCCTGGTATGGTACCTCCTTGTTTTTGAAAGAAACCAGCCTTCCAAGATGGTTTATGTAACCACAGATGAAGGTGTTTGTTCAAGCAGAATGAGAACAGGAGACTTCACAGGTGCATTTCCATGGTGAACTACAGCTAAACACCACTGAGCACTGAAATAGGTTGTAATTTTAATGATCTCCAAGAGAACAAAAGTTAATTAAAAAGCTATCCAAATCATGAAACTGTGGTTCCTGCAACAAGGAAGTAATTTATATCTGAAACATTAATCTCTTTCTATAGCAGGGCCAGGTTCTAATTTTGACTCTTAAAAGATTTCAAATCTGATCCCACAATAATTAGATAATCATAGAATATGTTGAGTTGGAAGGACTCACAATGAATTTAACCCTTAGCCCTGCACAAGACCATCCCCAAGAGTCATACCTTGTGCTTGAATGTATCATCCAAACACTTGAACTCTGTCAGGCTTGGTGCTGTGACCACTTCCCTGGGGAGCCTGCTCTAGTGCCCAGCCACCTGCTGGGTGAAGAACCTTGCTCTAGTCTCCAACCTAAGTCTCCCCTGACACAATTTCAGGCCATTCTCTCAGGTCTTGTCACTGATCACCACAGAGAAAATATCAGTGTCTGCCCTTCCTCTTCCCCCCATGAGGAAGTTGTAGTGTAATGTGGTGTCCCTGTTATGGGTTTAGCAAGGTGGGCCTAAATTTAGGCTTTAAAGTTCAGGCCAGGCCTGGGGTTGTCAGCTGACTTGAGCTGAGCTGGGCTAGCTAACAGCTGACTTCTTCTAGACAGTAATATTGTATTTCATACTATATTACATCATCTCAAAAGGGGTAAAATCCAGTGTGTGGGAGTGGCTTGGGTAGTTGCCTCACAGCTGTGGTCCCAGCAGGACACATCATACCATCCCAGGAGGGATGGGAAGGCCCAAACCCAGAGCACCGGCTCACCATCATGTCATCTTAGGGAAGTAAGAGGTTTGTTCTTAGCTTTTCTCTCTGCTTAAGTCTGTCTCTGGGGAATTGACTTCTCTAAAGTGATTTGTAGTTTAAATGGTAGAATTTGTGTTTACTGGGAAGTGGGAGGTTATTTCTTGTTATACATAACTTGTGTAAGTGTGTGTTGTAGTTTTCTCTTAATTTTCTCTTTTCTGTATAAATATATGTAACTAGTTTAAGCATAAACCTGGGTTTTAGAGGGTTTTTTTCTTCTCCCCCTTCTTCCCTTTTCATTCTGTCTTGGACAGTTGGCATTTTGCCAGCTCAACCCAAGACACTCCCCTAAGTCTCTTTTTCTTCAGGATGAAGACACCGAGTGATTTCAGTCACTCTTCATACAGCTTCCCCTCAAGGTCCTTCACCATCTTTGTTGCCCTCCTTTGCACAGTCTCTAATATCTTAATATCTTTAATATACTGCAGTGGCCAAAACTGCACATAATATTCCAGATGAGGCCACCCCAGTGCAGAGCAGAGCAGGACAATCCCCTCTCTTAACAGGCTGGTGATGCTTTGACTGATGCTCCCAGGACGCTGATGGCCCTCCTGGCTGCCAGGGCACTGCTGACTCATATTCAACTTGCCATTGACCAGGACCCCCAGGTCCCTTTCTGTGGCACTGCTTTTCACCACCTCATTCCTCAGTCTGCACATATATCCAGGGTTGCTCCTTCCAACATGCAGAATCCAGCACTTTTCCTTGTTGAAAGAAACATGTTTGGTGATTGTCCAGTCCTCAAATTTGTCAAAGGGCTGTTGTGACATAAACAACAAAATTACATCTCTGAAAAAATGGCTATGGGAAAAAACACTGGTGCAATAAAGATGGGGAGTGAAGACCGCAGTGTCCTTACCATTTTCATCTGGGCAGTATAAAGCATTTGTTAGCATATTGTCTCCTCTAGATACTCTTTTGAGGGTGCTGTACTCTTAAGATACGAAGAGTAGAGTGCAGTGAACCTAGATGCCTAGGGTGACTTCCAATTTATTTGCCAGCAATTGAGAATGGTTTCCTAAGTACTTGATGTGACCCAACCCATTTTGGGAAGATAATTTAAGAATAATATATTACGTAGGAAAATCTATGCATACCAACAATTGTTCTGTTATGTCCCTTTTCTCCTGTTTACAACTGTTGCTTCCAATACTTATTCTACAGATATATAGGTTTAAACATTCCAATTTTTTTACAGGAGAAGTTATAATTATTTTGAATTTCAGTGTTATTTTAATATCTATTTCAATTATTTCAAGATAAAGTAAAATTTCAATTTTTGTGTAATAATTAATAACTTTGTCTTATATTATCCATATTAAAATAATCCCAAGGAAGACAGTATACTGAGATACCATATGACAAGGGCAGTTGCTGAATTTTAGACTTCTGCATGCTGTGTTTGTAGCTGGTTGTTTTTACAGTGGGAAGCTCTGATGAGCTCTAAAGCCCAGTAAGGGAGAGGCAACTGTTATTGCCTGTTCTCTGCAGCTAAATTTTACAGCACCCCTTCATTTCAATAGTGTCATGGAAAGAGGAAAATATGCCTCCTTCAGGCTTGGCTGGATTCAAAATTAGCTGCTGTTATTCCTTCAGCAGTTCATCCATCTCTTATTAGAAGTTTCACATCTTGAAGGGGGCCTGGTATCACACATGCAGGGTTGTCATTTTTGTCAATTTGGTTATTATACTGCCTTTGTGACAAAAAGTTCTTGACATCCTCTGAGTTTTAAACTCTGCTTGACATACCTTATGGCATATTT
This sequence comes from Hafferia zeledoni, assembly GCA_035583235.1. Classification (NCBI taxonomy): domain Eukaryota; kingdom Metazoa; phylum Chordata; class Aves; order Passeriformes; family Thamnophilidae; genus Hafferia; species Hafferia zeledoni. Next base: position 59,682,696 of record JAWWEV010000134.1, on the reverse strand, counting down.
CTTTAGTTTCAGAAAGTAATAAGAATTTCAGTTCTGATATAACTCTCACTTCTTATGAAGCTTCTCTATTTTCAAAATAGCCTTTCTAAACATAACTTATTTTCAAAAGTGTCTTTAAATTTAAACCAAAAGGCACAGCATCGTATTAATAGCTCTTGGAGAGACAACTTTTGTCTTTCTGAATTTGGCACAGAAGTGGTGTAAGTATTGTCAGATAACAACTTCCTCAATTAACATAAATAGCATATGCTCAAATGGCTTTTGTTCCTAGTAAGGAACCCACAGAAGCTGTTTGATTTTTGGATACATGAAACATGTTTATCTAGAAGTTGTTATTTCCATATTAATAATATAAAAAGTATTGGCAAGCACAGTTCTAAAAAGGGATTTGTCATCTTAAGCATTTCAAGAGAAAGACATTATTAATGTGCTGAATTGAAAGACAAGTTAACTGAAAGCAAACATTCAGGTTATGTATATAAAATATTTTCCCACCATTCTTGGTTTCCTCCAGGTCTCTAGAAAATGATACATATATATATATATATCTTGTTCTGATAAACACCTGCATTTGCATTTCTCTTTCCCTTTCAGGTGTAATGCCCTGACATTACTTTTGATACAGCACTGTATCATTCTAAAACATTGCTTTCAAACCTTTTTTTTTTCCTGAGGTAGTAACCATGTCTTAAAAACAAATGTTTGGTACTAGAAGAAGGAATGCTGTTGGCAAAATAGCTGTTTCATATGTTGGTGAAATAGATATAAGTCTTATGATTTTAACTAGAGATTTTTAGTATGTACTGTATATGTTAAAAAGGCAACTCTTGGGAGCTAATGAATATATTTATGAGGACATAATATAAAACATTGTAAAAAATGAAGATGAGAGAAATTACTTACTTTTAGTCATTTTACATGCGTGTATTAATCCATTAACCCAGAGAAGTGCTATCTCCTGGGCATTGATCTTAGCCAAACACTTGACAGAAAACAAAAATGTGATGAAATTTCTTTAATTAGTTTGAATTCATTCCTCAGTTAAAAAAAAAAAAAAAAAGAAAAAAAAAAGAAAGAAAAAAAAAAGAAAATAAAAAAACAAGGCAGTGAAAACCAGGAACATCTTGAGAGAAAAGTATTATTTTGAAATAAGTAGGCGTGGAGGTGTATTAATAGCAACTTGACTTTCTGAGGAAAAAAATCATTAAAATACAATTATTATACATTTTTGTGTCAATCTTTGCTTTCTTTCTAGAGCTGTGTAAAGTCTGTACTGACAGCCAAAAGAATTCCTAGGAGCATGACTTTGACATGCTAAGTTCTTCCTTCTCCTAACCCTGCTATCCAGCTGTCTACATAGTCTTAATTTCTACTAATTGATTTAATAAGGAATACGCTGTTTCTCTATTGACTAAGGTTCTGAGAGTAATAAAACCAAACTGCTAAACTTTGGATAATAACTGGGAATTAGAAGCTGGAATTGAGAACTGAAATCAAGTGCCCTTGCATTTCCTGACGGCTAACTGAAGCAAGTGATGCTTTCATGCACTAAAATGCAGTAAGAGAATGCTTGCTAGTTGTCTTCCTGGCCGTTCTTGGCTCCTGTGGTAGTTTCATTTCAAGCATTTTTTACTGGGATAATTTTTTGCTGTTTTTTGACACACAGAGGTGCTACCTCCATCTGATATGGGGGAGTTATAGCTCGGCTGACATAGCTGTTTCTCATATTTGTATAGGAAATTTGGCCCTCAGAGTACACAATGGTATGTATAGCCTCCTACGCACATGCAGTCTTGGGAAATGATGTCTCAAACACCTACTGCACGTATTTACTTTGCAATCAGCAACCATTAGTTTTTGTCACACATTTTGGTATTCTCATTTGTGGTAATTCTCGTCATCGTGCATGAGAGAAGAGGAATAATTTCACATTCTTTGTAAATTCATTACTGATGTGCATTAGTCATATATTATCATTGAAAAAGACTTCTGCTGTATTTTTCTCAAGTTGCCCAGCAGAATGCTCAATTTCAGAAAGCTGCCCGTGTTATAAATGGATATTTTGTTTTCTAATGTAACAGAACACAAATGTGTAATTAAGAGTGAGAAGAACAATATCTGCAGTTTATCCTTGGACAAGTTTCTAATAATTTAATTTGTTAGTGCAGTTGTTGGAACACAGTATCAAACACAGCTCAGTCTGTGTCTTGCTAAAGAATTTTGGACAGCATTTTGTGGCTGCTGAAGCCGTGCAATGTTTTTACTCCCTATAACTGCTTGATGCTCCTAGAAATATTGGTAGATTCTTGCAACAGGGAGAGGAAATAGTCTTGTTTACACAAATTACCTCTCTTCATAGATGAATGATTTATTTCAATGATAAAAAGCTCTTTTATCAATACTTGTATTATTGCAAACTACTTTTTACATCATTTATCTAGAATAATAGCAACGAAAATCTTCATTCAATTCCTCACCTGATAACTGTGCAATCTGGAAATATTTTTAAAAGGATCATGAAAACACCAGCACATGAAGGAAGGATGATTATCAATTTAGATGGATTTAGTTGTCACATATATGTTTGCTTTAGAAGTACCAATGCTACACTTCCCTCTCTCCATTCATCCCCATTCCCTACATTTCCCCCTGTGCCTTCTTATTTAGAAGAGAATGTGTTAATCTGCATTGGGGGGGGAAAAAAAAAAAAAAAAGAAAAAGAAAAAAAAAAAAGAGTAGCCTTTATTTCCTGTGATTTTCTGCAATTTTCCTTTAGATTCAAACCTCTAAATTATATAGGGAAATATGGTGCCACATTCACATGCAAACTATTTTTAGAGAACATGAATAATTACACCAGATGGTTGTTTAATTCTCTTGGCATTATCTCTACTGTACATTTATGGCTTAAAGTAATATTTCCTTACACTTTTCAATATCTGTGGAAGGTCATGGGTAAGTTCTGTTTCATTATTTATTCTGATCCCTTTTATAAACATAATTCAATGCTACAGCTGTTGGTGGGCTACAGAGATGCTGTTCCAAAGCCTTCTATTAAACTATTCAGCTTTTAGACCCAAAGAAGTATGTTCACAAGAAAATATCTTTGCATCTTTGACAGCAGATTGTTGTTAGTGTTTTATATACAAAGGAACACTACTCGTTCTATGATTGCCTTCATTTAATCTTCCAGGATTTACTAAAATTACCCCTTTCAACTGCATCTTCATTTTATGCAGCAGTTAAAATAGGAGAGGTGTTTCTTCACATTCTGTGTACCTTGACTGCTTTCTGAGTTGCAGAGGAAATTTCTGCACTTCAGTCTGAACAGTTGCTTAGTGAAATTGCCTAGGCAGTTACTCCCCTACAAATTCCTAAACATTTGGACCAGTGCAAAAGATTTATTCTTTAGGTGATATTTCTGAAAGCCACAGATTGTTATGTGTCAAAGTTAATTCAACTGATGTAGATAGCTTAAAAGCACATATTCTCAGAGAGTATCCAGCATTAGACTGTGGAGAATGATAATTTTGTATCAGAAGAACTTTTCAATTGTATTTTTGTTCTGCTCTGGAACAAAAATAAAATCTTTCAGACACTTACATAGGAAGGGAAATATATCAAAGTATCTGGCACTAGATCCAAAACTCAAGTAATTCTGTTTAATAAGTGTATTTATAACCCATGTTGCTTAGAGAGCTGGCCTTAGTCATGGAAGCCATCTGTTGTGCTTAATTCTTTAAATTTTGATCTGGTATTTCTTGGAGAAGGCAGAATAAGCCTTTGCTTTTGTTTCCATGCATCAGACTAGTGTCCTAACTGTGGGTCACAGGAACATTCTGGCTTTAATGAATATGTTGGTATATTTGATTTTGTTAGAAAGGTCCTGATAGTTCAGCTAAGTCTGGGCTATGGAGACATGTGAGAGAACAGAGAAATCTTGGTGATTTTTGACCCTTTTGAAGCTGGAAGCATCAGAGCAGCCCAGTAACTGGCTCACACTCAGAAAAACTTGGTTATATTCAGCATAAAAGATTACTTTTGGTGGATTTCTCCTTCTATATATTTCTGTACACCTGCAAATTAAGTGCAACAAGCAAAAAATTTTGCACTTCATGCAGCAATTGACCTTTTGTTATCCTCACCCAGAACAGGGTGTCTGGGCTATGAAAAGAAACAGTTTAGGACAGATTAGGGAGGGGAGGGAAGGGAAGGGGAAAGGGAAAGGAAAGAGAAAGAAGGGGAAAAGGAAGGGAATGGGAGGGGAAGGGATACTGCTCTCAGATGGATTGTGTTATTCTTGAGGTTGTCCCATTGTAACACTCCAATCCCAGAGCTACTTTCTCAGGGGCTCAGCCAGGAGTTTTACTTTACACATGCAGGATTCTTTAATACCTCAAGACAGTGTAAGAGAATGAGCCACAGACTTGTTCCAAGAGGTATTTTTCTTGATAATTTAGGGGAGAAATTAAGGGGGTAAAAGTTCAAAAGGGCACCACATAAGCTGGACAAAACGTTCCACCACAATTCTGACCCAGCACATACTAATCCACAACACTTAAGTCAAAGTTCAATTCCTTCAACTCCAAGCCACTCAAAGCACCAAGAAAGCAGCAAAGGAAGAGAAACAAAGTGAGCAAGAAAAGAGCAGGAGAAAGAGAGAAAAACAGATTATATAGCCATCATTGGAACCTTATGGAAGACCAGCTCTCACTCTCCCAGCTGGCAGGGCCACCTCGTAGCAAATATGTGCCTTTGGTTTTATCTGCTCTGGTCCCTCTGGCAAGCTCCCCTGCATGTGGCCTCTGACCCAGTGGCCACTGGGTTTCCAGGCCACATGGAGGTGCAGTGTTCTCGCTGTCCTGGCAATCTGAGCCTGGGTTGGAGCTCTAGGAGGTGTGGGGTGTTACAGTTTTCCCAGGCTGTTTGTGACTGATAGCCACTCCAGAGCTTCCCCATGTGGGCTCCAGGGGCCTGTCATAAGGGATATGATGCCACCCCACCTCCATGAGGTTTGAGCCATCCCTTCCCCCTGCACACACACACGTGCACACACTGCCCCCCACACAAGGTGGTTCTGATCAGTAATTACTGAACAGGTTTGGGGTAAATAAAGAAAAGTTCTGCAGTCAAATGTCAGCTGTGTAGATCTACTACCTGACCTTCCTTAGACTTTCTGTGCATATAAGACATGACTGCAATTCCTCTAAGTTTATTCTTTTTCTTATCTTGATTGAGAGTCATTGTTTCCACTCTAACCCAGAGTAACTTCCTAACTCCTGTCAAACCTGTCTACTTTATGCATTTGAGAAATATTAGAAACAGAAAAGACAAAATGTGGCAACATATACCAAGCTCACCAACTCTGAACCAATTGTAAATATGCTGAACAAGTGTGACATGTTGATAGAAAAGGATCTTTGCTTCTCATATGGTGAAGAGAAATGCAGGACTCAGCCACAAAGGTTGATGTGCAACACAGAAAACAAACTGCTGCTAGAAAACTATACCTGTCTCTTAAATGATAAATTCTCACCATCACTCAAGGCTAAAAGAAATTCCACATCATTGTCATTACAGTTCCCATATATATGACTGTTTTTATCATCTTATCTAAGAGAAATGGTCATTTTAAATAGAAACATGACATATCCAGGTAGATTATCTAATTAAGTTTGTAACTGCCATATAAACTACAACACAGAAGGAAGAAATATGAGCTAAAAATAGGGTTAATTGGTGTTTAGAGCTCTCAGTTAACAGAGCTGGACTGTTTACTTCACAGGGTTGTTTTATCTTGTTGAGAGCTAGCAAAAGACTCCATGCAGTGCACTGAATTCTGCACTGTCAGGTCAGGTGTGAATATCTCGTACATAGAAACCACTAGAGGAGCTGTAATAACCTCCTTTTTCCAACAAATTATGAACTCTCAACAAACAGCAAATTTGCTGTTTAAATATTTTTCAGCACTCCTTAGCACAATTGTCAGGAATTGGATAAGCATCAGTGATGATATATTAAAATAGAAGATTAATGAAGAGTAAATCACAAACTTTGTTTTTTGTATGTGTGTGGACATAACAGGTCTTCCTTTTTTTAATTTTTACTTTCACTTGTAAAACAAAGTTTACAAAAAAAATTTAGAAGGTGCTGCAAACCTTATTACCAGAGCTATAGCAGATCAGTTATACTGGCAAATGAATTTTTCATTGTGTTTCAATAGAACTTCTCTCTTCAGTTAAATTTACCCTGGAATATACTGAGATGAAAACATGTCAGTCAAGAACTCCTGAGAAAAACGTCTTGTAGTCTCTTCTCATAGTGAGGCACTCTAGGTAAGTAGTGTATTAAATGCTTGTATTCTTTTAATAGTAGAAATACTTCAAGCAATGCTGTCTATCACCTCTATACTCTTCACCTTGAGGAAGGATCCTCTGACTTCAGATCTCTGTCTTCATCTATGGAAGAGTCATTCCTCTTGTTTGGTGTTTTGACTTTTACATCAGCTCCAAGAAACATTCCTGTTTGTTATGATATTTGAAAAGTTCAAGTGAAAAGCTTTCTGATCTACAAAGCACTACATTGTGTACATTGATTCTACTTACTGCTTAACAATGGAGAACTACCACAAAATAAACTGGTAAGTGGTTATATGGTAGCTTAATGCTGAAGGTTGAAAGTGCCATAAGTGTGTCACAGCACAATAATATTATTGCCTAGCAGTAAACAACAGAACTTAAAAAATGCTATCATTTTCTTCTCATAATGCACCTTTAATCAGTTTTATTGTTCCTTCAGTGTTTATTAAGGCAGTAATGCGATGATTAATAATTTAAATATGATTTTATAGCAAAAACTGTAATATTGGGTGTACTGCTACCACAGTCATCTAGTTCAAATGGAGTCTGTATCACCCACAGTAGGAGGATCGATATGCATTATCCCCAAATTGTTGAAGTTAGTAAAGTAGCAAGTTATTTTCTATAGATAGGGCTAAATCCAGACCTTCATATTGCTCCAGACAACTTAAGAACTTCAGATAGATATATCAGATTTGGAATTGGACCAAATGGTACTGTGGGCAGGTGTCACTATCTTTTTTTAAAGGGATTCATTCAGCTTCCCTAAAATTCATTTGAATAAAATCTGTTAATTTGCCTTGAAGGTAGTTTCTGAAAATTTGATGGATGGATCACATTTTATGATATTAGTAGAAAAGAAGACACTTCTTTCTACACAAAAGGCTACATGGTTTGGAAAATGCCTTCTTCCTTTGTAAAGGCAAATGAAAGATTACTATAATAATGTTAGACTAGAGGCAAAGGATTGCAAAGTGCATCCTTGACCCTCCTAGGCTCTCCCTGAAGGTAGTGTGGCATTCTACATGGAAAGGACTGATGTTTTCTTTTCAGTACTGATCAGACAGGGATCTTCATTTTAAACCAAACAAAAACAGTTACACAAACATACTTCTGGCAGTGCCAACAAAATGGACAAGTGACCTGACAGAAGCAGTACAGAAACACTTATTCTTCCACACTTCCTTGTTTCGTCTGCAAGATACTGGGGAAAAATTCCGTCATTCTCAGCCATGCTGGAACACCAAAAATGTTGCATTAGAAGATCATTACTGACCTGCACTGACTCCTGTACTGACAAGTGGAATAGGGATCCCCTGCAAAAATGATAATGAAATAAAGTGCCAAAATCCTCTTCCTAGTAGACACTACAATATTCCTTCTGGGATATCTCTCTCCATAATTGCAATACATGATCTTGCATAAACACTTCTAATTTTATTTCCTTTTTTTTAATTATTGTTAGTTTGGCCCTGACACAGAAATCTGCATTTTAAAGGAATGCACAGTATTCTAAAATTTTAATGCAGGACTTTCTAATCTTACCAAGGATTAAAAGGTGTAAGTTATCTAACTAGTCTTCATCTGTGTGCCTAGTATCCTCCGCAAATCTCTTGTGCCTGCAGCATAGTCCTAAAGTCAGCAACAATCCAGCAATAAGCAGCCCAGCAAATGTGGAGATAGGTTCCAGTAGCACAACTTATTTTCACATTACAGGATAACTCAGACTATTGACAGCATTTTTCCAAATCTCAGCAGGTTGTCTCCAAGGGTTAGCTAAGCCAAACACCCCAAATTATTTTTTTTTCTATAACATCACATCTATTCTCTGCTGAGGGCTGGTAAAAAGACACATTCCTTGTTCTCATTTATGGATTTGCATGATGAACACCCAGTTTTCTGAAAAAACTTAGGTGCTTAAATCTGTGATGAGAAGATGCAATCTGGAAAGACCCATTTATCTGCCAGGATATGGTGCACTGCATCTGTAACTAGGCAGATTTACAGTCAAAAACATATTCAGACTGGTGAAGCCTTAGCAGTAGAGTGGGGAATTTCAAAGGCGTCTTTAGATGGAATGAAAAAAGGCAATTTCTGTGAAACAAAACTGTATTTCTGTAGGAGACAGGATTTAAGAAGTGAACAGTTGGCTTAATTAAATCAGTCATCAAGGCTGGAGATTGTAGAAAACTTTGGGGTAGAGTATGCATTTACTGGTGTCATTTTACCTAAGAAAGAAAATGTAAAATCAATACAGTCATTTCAGTCTGTATTTACTTTAGAGAGGGGAAGCCAAGGACAGGATATGTCAATGACTGGAGGTAAACTGAGAGAAAGCATGCCAGAAGATAATTTAACATGACTCCCACTAACCAGAGAATCCCAGGAAGTAAAACTGATGATTTTACACCATGACACATTATTATTTGGTTTTATCTGTACCTGTTTCCAAATATAGTCGGGAACGCATTACAGAATTCTGTTTTCACATTTTCATTTTATTATTTAAGTGTTGTTGAACTGTTCTGGAGAGGTTACACACCTCCTCTATGCGTGGTGATAAGGATTGACCCTGAAGGTTTGATGTTTACTGCTTAGCATCCTGTGTTTATCAATCAGAGGGGTCAATCTCAGGAAGACATCTTTCTGACATGTTAAGCATGGCAGTATAATAAGGAAAGAAGCTGAACCTGGCACGTTATCAAGCACACTGAGAACCAGGGAGGAGAACTAAAGTGGTGTGGTTTCTTGTTGTAGCCTCGTTATCTGAAGGTTATCTGCAACGATATGGTGCTTCTCCTAGGCAG
>JAWWEV010000134.1:59654584-59665904 GCA_035583235.1 Hafferia zeledoni | reverse complement strand
AACAACACCCCCCCCCCCCCCGCCCCCAAATATAGACCATGATATCAGCTGTCCAGTTAATACTAAATGTGAAGACAGTTGTGATATATCAGCTCATAGGAAGTAGCTCCAAACTTTATATTACCGACTTAGTGTTCCCATTTAAGAATATGCCCTGAGAATACAATTCTGTGAATCTTACTCTTTCTGTGTGTCACCTCTTGAGACAGTTGTACTTCTCTGTATTGGTTGATGCTCTGTAAAGGTAACACCTTACTTTTGTCTAATGCCACCAGCCAGAATCCTTAGGTATTTATAGTGTCTGTAATGGTACTTACAAAGTTTGAGTAGTAGAACCTCAGTAGATAATTCTCTCTTTGAGTAGTTGAACCTCAGTAGACCAATCTCTCAAATCTTAAACCCATGGAGGCATTGGAGTGATCGAACTAAAATATCTTTTTTTCAAAAATGCTTGAGCCGTTGAGTCTGTTACCCATGAAATCATTGAGATCAAAAGTGTGACAAGGAAAAAAATTGAAAAATTGCAACAGCAATAAGAACTATCTGAAGTTTGTAGTTAATATAAAAACATTTTGGAAGGCAAACTAAATGTAGCACTGTACTCTGCAACCACTCTGGAGTAAGTGGTAAGCCATCTAGTTTTGGGGATTACCCTCCCTGCATTTTACTCTTGTGGGTTGATTACACCATTTTGGGAAACATTAAGTATATCAAATCTAATCCTATGATGTCAGTCATTATGTTTCTTCAATGTAGACTTTTCTAGGACTCAGGTGTTTTTACGCTCCTTTTGCATAGTTTGCAATGTTTTCTTTGGTCTTTTTCAGCAAGTAGTAGATAGGTGCTGTTGCTCTCAGTAAATACTGTAACTTTTCAATATTTGGAAGAAAGGACCCAGAGGATAAAGGGACTAATGGAAAGGAGAGTTGGACCTTATTTTGTTTGTTATCACCCAGTAGTCCTGAATTCATCTTTTATGCATATTAACATCTGCTCTTCTCTCTTTAGAAAATGTTGATACTCTGACACATATTTGACTGATAAACCAAATATTTCTTCAGGTATAAATGGTATGTTAAATTGCTTGAAAAGAACTCCTGTTTAAATGGTTTTGACTCTTTAATATTTGAAGAGGCTACATAACAACAACAACAAAAAAGCAAAAAAAAAAAAATCCAGAAAACCAAACCAAACTAAACAACAAAAATCAAAACCAAACCAAAACCAAAAAACCTCTCTCTGAAAAAAAAAAAAATTCACAACAATAAAACAAAAACAAAACAAACCAACAAACAAACAAAGAAAACACCCAAAAAAGCCAAAACCCACAAAAAACCTCAACACCCTCACTGTAAGAATTTCTCTGGGCAGTTTTTCAAATTAATGCAGTTTAACTATTACATTAACTTAATGGCTATTTTCCTCTACTTTAACCATGTTAAATGTGCCGGCAATAATGAGCTTCTAATGCTGTCTCTTTCAAGTCTCAGAGGCATCTTTAGAGCTCTGCTTATCTCCTGGATCATAAAGCTGCATAATTTAGTATTAAAACAATTAATTTAAAACTGAAACACTTTGAATTAGCGTAAAATTAATCAGAAGAAAAAAAGAGAAATCTTAGCATGCCCATTTTGTTTATCTCTATTTCTCAAATTGGAAAGTGTAAGACAAATAAAACTTTGCCAGGTTCTGTTTTCTATTTATGAATCAGCTGCTATAAGCATAAATATATCCAAAACTAAAAGGATCCTTTTATTTAAAACATTTTACAAAGCAGTTCCTCATGGCTATTAAACTAAGATGATTCTTTTGATAGAACAAACCTTTTAGATTTTTCCATACCATTAACTTAAATAGAAACACCTTTAAAATAAATTGTCATTTCTAACTTATTTCCAGATTTGCAATACACAGAGATGGTTAATGCATCTAATCAGAACTGCTGCCCTATTAAGTGGCTAAATTCCAATTATTGTGCAACTCACACCACTGTATCAATTAACAATTTAAAATATTTCTGCACTTAAAATATGTTTTATTTTCTTTACTTTGTTTCTAAGTGCATTTTTTCCTTGTAGGTTGGACTATTGCTAACCAAGAAAGAAAATTACAGGAACTTGGATTTAGTTCCTACCTTTATCATTCATAAGAGCTGGATCTAATAACAGGCTGAGGTGCCTAATGTAGTAGAGTACCTTATCTAAGTACTGAAATGTCAATCTTAAGTCCCAGATTTAGGCCCCTAGTACCACCACAATTTCCTGGGGACAGCTAGTTACCAAAGTAACTTCTCTCATCTTACTTGAGGTGCCTTTATCTGATCTAGTGTCCATCTATAATCAAGAGAATTGTGGGACACATCTGATCTAATCTGTTTTAGGAGGATTATATGTGACTATAAGTGGTCAGGTGAATCTCTGTCCAGAAATCTTTTATCTCCATTAGGAGAGTCACTTGGCTACCAGAACACATAGGGATAAAATTTAAATCCAGATCCTGCCCCTAAGATAAGATATGTTACTCATGGCAACAGCAACTCTGTCCACTCTCAGTGGTGGTCCGGGTTTTCCTTTTCAAACTACTTTTTTCAAAGAATTGAGTAGAAATTTTTTCTGGTATCCCCTATTTCTTGTCAAATTTATCCAGTGCACGTTTCATATAACACAAAGAATCTCACTTTTCCACCTGAATGATCTTCCTAGCACTAGACTGCAAAATCCTACTTTTCTTTGTATGTTTCACCTGCAATTCCTTCTCTCTGCTGCACTCTTTGTTGTGACTTTCACAGGCTCGGTGGAGGATAGTTCTTTCCTAGATTAAACTGTCTCCCTGGGAAGAGACAGACATTGGAAACTCTTCTGAGTTAGCTGGGCATATATTTTGGGTGTCCTATTTCATAGCTAATTTCCCTAATGATTAGGCAGTTGTAGGCTTAGTATCATTGGTATAATTCTCCTTTCTTTATGTTTTAAAAAATGATCATAGTATAGAACCTTAGCATATCCTGGTTTGGAAGGGATCCACTAGGATCACTGAAAGTCCAGCTCCTGGCTCTACACTGGACAGCCCAAAGAATCATACCATATGCATTGAGAGCATTGTCCAAAAGCTTCTTGAATTCTGTCAGTGATGTGACCACATCCCTGGGTAGCCTGTTCCAGAGCTCAACTACTGTCTGAGTGAAGAATGTTTTTCTAATATCTAACCTAACTCCTTCCCTACACAACAAAATTTCATGCCATTTGCTGGGGTCTTGACACTGGTCACCAGAGAGAAGAGATCAGCACCTGCTCCTCCACTTCACCTCGTGAGGAGGCTGTAGACTACTAAAAGTCTCCCCTGAGTCTCCTCTTCTCCAGGCTGAACAAACCAAGTGACCTGAGCTACTCCTCACGTGGCTTCTTCACTGGACCCTTCACCATCTTCATAGCCCTCATTTGGATGTTTTCTAAAAGCTTTATATGGCTCATGGCCAAGCTCTATTTAGCAGAATAAATGCAAGTACAGTAAACTTTCTGATTAAAACCAGCACATATTGAACTCCTGAAGGTTTTAGTCAACAGCTGAGCAAACTTCTGGATTTCAATTTTGTGCATTTTATCACACAGTATTAATCACAGTACACTTTAACCTCCTAAAATCTTGGTATCTGACCTGAGATAAACATCTACTGTTTCTCTATGATCCTGCTCATAGAAGTGCTACTGAGCATCAAGAGCTTTTAAAAATAGTCATAGATAATCTGAAGGCAATATTTTTAGAGTTCTTGCCTACTATTTCTAAAACACTGACTTTTAAGTGTTAATTTTTGACCTTTTTAATTTCCCATAAAGAAATCAATCAAAACTATTCCATGATAGATGCCATCTGAAACATTACAGTTTGCTGAAGCTTAGTGATTTCCATATGATCAGATAGCTGCTGGAAGGTTATATTGGGGTCACCATGTATTGCGGTCACCAGATGTAGGGGTAAGCCCCTTAATCCCGAGCAGGGGCACAGCGTGGATGGCAGTCAGAAGAGCTCAGGCACAGCAGACATCAGAAGGCTTAGATTAGAAGGCTCACAACTTAGAGAGTTTATTCAAGATATATAACAGACAGATCCTTATAGCTCATAGTAGAAGTAGATAGTGCCTAGAAGTTCCTAGTACATCATCTCTCTAATTCCTAGTAGATCTAACTCTCATGCAGTAACGTCCACACCTTTTATGCCCTCTCACATCCAACATGCCACTACATAATTGGTTAACCAATTCACCTTACATATACCACAGCCTCTCATTGGTCACAAGCCACCACACATACTCCAGGTAGCTCTGTTCTCTTTAAGGTAGAACTCCAAACAGCTTTCCTTAAGGGATGCACTCACTGTCACCCCCCACAGGGTTACTATGTTATCTAGTTGAACTCTCAGGATTACGATGTGCCATCCATGATCCACTAAGGCTTCCCCTACTCCAACTGCTGTAGTGCATAAGTCTTAGGCTTATGGTGCATTGCTAAATGTGAGCACATGAGTACATGAGCACATGTACTCCAACTAACATCTTGAAGGCAGTTATATCTGACATAGGTTGGGTTTGAACTGGCATTTTGCTGGAGAACAGTATGTTTTGAAGCTCATCGCCTGGTTGTATCTACTTACTACATATTGATTTGGGTAAGAGAAAGTTTTCAGTACGCAAAAGGCAGACTCTTTTAAGACATCAGAGGTCTAGTTCAGGTGTGCAGAGATGGGCATCACTGTTCAGATGTTTAGACAGTTTTAAAAAGATGTACAGTGGAGACATTTGGGTTATGTGGGATCTGATGAAATTCAGTCTATAGTAAATCTCCCCACCTGCATATGGTATGGATGTGAGGTCCTGAGTACCAACTGCTTTGATCTACTGATCTCTTTTTCTCCACCAAGCTACTTGCTTATAGAGACATATCCATAGGGAAATCTCAATCACAAATGAAAACCAAAAAGTATGTTTCAATTTGGTGGAACAATACAAAGCAAAAGACTTCCTTGTTTTATAGGTTCCTGTAGTACCCCCACTGTTATCATGTGAGAGCAGGTTCCAGAAGAACATTAGCACTCTAACATTTCACTGATGTCCATACTCTCTGTCATTTGCTCCTTAGGCAAAGAACTGTATGCTTTGTTTTGGCTTCTTTTTTAGCTACTTAATTAATTTAATTTAATTTAATTTAATTTAATTTAATTTAATTTAATTTAATTGTCTATTCCACATTGTGTTTGTATTACAGTGAGCAGGTTGAAGAAAATATATTTTGGTTTCTGGAAAAGAAGGATCAAACATTTGATGGACTTTAACTCCCATGGGAAATTTTGACACTTTTTTCCTAGTCAGGGGAATTTTAACAACTGAAAGCAGGTATTAAAAAGATTCCATTCTGTGAAAATCTGAAAGTTTTTTTTTCCTTTTATTCCTATCTGAGACAAAACAGAAGAAGAAACAGTGGAATGTGTGGTAGGGTTGAAATTCCAATTTGCATTCATCTTTAGTAACCAGTAAATATTGTTTATGTAGTTCACTTTCTTTTTTGTGTTCAGCACTACTATTTCTCAAGTCCTTTGCCTTAAGCTTATTTGTACAGATAGAAAGCTAGAGATAATGAGGAAAACTCAAAAAACAAAGTGAAAAATGGGTCATTTTCTTAATGCTGAGATTCAGAACATGGGTGAGGAGCAGGAGAGGCAGCAGTTCACACACAACAGCCACTTGTATTTTTTTTTCTCTTTATGAGTATATAACTTTGCTATGAAAAATGGGGAAACTCATTTCTTTCTTTGTCATGCACACAATTAAAATGAAGCTTTACATTCAAATGATACAGAGGAAGAAACGCAGCTAGAAACTGCAAGTGACAAACTAAGCAAAATCAAGAAAGAAAATGAAGTTTTTCTTATGTTTTGTTGCATGTAAACAATGTCAGTATGGCAAGTGTCCTGGGTCTTAAGCACCTGATTGTATAAAATTGTGTGGTTTGTCTACAATTGATGTTCCTTTCTGAAGGATGTGGTTCCTCACAGATGTCCTTACTTTTTCTAATAATTAAAAACATAAACATAAAAAAAAAAAAAAAACAAAAAAAAAAAAAGAAAAAAGAAGATACTATTCACTTGAATCCAACCATCTTTACAACTAGTATTTAAGCATCCATAAAAAGTACTGATTCCCTTAATGAAACTGCTGCTACCTTTGCTTACTACCTTGAATTTAAGGGGGAAGGAAGAACAAGTCATTAAGCAAACCTCATGTTACTGTTTTACCTACCTCTATAGTCCCATTATTATTTCTAATTGCATATAATTAATCAGTGCCAGTATGTGGAAAAAAGCTTATTGAATGGAACATGATGAAATAGATGATACCTACATGCTCAAACTGTAACATGGATCTAATGTAATTCCTCATAAAAAGTTACACTGTAAAGTTTACATTTAATTCAACCAAATGTTGCACTCTAGAATGTGCAGACTATAAAAATATGTCTTAATGAGGGAAATTAATCAGTTGTACAGATATTCATGCTTGATTTAGAATAACTAAAACATGAGGCACAAAACAGTAATAGAGGAATATCTGCTAAATTCATGGTCTTTTAAAAGAATGTTTAACATGCATGATGACTAAAGTACTTGCACTTCTCTATGAAGTCTTCAGCACATGTTTCAGAATTTTGGTTTTAAGAAACAACAGTCAAGTTCATCTCACAACTCCTCCTGGGTATCAGATGTAAAGAGTCAAGTATGGCAAATGCTAAGCAACACAAGATCAGTTTGGGATTTATCCCCAGTATCTTTTTAATGATAAACTGTTGATTGATAGGAATCAAAATTATCCATCAAGACAAGTTCCAATTTCATTTTTTCATACCTACAAATTTCAAAACTGCTTTGGCTCATTACATACGGGGCATTGCAATCACAATATGATCCCGCAGGGGCAGTGGAGCCAGGAATTCACAGTCCCAACTGCCAGGCAAGGTTCCCCACTGGCATGGGTGAAGACCCACCATGCCTCAGCAGAGAAGGTCCAATGATGGAAACCAAGGTCATCCAGTAGGACAGAGATAACCAGGCACTAGCAACACAAGTGGTGTCTAAAAGAGGTGGTAAGTAAAAAATAGAGATTTAGGTTAGATATTAGAAAGAAATTCTTTACTGTGAAGGTGGTCAGGCACTGGAAAAGCTTGCAGGGATAAGGTGTGGATGTCCCATCCCTGGAGGTGTTCAAGGCCAGGTTGGATGGAGCCCTGAGAAATCTGGTCTAGTGGAAGGTGTCCTTACCCAGGGTGGAAAGATTGGAACTACATGATCTTAAAGGTCTCTTCCAACCAAGCCATTCTAGGATTCTATGACAGTTCAGGACCAAGGACAAGAAAGGATTTCAAAATTAGTTGAGGTCAGGGTGAGGTTGGTGCAAGACCAGACATTACAGCCTTACCCACAAGGTGAAGGTTCTGAGCTTGTGTGCAGCCTGCACTGTGCAGAGGCAGACCAGGAGAGCCCTCCCACAGTCTCCACACAGCAGTCTGATCCCAGGTCACACATCTGTGGCACATCAGAGTTGACCTCCAGTACGGGTAGACACAGCCCTTGCTGGGGGAACACTGTTGAAGCGGCTCATTACAGATAATGATGGTTACAAGCTCATCAGGGCAATTGGAGCTTGTTGGTGTGCTCAAGACAGTAAAGAAATAAAAGAAAATGCTTCAGTCCTTGTCTGAAATAATTCTCCTTTTTAAATATAATTGAACAGTGGCTAAAAAATGCAAAACCATGTTTAGAGATGAAAAATTTAAAAAGACATTTTGTTTGATATATGTGGCTGATGAATTTTTAATTCACTTTTTCCAGATTTGAATTCTCTTTCATGGTCAAGATGGTTACTGTTTTGGTTTGGGGTTTTGCATTTGGCTAGTTTTTGGTTTTGCTCCCTCTTCACCAAACTCTTGATAAACCTATGTGTACTTTTATATCTTCAGGGTAATTACACAGAAAATTCTGGATATAAAATATTTTTTGATAAAGTTTTTTTTTTTTTTTTTCTAACAGTTGATATGAACTTAGTCAATGAGTGAATTTCTATAAAACTTTACAAATACAGGTAGCTTTGCTGTGAGTCATGAACTAGAATGCTGACTCTGGCTTTCAATTATTTAATTTCCACACTTATAATTGTAGACTGGGTAATATAGTTATGAACTGCATTCTCAACCACAGCTCCTTTGTGTTTGTAATAACAGTAGAGGGATGGTTTTTCTCTTTAAACAAGATTTTTCAGTGCAGCTTCAAAATCTCTATAGACAAAACTGCAATACAGTAACACTTAAAACCACAGATAAATAGGTATTTGGAAGCTGTAGTTTTTATTCATATATACACTTATTTCTGGTATTTTTCAGGTAAACCAAAACAATCTGCAGTAAATTAAAAGTATGAAAATTGTTCTTTATTTTGCTTTTTTTTTTTAACACCACAAATCAAATACTTAGAAATATGAGCAAAATTCACTTCTGATAATTGAGTTCACTGTATATTTCCAACATGAAAAGTTTACTTTTTGGTTTTGTATCTTTTGACTCTTTCTCTTTATATATACATAAATAAATATGTATTTACTGCTTCGATGACATTTTGATTAAATCTGAAACTCAGAGAGAGAAATTGGTAGGGGATCTACCAGCTCACATACAATAAGGAAATATTTCTTTTAAAATTTAAGTTCACCTAATTTTGATGTTGGTTTTTTTTTTTTTTTGGTAATATCTTCACAGAACTAAAGTTGAAGAAAATGAACTCAAGTAAATGGCCATATCAAAAATCTCTTTTTTTATGCCATGCAAATTCACTACATTTTCAAACTCATCCAAAATGCAACAAAAAATATGATTTATCCAGTATTCATGCTTCCAGGCCATGCATTTGAAATAAATTAATTTAATTTTTCTGGTACCTATCAACTCTTTGTTAAAGGTAGTGTTTTTTAAGCAGTTTATAGACATGAAAAATATTTTTTCCAGTTTATCTCAGAATTTAGGTTATAGTCAGCAATGCAGCTTCTGTTTGGGAATTGGTGAAAATGATTTTCCAAATAATTAGAATTCTTCAAGTGAGCATAAGCATACATTTTTCTGTGGGAATAATGTGCTTCAGCATAATATAAGTCAAGAACTGAGATCTCTAACTGCCATTAAACACAAGTTCCCCACATTACCCTGTAGTATACCATAACTTTAATCCTATTATAATAATTACTAATAAATAGGAGGATTATGGACTAGTAGGATCCACTTCAAATGTCGTTCATTGGACTTTGAGAGAGAGAATAGCAAAAGGAATATGCCTTCTTTATGCCATATTTTATCTAGTGTGTCATATAATTACTATAAAACAGAACAGCAAGTTTCTTTAAAGCTGTAAGTGCCAAAGGCTTTGCTGAAGTTTTTGTGTGGTACTTCTGATTGGTAAGGACTGAATAATCCAGAATACAGACTACAGAAGCATAGAGGTTTTTTTTCACTGAACTGGCCCTCCACTTCAAGTGTTGTAGAGCAGAGAAGGTCTACCCATGACCTGAGCACTGTGTTGCAGCCCATATTATTTATTCCTGACAGGCAAACTTATTTTTAGGACTTATCTTTATCTTTAGGACTTGAGCCTGTATGGGAGGTTTTTCATCTGTCCCTGAGATGTTATGTTCACCCAGTGCAAAGGTGGATGAGAAAGGCAAAAAAAGAAAGGTCATTATAAAAAGCAAACTGCTGCAGGTTTTCTAAATATCACAAAGCAAAGCAAATAGCTGAAGTCCAAACAGACAAGATTATCTGGGTTGTCAAAAGAGAACTATTACGTGTTGCAAAGACAGTTATATATAGTGGCAAGGACTGCATCCTTTTTGTGTCACTACAAATACATTTAGTGTTTTTCCTGAGGGCAAACTGTGGTAAATTTGGGATTAGTGTGAAGGGAGGTCTAGACGACAAACTGTTTATGTATACTTTTTTATAGCATAGATGCTTATAGAATATCCAGTAGCTGACAGTGAAACAAAGCTCAGTAAATAGCATATTTTCCTGTGTGGCAGGAGAGGAGGAGAGGGAATAGAGGGGCAGCAGTGAAGATTTCTACCTTCTTCATCCCATATATTGGCTCAGGTATGATATGATGTGTATCTTCTTGATGAATTGTGGAGAATATATCCCTTTCCAACAACTGAGTCTCAAAGAGTGGTACTACATTCAAAGAGGAGTTACCCATATCTCAGATATCTCTTACAAGACCTTCCAAACCCTGCCTTCAGAGCTCCCACAGTCCTCTGCTGATTTATACTGTTCTCTGCTACTCCATCCACAGACCCAAGGCTTCAGTGTTGTTTGCTACAGAGTAAGAAGAAATCAGGTTCAAAATCCCAGCTTTCTTCAGTCCCCACAGCTTAAAAAGTACTGATGCAAGCAGACAAAAAAAAAATTTAATTGTTATAGTTTGAAAACTTTAAAAATAGATTATTATGGTGAGATAAAAGTGCCAGGAAGTTGATAACCTACACACTAAGTCTCAACTCAGCATGAATCAAAATGACAGTTATGAAGTCTTGGAAAATGGCAACTGTAATGAAAATGTCTACTGACCCTTGACTAATAGTGTCAGCAACCCAACAGTGCTTAATTATTAAAACCAACACATGTCATACACAGTGTTTTGAACTGCACAGTTCTGATGAAGAGGAAGAAACAATAAATAGGAGTGGCAAATCTCCCTTCTTTATTCATTCTTCCTCTCTCTTTCTGCTGATTCCCTTTCACAGCAGATTTAGAGGTCAGCATGACTATGTTTTCCAGGAGTTTGTTAGGCTGTAAACTGCATTTGGCTATTCATGGCTTAGGCAGAGGCATACTCATCTCTGGGCCAAAAAGCAACCATGTGGCCAGACCAGGAGAGGGGTGGTGAGGGGTGCTACATCCGGCTGGCAGCTGGTCCCCAGGGGTGTTCCCCAGGGCTAAATGATGCCTAATAATGTAATTTAATGTAATTTTAGAAGGTTTTAGAATCATGTAGTCTACGCTTAGTTACTCTGATCTTAAGTCTGAATATTAAAGTGCCTTTCTCATCAGCTAGCAGGCCTTGTCAAGGCCAGGCTGTTTTTCAGCAGACACCTGCAAGATAACAGAAGACAAACAACAGGAGAAGGCCTAACTGCCTCCCCCATGATGCAGAGAGGTGCAACTCAGCATCGTGTCTTTTCAGAATTACAGAAGTCTTCATAGAGAAGAGGACTTTAAAACCAAATCACCGAGAAGTT
>JAWWEV010000134.1:59641240-59654484 GCA_035583235.1 Hafferia zeledoni | reverse complement strand
ACTGCCTCCCCCATGATGAAGGGGGTAGATTGGCAGGACTTTGGGGTGGGTATTAGAGAGAAATGGGAAATTCTGATTGGATGTTCGTGAGGGGTATATAACCCTGAGACTTCCTGACCTCTGGATCAAAACCCCCTGGGTTTGATTGTGGAGGCTTCTTCTAATAAAACCCTATATCTTTCTCCATTAACTTGTCTGCAGTGTGTCTCTGTTCACAGGGGTACGCGACCATCAGGCATCATCAGTATTGGAGTTAGGCCTCTTAAACCATATGCGGTTCAACAAGGCGAAGTTCCAGGTCCTGCCGTTGTGTAACAACAACCCCAAAAACACTGCAGGCTGGGATCAGAGTGGCTGGAAAGATGCCCAGTGGAAAAATACCTGGATATGCTGGTTCACATCTAGATGAACTTGAGCCAGTAATGTGCCCAGGTGACCATGGCATCCTATATTGTATCAGAAATAGTGTGGCCAGCAGACCAGGGCAGTGACTGTCCCTCTGTATTTGGCACTGGTGAGGACACGCCTTGAGTACTGTGCCCAGTTTTGGCCCCTTCACTGCAAGAAAGACATTGAGGTACTGGAGCATGTCCAAAGAAGAGCAGTGAAGCTGGTGAAGAGTCTTGAGCAAAAGTTTGATGAGAAGTGCCTGAGGGAGCTGGGGATGTTTAGCCTGGAGCAAAGGAGGCTGGGGAGAAATCTTAGTGGTCTCTAAAACTATTTGAATGGAAAGGAGGTAGTAGCCAGGAGAGGGCAGGCTTCCTCTTCCAGGTAACTCGAGATAGGATGATAGAACATAAACTGTTCCAGGAGTGGCTTAAGTTGGACATTAGGAAGAATTCCTTCACATAAAAGGTTATTAGACATTGGAATGAACCGTCCAGTCAGTTTCTGTCCTTTGAGGTGTTTAAGGAAAGACTGGACACTCACTGCCATGGTCTAGTTGACATGGTGGTGTTCGGTCATAGGTTGGCCTCCATGATCTCAGAGTTCTTTTCCAACCTAATTGATTCTGTGTTTCTGTAGTGAGGTGGCAGCAATCCAGGATTTATTAAGATGGATGTGGAAGTGCTGGATCTCCTGTGAAAGCAAGAGCTGTGTGTGGGTGCCAAAACCAGAGTCCGTCCAAGAAGGATCAAAACAGTTGCACCTGGGCAGTGGTAATGGGGAAACTATTCTATCTTGAACAAGAAAAGAGACCAGCTGGGTGAGTGTCACCTAAATCAGTAGATACCCTTCAGAGCAAGTGGATTTTGGGTGGACCACCCTAACTTCAGTTCTGCATTATAGGTATTCCCACCTCTGCTCACTTCTCTTTTAGTTCCAGTCCTCAAAAGCTGAGTGACAAGTTTTAACTTAAATATATTAATTTTCCCAGTGAAGCTGATGAAAATTCAAACTAAAATAAAATTCCTGGCAAATGAAATGTCAGCTCCATTCACCCCTTATTCTGTTACGATATGGCTTCTTCATGACAGCAATTTGAGGATGAAACCTGCTTTGTCACTAACCCTCCTGCAGGCTGTTTTTCTTTGATGGAAACCCCGCAGGGGTCCACACAGATCATCCAGCAGCACCTTGGGCTTGGTGATCAAAGAATTTCATTGCTGAGATTCTCAGTTCTGCAGAGAACAGTTATATTAAGGTAGAGGTGCAACTCTTGAAACTTACACTCAGCATCGTGTCTTTTCAGAATTACAGAAGTCTTCATAGAGAAGAGGACTTTAAAACCAAATCACCGAGAAGTTTCTAAAAACATTATCAAATATTTAGGAAAATTCTAGTAAAACATGTTTTTCTTGTAAAGTAGAAGATTCAAAATGAAATTCCCTTGTAATTTGGTCAGTAAGTTTTTGAATACTGTCCTGCATTTAGAATATCAATCTGAATAAGTAAAAGATAATTTGAAACATAAGAGCAATCAATTTTCTGATACAAGGAAAAATACATTAATTTATTGTGCCTATAAATGTGTAAACTTCTTTGTTGGCAAAGATGAAATATTTTATACTGTATCAAGCAAAAAAAGAATATATTGTGAGAAATATTGTCACTATTATAAACTGGAGATAAATTGTCCTTACAGCTTTTTTATGCAACCTGCACTCTACTTAAAGCATGGTAATGTATGGAGCTCTCATTTACTTCTGTCTTTATGCTTCAGAGCAAAGTGTGGCTTTTCAGCAATGGGCTTTTTGGTGAGGTGACTTCTGTTTTAATAAAGATTGTGCTATTATTTTTAAAATTGTCCTCAATCTAGTACCATAATCTGCATTCCATATAGGTGGAAATAAAGAATGCAATGAATATCGCTTTCAAAGTCTATTAATTCCAGTGTGAAAAGTAATATATTACAATTCTATCTAGAGCAATACATTAAAAAAAAAAAAAGAAAAATGAAAGGAAATCACTTTATCTTGCTGTAGCATTCTTTTTAATATGTTATTGGCAACCTGTCTGTAATAGTAATGTAGTAGAAAGCAGGTATCTCCCCTCTAATTTTGTTTTAGGGTAAGTGTTAAAAGACTCAAAACATAAGTTGCTAAATTTACTGGGTTTGTAACTCCTCTGACTTCAGTGTTTTACTCCACAGCTGCATTTGGTGCATTTGGGAAGCTTTGAGGTTTGTTACCGTAGAGCTGAATCTCCTTTCTTAAACATTCTCCTGCAGCTGACACGCATACTAAGCAACACAGCTGCAGCCATCTGTAAAAGGTTGGAATTAATTTTCCTCTTTATTGCTACAGCTTATATCATTCTGCCTTACCCTTTATATTTATAATACAGAAAAATTTCTCATTCCTTGAGAAAGGCTTGTAGTTAGTTTCCTTACTTTTATTATTACTTGTCAGTAAAGTAATCAATGCAACTGTTATCATCCATACGCACACTAACTGCAGTATGTGCATTGTCAGAAAAAATTTACTGAAATGGTAAGTTAAATCAAGACATAAAACAAATCTTTTCTGCTTTGCTGATGAAAATCTGAGCCTAGAAAATAAAAATAAAAGAGGCAGAACATTACAGATGAGTATGTGGAGTAAAGGGATGAATAAGAAAAACAAGGAAGATGAAAGCTGCTATATAGAATAAGCAGAAGTCTTTGAGGAAAAAAAATGCAGCTTTTTTGTTATCCTATTATGTTTTAAAATGCCTATGTGACTACTGGGCAAAAATAATCCTTTCAATGGAAAAAGTCACAGATGGGAAACATTTATGTTAAAGAAAGCTGTGAGAAGATAAGGAAAATGTAAGACTTTTTTGTTTTCCTTTTTTAAATCCTGATTTAGGACTAACACATCTATGATCAAATATCACTTTCCCCAGGTTTCACAATAAGAATAACCCTAGAACAGGGGAGGGGCTTAGGTTTACAGGTGAAAGCTCTTTCTGAATAAAGTATTTAGTTTTTATTGAATTTAATGTGGTGGCTGAGTGACTGAGTGGAGGAACTATCTATGGATCAAGTTGTATTTTGGAGATCACGTTAACCCCACAACTGAATTTCATGGAGGAGTCTTCCCTACATACATATTTATATATACACATATATATGTGTCAGTGCATATAGGTGTGTATTGTTCAATATCTATTTTGCAGGGAGGAATATGAATGTCAGTCACCTGACTGAGGCTGTGTTCTTCTTCTGCTCTGACACCCTTGCTCCCTCCTACTTGGCAGAAGTGAGAGGAACAAGAATAATTAATACTGTGCTTGGTGATTGTCGTTTATGTTAGCTGTTCCTATTCATGTGCTGTTTTCATCACTGCAATATAAGAAAGATACTAATCTATTAGAGAGTATCCAAAGGAGGGTAATGAAGATGGTGAAGAGCCTTGAGGGGAAGCCACATGAGGAGTGACTGAGGGTACTTGATCTGTTCAGCTGGAGAAGAGGAGACTGAGGGGAGGCCTCATTGCAGTTCCAACTTCCTTGTGAGGGGAAGAGAAGGAGCAGGCACTGATCTCTTCTCTGTGGTGACCAGTGACAGAACTTTGGGGAATTGCCTGAAATTGTGTCAGGGGTGGTTTAGGTTGGATCTTAGAAAAAGATTATTCCTCCAGAGGGTGGTTGGGCACTGGAACAGGCTCCCCAGGGTCACAGCACCAAGCATTTGGATGATACTCTCAGGCGCATGGTGTGACTCTTGGGGATGGTCCTGTGCAGGGCCAGGAGTTGGATGCAATGATCCTTGTGAGTCCCTTCCAACTTGGCATATTCTGTTATTCTGTGATTCTATGATACCTTTAGTCTTCATAGCATCATTGACCACACTTTGCTATATCAGCCTTATGGGGTACAGTGTGTGGCTGTGGATATTTTTAGGCTCTTTGCCTAGTATGCTTGCATCACTGAATCCCATTATTTAGGTGAATAATTCTTGCTTGTCATTGTATAGGGAGACTTGGACTAGAATTACCCCTGAAATGGGAAGAATGGTATTTAAAATATGATTGATGCTGTAATGTTTATGAATAAGTCCTAAGTGAGCTCACATATGAAGACTTTAACAAAGCAGAGAATGGAGCCAACTCTTTTCATCTCTGCCTCATCTCTTTTTGTCTCTGCCTTGTCTCCATTTCCACAGACATATTCTTGCAGCTGCTCAGCAATACACAACACAGACACTGCCCTCTCCATTGCTGCACACACTCCATTAAGTGAGCGTTACCCTTTCTGTGCACAGACCTGAAAGAAGGTACTTTCTGTAACACAGAATATTTCCTTATCAAATTTAAACTTCTGAGTAGTTTAGTAATAGAAATAGTTCCTTGAGGTAGTGTTTCAAAATCATGTCTAAACTGTTCTTCCTTTCTGTATTACGTGGAGAAGCATTATTCTCATTTCATTCCCTACCTAATGTTTTTTACACAACCAAAAGTGAGTGAATTACTGGTGACTACATTTTCTGGAGCAAATACATCTGCTGCTTGATGCAGCAGATAATAATAAAACTAGTGAACATGTTTGCACCTTGTCCTTCAAAGGAGAATGAAAATCACCCCTAGATTCTAATGCTGAAATATTTCAGAATGCTTCTAGTGAAATAAAAGGCCATTCTTTTTTATAATATAGCCATCTTACAAATTAAATCTACCCAAGTGCTAAGAAATTTGAAATTAAATGTTTCTTCATTAAAATGATCATTACTATATATATCACCACAGGTGCTGTACCTGCAGTACAGGATGCAGCAGGATGGTTTGTGGAGTTGAGGTAAAATATCATGGAAAGGATCAATAAATCGGATAAGGACAAAAGCAAACCAGCCTCTTAACAAGCCTGATATAATCCAGTGTTCCCACTGATGTCCTCATATTATGAAATCCCTGCAGACGGTGGTTGGCACAAGTGAGGTTCTGGGGTTAAAAAAAAAAAAAAATTAAAAAAATTAGAGACTGATTTTCAGACACTTTTCCCCAAAGATCATATATGAGTCTATTCCTCAACTCCACACTAGGCTTTTCCAAGATGATTGCTGCCTTTAGTAGTGCATTCCATTGTTTTAGCTGTCACAAAGCTAAGAGATATTTAATTCCCTCGTTATCAGACTCAAGCAAAAAGTGGCACTTGTATCTCACAGTTCAAGCTGATAATTATCCCCTCTCTCAATTCCTGCTTGTTCCATAGGAGTTAGCAACCCAATCATCTTCCCTTTTGCTAACCTGCTCTTCTGCTCTTCTCATGCCTCTCACATTGTTTTTGTCAAATTGTCTCATATTGTCTCAAATTTAACATAATCAAGACAAACTCAGAGCAGTCGTCTGCAGTAACTATTTAGCCTGAGGTGGTTGCATCTGTTCCAGATCTGGAGCAGGCCTTGTAAGCTTTCAAGCTTGTTTGTTTCCTACCAGCTGTATCAGTTGGTCTAATAAAGATTTTTGCAGTTCCTACAAATATGGATTCATTTATACACTTAGACAGTCTTGGCAGCAGCACAGCTACTCATCAATAAATGTATACATAAATATGTGCAAAATTTGATGACTCACACAAATGTATGTATGTAATTGAGACATTTTCAACAATGGATCAAGCTAGAAAAAAAATTATAATTAACTTGGAGTTCAAATTATTTGCTTCATTTTCTGATTGAATTGAATTTATTTAAAATATGATTTTAATTTACTTTGGGTTCTTTTTATTCCTTTGAGACAAAATTAGCTAGAGTATCCAAAAACTTTAACTGCTTGGTGGTAAAAAGTATCAATGTTTCAAAAAGAAATATGTCAGGAGTGTTTTGTGCCTGAAGCTGGCTGATGAACATTATCCAAATTAGCTTATTTGAACTAGGATTTTCAAAAGAAACAAAACCTAGCTGGAGTCTAACAAAGACTTTTAGAAAACTTGCTGATGCTAAGAAGAAACAGAACTTCTGCTGATGTGTGTATAAAAGATGTTATAAAAAGTAGGGAGATTGCAAAATCTTGTCATCAAAACAATATCTAGTTTGTAAAATGGGATTTTCCTGCTTTAGTACCCACCAGATGAGCCTGAATGAATGCTTTTTTTTAAGGAAATGGACCTTGTTTTCCATTTTGTTGACACAAAGGTTGGTTGTGGGTGATTTTCTGCCATTGTCTTACAGCTGCAATTTGTTCCACATTTTGTAACTTCATCCTAAAATAAACAGTTCTCAAATAATATAATGTTAATGGTAGCTTCTGGTGGGTTTACATACAGGTGCTAAAAAATCTGTACTCTTCAGTCCCCAGTATGTAAAACTATCTATGAATGTTTTCATATTTCATGTGTCATATATACAGCCACAACAAAATCCATTTAAGTGAGGAATTGGAAAAAAATGAGATCAGAGAAATCTGTTGTAGACTGAAGTTGTATTAATGAGGTTATATCAGTAAAGAGCAATGGCATTTGAAGGTAATTTTTTTCAAGGAAAGGACTTTTTTTTGAGTAAGACTGTAGTCAAAGTCTCAGTTAAAATTCTTTGTCCTAGTTAAGTATCAGATTTGAATGACAGCCAATTCCAAAGACATGCAAGACATAATCAGCCAGTTCTGTACCTGTGTTCACTCATGCCTGTTTTTCTGACCAAGCAAGCTTATACTACATATGCAGCCCTCAATTAGTATACATAGTTTACTTTAATGAGCTTGGTAATTGGACAAACAATCATGAAAATATATAATAGCTGGGGTTTAACAGCTTAGAACTCTTTGGAAGGCAGAAGAAAAGTATGATTCATACTGTCTTGCGATCTTGATCTCTAGTGTCAGAGAAGCTATAAGCAAAACAGTGACTGGATATCTGCCACTCAAAAGAAAGCAAGTGCATGAAGAATGTATGTATTTAAGTATTTGTATTATATTATGTTCTGTCATTTTTCAGGACAGCTCAGAAAGTCAGGTATGTGTGCATATGGTTCTTCAAAGGCACCTAGAATTTACACCAGTAGGGCATGTGAAGCACTCCATGCTGAACATCACAACGCACATTTACTAATTATTAGAAGTATCCTTGAGTGAAATAAGACACTCTGCTTTTGAAATATACTAGTGGCATACAAGAGGTAGTTGACCAAGGTGCTTGCCTTTTGCCACTGGTGTCATCACAGCACCAGGGAGCTTCACTGCATTTCTTTAGACTACTTTTCCATAGACTAGACCAGACTAAGCAAGAATATTTCAGTTGGAAGGGACTTATAACAATCTTCTAGTCCAACTGCCTGACCACTTCAGAGCTGAGGAAAGTTTAAAGCCTATAATCATGGAAATTGTCTGAATGCCTCTTAAACACTTAAGATGTTTGGGGGATTGACCACCACTCGAGGAAGCCTGTTCCAGAGTTTGACCACACACTTGGTAAAGAAATGCTTCCTGATGCCCAGACTAAACCTCTTCTGGCACAGCTCTGACCCATTCCCATGTGTCCTGTCCCTGGTTTTGTTGCCCTCCTCTGATTGTATTCAGAGACCTGAACATTCTTAAATTGTGGGGTCCAGTGCAGCACACAGCACTCCAGGTGAGGCCACACTAGCACTGAGCACAGCAGGACAGTCACTTCCTTGGACCAGCTGGTGATGCTTTGTTTGATGCACCCCAGGATGAGGTTGGGCTGCCAGGGCCACTGCTGGCTCATGCTGAGCTGCTGTTGGCCAGCACGCCCAGATCCTTCCTGCAGGACTGCTGTCCAGCCACTCCTCTCCCCATTTATACTTGTGCCTAGTGTTACTCTGTCCATTATAGACAAAGAATTTGGCATTTAGTCTTGTTACATTTCATGGCATTGATGCAATTGATTGATGCATTACTTTGTTTCAATGCAATGATGCATTGATGCATTGTTTTGCTTTGATGCAAAGCACTTCAGTAAAGGCAAATGTTTAAGCAGGATATTTGTGGCTAGCTTTCTGATCACTGTCCTAGCTGCAAGTGCTACATACCTTGTATCGCATGTTCAAACCAGCAGCCCTGACCACTAGTGCATAACATGCCTAGAGAGACCAGTGGGAACAAAGTGGTAGACCTCTGCAAACAATGCCTGCCAAGTCTGATGCCAAATGAGTACATAATGATGTGGCCCAATATGGGCCTAAAATACACATGCCATCTGACACTGAATCTACAGTTCCACAGCAAGCCTGAGGCTTGCAGCATGCACAGGTCTAAATCACTGCAGCAGTTTTGAAGCAGACCTCCATCCAGGCTGTGACTGGCACTGTTCAGCTGAGAGTTGTGATCATGTTATAAGAGGCTGTTCTTTCTCTTTGGGTGGCAAATTTTTCATGGGAGTGCTGTTATAGAGTCAATAACTGGATGTAATTTTGAAAGGATGTAAAGTGGCAAATTAAAAAGTGGAATGAAATCTGATGACATTAACGTCTCTAAACATTTGAATCAGCAGACTATAGTGCAAGATTACAAAACTTCTCAGGAAATATCATTCATAGTTTTCTAATGTTGTGTGTTGCACATTTAGACCTTTATTTAACAGTAAAGACAATGTTAAATTAAACTGAAAATGTTGTCCTTCCTCTTGAGAAAACAAAGTTAAATACTAATCTTTTAAAGCCAAGAATGAATGTTGTACACATTAAAGGTAATTGTTTTGCATTAAGGAAAAGGTCAGACTTAGCTTCAAAACATATCAGCTACCTTACTCTTTCATGAATATAAAATATCTTTTTTACCTTCAAAATTTAAGATCAAATTCTCAGACTCACAAACTTCATCTGGACTTCATGAAAGTGCTTGAGCTCAATATCAGGATCGTGCTGGATTGATTAGGAAAACCAGAGAAACCCTTTCCAGCCACATGAATGGAAATGGGGTTTGGAAACAATACTAAAACATATTACTGCCTTGCTGTAGTATTTTTATTCCAGTCTATCACACTTGTTTTAAAGGAACTATTGTTTAGAGAAAAAGAAAGTACTTCTGCTTTGCTGATGTGTGCTTTCAAACAGCCATATTAGAGTGACCACTTTTAAGCTGGATCTCTTGAGCTGCCTGAAAATCAAGATGTAAAAGTACACAGAAGTGTACTTTTTGTTTGGAAACTTAAACATGAAGATGTTTTCACTATGGATCTTGTCATTTCCAGAATATTATAGGTCATCAAGCTGCCATCTAGAACCACTTCATTCATTCTTCCCTGATGTCTACAGCCCTATCCTTATACCCTGGATGCTGAGAAGATGTTCAGGCGGGATCAGGCCTGCTGTTAGGCTAGGCTTGATGTATAGTATAAAAGACAGAGAACTGCCCAGAAGTGCAATGGTTGAGTGGGACTCTAGGTCCAGGACTTAGCCCATTACCTAGAGGGTGTGCTCCCCCCACTGTTCCCCACCACGTGAACCCCAGGGAGCCCATAAGGACCGCACAGAGACCACAGGAGAGGGACGAGAGAGAGAGTTTACTGCTCAAGGTTGAGGGTTTATATAGGTTTTGGAGGGATCCAAAAGCTACCAATAGTAAGCAAAGAAGGATTTGGCTCTGTGCCAATAGGAATAAAGGGTTAACAACCAATAGAAAGGCGTAGACTATCCTCAGGAGTGAGATAACAGTTATCTCAGAGGATTTGGGGAAGGAGAAGCGGTGACTTGGCAAAAAGAACAATAGAAACAATTTTGTACATTCAAATAACATTAAAATCCTCAGTTTTTAAGACATTGGTGTTAGCTTCTTTATTTTCTTCACAAGTTCACTTCTGACAGGACTTTTTCCATTCCAGATATTGTAAGTCGAATGCTACACAGAAGAATTGCATAGTGGTGACTTTGCCTAATCATGTGGATCAGTTTGTGATGTAAATTCTATGGTCCAAATCATTAAAATTGCTCATTGAAGGGGAAGAGGAAAAGGGTGCTATAAGAGCCAAATCCTCCCCAGATTTCCTCTTCTTGAGGTTTTTTCACAGCTGGGAAATGGCCTTTCCAGGTAGGGGGATGCTATAGCAGTAGGCAGTACTTGCTGAGTTCCACCTTCTCCACAAGCAACAAGAAATGTCACAGTGGAGATTAATTACACTGCCTTTGCAGTTATCCCTTCTTTCCTGGAGATATGGTTTCCAGTTTTCCAGAGTTTTGTACATTTCATTTGTAATAAATGCAACAGAGCAGCAGTACATCATTCCGGATGGAAGTATCCACACAGGTGTCAGTACCAGCAGAAGGTATAAATATTCACCTTAGTCTTATTTTAAATGAAAAATGCCAATATATTGATTCACAGTTCCTTGCTCTGATCATAGGTTCATGATCACTATAAGTAGCTGAAATAGTCAAATTTAAATATCAGTGTTTTTCTTGATTTTAAAAGATTTTGCTTTGTTGGAATATTGTTTTTGGTTTAACATTTTAAGATGGTATGTTTCTTTCTGATTCAGAAGAAAGTGTGAACTTTAAGGAAAACATGAGGCAACCAAAAAAAAATGCTTTCTGTTCCCCATGCAGCTTTGATGGTCTTTTGGCATGACATTTTATTCACCACTGCATAACTACAGCTAACATGGAAGTGCCTGAATTCAAATTTATAGAATTGAACAGGTATAAAACTAAATCACTCTAGTGATTAATTAAACCTACTGAATTACAATGAAAACCAAATTTAGGAGTCTGGAAAGGACTTTTGTTCAGGAACACTGGCAGAAACACATTTCAAGTAAAGATTGGTTTCATCTTCTAAGTGCCTTATTTGAATTGATTGTGTCACACCCACAGGTAAGAAAGCACTTTACATTTCAAGTTATCAGTGGCAATGCTCATAAGTTAAAGACTTATACTGAAATATACAAATATACTTCCATTCCTATTGACTCATGTATGCTGTTCCTTATGACGTGTTATATGACAATGTTCTGAATATTGCATTCAGTCCTGCCAAGGTGGAATAAATTCACCTGAGTTGTTAATCTTTACTATAGGTTTTGGACAGCTTTCTCTTTCTGGGATTCTTCTTTCACATGTTTCTCTTTTTTTGTTTTATTGTTTGTTTTTGTTTTGTTTTGTTTTTTTGTTTGTTTGTTTGTTTGGGTTTTTTTTTTTTGGGGGGGGGTGTTTGTGTTTGTTTTTGTTTAGCAGAGCTCTGGGATATTCTGAATTTCTTTCTGCTCACAACAGGAAGTACTTACCTTCTAGCACTGCTATTTTGTTCACTGAAAACTGACACTTCCTTCTGTTTTAGCATCAGTTCATTGTGCAGAATTCTTTGTCATGCTTTAATTAACCTGGCATGATGATCTCAGTACAGCAGCAAATAAAATTAACATCAAACACTCATATGGAATTGTTCTATGAAATAACTTGGGTGATGAGCATATACCATATGGTAGTCTTTAAAAATAAAACCTGCCAAGTAGCATATTTAATGTGACTATTCTGGAATTCTCATAAGGACTGTAAAAATCGAAAATAATTCTGAGCACTGCTCACTTCAAAGGATCACAAAATATTTTATACAAACTATCTATCTTTCTAAAATCAGCTCACCTACCATTTTAGAGCAGCCACTTCTGCAGTGAAATGCTGCAGCTATTGCAGTAAAACACAGCAAATTGTAAAAGCAATTTTAGGGCAGGTAATGAAGACAAATGGTGTATCTTCTTTAAACTGCAGGGGCAGAAGGTAATTACAAAAATTTGGAGCCAGCTGGGATACAAGACCTAACACCTCTCTGTAGAAAAGTGTCAGTCATGATTTTATAGCTGGGTAGCATTAAGCAGCACATGAGCAAAACCTGGTATTTAACACCAACTGGGTAAACAAGTTGGATTATGGGATAGAAGAGTTCCTGCTCGCATTTATGTGTGCAATAAAATCAGTCATGTCTTTACTGTACCGCATTGCTGGTTAGATGAGAATTTAGAATTGATTTTACGGGTATAATCTAAAGTCCACTGAAATCAGTAGAAAAAACACTGACTGGATTTGGATAAGGTCTTTTGTCAGCTCTGGTTTGTTAGGGAGGGGAATTGTACTCTGGTTTGTTACTTTAACAAGTTGTATATTGAAATACAGGAACGGCAGACTTGCAACAGCAACACAGGCAATCAAGGCAAGAATTTTTTCTTTAATAGTAGTCATTGTACTTTCCCAGCATCTTTCTGCACCAGCTGTTTGGCTGGACTATTCTGAGTGGTTTTGTGGTTGCTCCTGGTTAATGTACATAGCTCTCTTCAATGCATGTACTGTGAGGCTTAAAATACTCAACTTACAATGGTTTATACCCTTTCAAAACTCAGTAAAGAGACAGGAAAGTGATTCATTCTATTTAGGGTCTGAGTTACCCTTTGGAGTTGCTCCTTCATAATGACAAAGGCCAGAGCCAACATTACTACCTACTGTCCTAAATCAACAATTCACTTAACTGCCCGGTGTTTCACAACGTAGACATAGCCCTTAGATCTTTCAGCGGTATCATGCAGAATATTGATCAGTCAAAGGTTGAACTCAATGATCCTGAAGGTCTTCTCTAACCTAAATGATTCTGTGATTCTGTGAAAAGAGATCATAGAATCATAGAATCATAGAATTGATTGGGTTGGAAAAGACCTCCAAGATCATCAAGTCCAACCCTTGGTCCAACTTCAGTCCATTTACTAGATCATGGCACTCAGCGCCACATCCAATCTCAGTTTAAAAATCTCCAGGGATGGTGAATCCACCACCTCTCTGGACAGGCCATTCCAATGCCTGATTACTGTCTTTGGAAATAATTTTTTTCTGATATCCAACTTAAATTTCCCCTGGCAGAGCTTGAGCCCGTGCCCCCTTGTCCTATTGC
>JAWWEV010000134.1:59629702-59641140 GCA_035583235.1 Hafferia zeledoni | reverse complement strand
ATCTAAATCATCAATAAAGATGTTAAACAGGACTGGATCCAACACAGACCCCTGGGGAACACCACTGGTGACCGGCCGCCAGCTGGGTGCAGCTCCGTTCACCAGCCTCATTCACTTCACCTAACTTTACAATATAAGAAACTTGTATTATCTAACTTACCAGTTTCGCTTGCATTGTCAAGCCCTGTAGTAGCATTACAATTACTGTTGACAGTTTATCATTGAACACTTCATAAATTTCTTCTATTCTGATTAAAACATGATGTGGTAGTTTTGGCACAATGAGCTTCTTCCTTTCTGAAAGTACTCTCTCCGTTTTAGTTTTTTTTAAATATGCTTACCTGAAGGGGAGGAGGGGAGGAAAAGAAAGAGCTTAGCCATTACAAAATTAGCTTTTGTAGCATGGTATTGTCCTCTTTATCAAGATTCATGTTTATCTCAGTTACATATCATTAGAGTCACCTGCATTAGCATCCTTCCATTTACCTGAAGGGTATTTTTTTAACAAATCTTTTCAATTGGTGCAGCCAAGTTCCTGTCTGGATTTGAATAACAAAAGGTGGCGCAAAATTTGGTGGTAATTTTTGATTATTTTCCATCTTAACTCACCTCTGAGTATAACTAAAGGAAAAAAGGATGGTAAAAAAGTAATCTCAACGAATTATTTTAACAATTACAATTGTCCTCCTAAAGGAGAATAGGCAGTCAGTAAGTGGGAAAAACCTCCTTGTGTTCCCTGAGGTTAGCCTCATTAAAGTTGCTTTCCTGATTATTCAGGATTTCTGTAAGTACTTTCAACTTAAACATTTGAAGATCCCTGTAGCTGTCAAGAGTCTGAAAGCGTTACTGATGCTCACCCCTGTGGAGAACTTAAATGTTTTCCTTCTTTTCAAATTCAAATGGTATTTCATAGCCAGACAGGATTCACCTTTAGCCATTCCCTTCTTTTATTTTAAAATCCAAAATATATAGGCTGACACATACATCTTCACAGAGCCTCAGTAAAACCATGGGGCTATGCTGATTTGGTGTTTCACTTGCAAGAAATTGGATCAGAATTGATCCATTGCTGCCTCTAACTGTTCTCATTTATATGCCAGAGCACATATCTTTTTGCTCCCGTCTTCTAAATGCTTGATTACACTGAGATTTTTGGTCTGGGTCTGTCTCTATATGAGCATACATATAATGCAAAGAAGACCACCTCTCTGAGGACAGTATCTGTCTTTTACATTAACTAAAGCAGCTGATATTGATGTTAATTCATTCCCTAACTATTATAGCAAAGATTTTACTAATTCAAACACACACGTTTTCAAAGTATAGGGAAAGTAGAATCATTTGGCAGGCTGATAACAGTGGCCGTGAATATCCCATCAAGTCACAAAAAAGTAAGGTTTGGGTTTTAGCTTAGTTTTATTTTAATTAAAGGCTGTACTTTCAGCTCTTGTTAATGTCCAGGATGGATGACTGTCAACCTCTTATATTTGTAGTTACATTTTATGAATAACTTTTCACTTTGCTCTTTCTAAGCAGTATTACAAGTTTGGATCTAAATCTCAGCCATACAAAAGTTTGAAAGTGGAAAGGTTTGATTTATAACAGAGGTCTGAAATGAAAGCCTGATAGGAGCTAGGATCCATGAGCAGGTCTTTTGCCAAGCCTGAAGTTTAGCATGTCCATAGTCTTCGTCAAGTGGGACTTGAGCCTCAGCTTCTTTTGGTGAATAGAAAGAATGGTCCTATTAATCAGCAACTTACTTTTTTGAGTGAATTTAGGAACTTGAATATATAATATTTGTGAAAGATTTGGAATATACTTTTCCAGAATTTAGTGATAGAAGAAGAAAGGCTCAGGTGTAATGAAGATGAATGGTAATTGTATATCTCCTACTAATACTGTCTAACTGATACAAGTATTCCAGATAAGATGATATGGAACATGCTGTTTTGCCTTACAATTCCCAAGAATCCCAGAAGGCACGGGGGCCTGTAGGAGTCTAGTCAACATCAATTCCCCATTGCCCATTGCTCTTGACTCAGGCAGCAGGCCTATGAGGCAAGTCAGGGTTTGTCAACATCTGGTTCAAATTTACAGGCTAGATATTTGAGCTTTGAACCTGCTGCAGCTTTTAAACTTCATATCTTTACTGTGCATTCTTGTCTCCATAAAGGTAAATATTCCACTCCCAATGTGCATGAAGTGTCTTCATACTTTCTTGCATTTTTGTGGTAGATAAAAGAAGAGGAAAAAAAAGCTCAAATATATGGTGGCAAAGAACAGAAAGTGTATCTAAGTAGGCTTGCTAAAGAAAAATGTGAAATAAACAGCCTGAAGTACAAACACAGCCTGTATCTGAGCAGGAAAGGAACAGATACAGTCATAAAGAAAACAAAATGAAAGTTCTTTCATCCTTGTTCTTTACCTAAATATATCTAATCATGCTTTAGTTTGTTTTACAGAATGTTAAATTAATTCCATGTTATTTCAAGTGCTGGCTTTTTGCCATTTTTATATTTATTTCACAAGAACTTGTAATATAGTTACCCAGTTGGGGATTATTTTTAACTAGCTTTAGAATGACAATGAATATGCTAACATATTCTAAGATTCTCTAGTTTTGATTTTCAGTCTTAGCATAAGTATTACCAGAAAAAAAAAGCATATAGATCTGCTTACAATTCATTGTAACTGATGTAATTCTGATAGAAATTATATGTGGCATAATAAAAATTAAAACTTTGGGCAAGATGGTTGATAATTTACCGTTCAGCATAAGCTGATCTAAATTAAGACTGCCATAGTCCAGCCTTGTTGGTGGTGAGCTGGTTCTGACAGTCATGCCCCTGCAGTGGCTGAGGTAGTAGATTTTGCTAAACATAGCCCTGCTGCAGCAGCACTGGTTTAGCATCTGTAGGAGTGCCATGTCAAATGGATCTTCAAAAGGTTATCCTCTGAAAAGTTCCAAGAAAACTTCTGTCAGAACTTTTGAATTGCCCATGGAGAAACATAGCAGTGATGCCCCAAAGGAAGTTTCTACATAGGTTTTCTATACGTTTGTCAAAAAGACCTTTTAAATGTGTGCTTAGAAAGGGCCCAGGGAGCTTGGCAATCAGGTGAATTGAACACACCCTCACCTTGTAAAGTCCAGCTGCCACAGCTGCAAGCCGTAGTGTGGCCTTCTAGGGTGTTTTCCAGGGTGGTTATGGGTGAGGAAGGTGCTGGAGTCTGAAGTGCTGGTCCCTGCTCCCAGGTCTGTTTCCAGCCACAGCAGTAAGGGGCACAGGAAAATGTTTCAATGGCCTGCTCCTGTATGGAGGTTTTGTGAACTCTCATAGAAAATCAGTCCAACAAAAGCAGTGTCTTGGGTTGAATTGACAAAATGCAAACTGCCTAATACAGAGTCAAAGCTTCCTTCCCTCTCCCACCAAGAAAAGGGAAAGAAAAAAACCTAGAAACTCAGAACAGGTTTAAATTCAAACTAATTATATATATTTATACAGAAAAGAGAAAATTAAAAGAAAACTACAATACAATACACTTACACAAGTTAGAAATAACAAGAAATAACTCGCCACTCCCCATCAAACACAAATCCCACCATTCTAACTACAAATCACTCTGGAGAACTCAATTTCCCAGAGAAAACCCAGGCAGAGTGAAAGACTAAGAACAAACATTTTACTTCCCTAAGATAACATGGTCATGAGCTGGTGCTGGGCCTGGGCCTCCCGTCCCTCCTGGGATGGCACAGTGTGTCCTTAAGGGACCACAGCTTGAAGGAACTGACGAAACCACTCGCACACTGGCTCCTACACTTTGAGATGATGTCAGAATACGGTATGGAATACTATTGGCCAGTAGTCAGCTGTCAGCTAGCCCAGCCCAGCTCAAGTCAGCTGATAGTCTCAGGCCTAGTCTGAAATCTAAAGCCTAAATTTAGTCTTACCTAGCTAAACCCATAACCAGCCATCATCCTTGGAGAACTCTGCCAGCCTGGTCATGGTCTGTTTTTTACATAAAAGAACTGTGTTCATGCATTGCAAATAAGTCTGAAACTGTGTAAACATCAACAAGCAGTTTATTTGTCTTTGGGGATTTTTAAAAACTGGTTTTTTAAATGGTTGTGATTTTTCTGATTTATAATATCAAATATTTAAATTGGTTTATGAAATTTTATTGCATGTTTGCTAATAGACATCTAGAGAAGGAAGATACTAAAAAGTAACCTCTCTTCCCTGCATGAGGTTTTTGAAAATTATATCCCAGTTTATAAAAGACTGATGGTCTCCAGTTCTCTCAGAGGAAGGGATTGCAGGTTCAGCTGCATAAATACATAATATGCATATTAATCATAGGAATATAAAAATAATGTATCATTGAAAATTTTAAATATTACTGTTCTTATAGACATAAAAATAAACATATATGCTTTATCTATATTATATTATAAAATTAATCATCTAAATTTGCACATTAATTATATTATTAATAATAATATATAGTATTAATATGAAATAAATTATATGCAGATATTCTTTGCACAAAGTAAGCAAATATAAATCTCTTTACTGGTTAGAAAATCAAACGTTTTTTTTCATAAAAATATATTTGTGTTAAGAAATATTTAGACAAGAAGATGAGCCCACAGGGAACAGAGATGAAACACAGTCAAAATACAACTCCAGTGATAAACAGCAGCAGCCCATTGGTATTGAAATATTTTCATTTCCCTAGCCAAACATTTTATCTGGGGATTTTATTTTTGTTTTTGACCAGCTCTTTACCAACACACACACTGTTTTCTGGGATAAATATGAAATTGTTACAAAAAGTCACTTAACAGCATTCCAAACTTTCCACTGAAAATCAGGGTAAATGACAAATTGCTTAGTGTCCTTAATGCATCAGATATTAGGGAGGAACATATAGGGTGATGCAGGTTTACTGAGAGGGAACGATCCTGGTTTTGGCCTTCCATTTTGTAATTAGTCATGGAAAGCAGAGACAAGATAAAGGAGGGGAATTTACCATATTGGATGGGGCATATTAAGGAATATTGGTTTTGTCATGAAAAGGCTCTTACTTGAAGTGTTTCTCCATGTGGGTCTTTTGGATGAGGAACAGTTTTTAAAAGTCCCATATCCACACTAAGTTCAAAAGATAATTAGTGTTAAACATCACTTTTTTAAACTGCCAGTGATTAGACATCATCAATGACAAGGAAATAAAAGGCCTCTATCCCTACCAAACACAAGTGTAAGATCCATGTTCTTTAAATAAAAAGAATATGGAAAAATATAGGGCTGTTCCCCATTTGCTTGGTAAAAACCCACATGTGTTTTTACGTGAGAACATCACAAAGTAAAAATTCACTGCTGTCATATTGGCCCTGTAAATGCATTGTCAAGTTTGAAAAATTAAGACAAAACAACAGACACAAATCTTTGCAAAGTTGAAATTGCCATACAGCATTCTCAGTTTCATTCATATGTAAACAAAACATTGTTTACTCCAGTGACATGTATATGCCCTAATTTGGAAAATGTTTTTATAAAATCTTTTAATAAAATTTCCAGTCAATTAAATATTCAAACCATATGGAAGTTGGTGATGTGTTTATATACCATTTTTTTGTGCAGCATAACAGAAAATAAAACAAAAATTCTGAAGGAGTAAAGGGCTCACAAAGAATTTATTTAAACATCAGTCTGCAGGAAGGCAGGGTCTTCAGTGTTTATATTAAAAGGTTGCTTATTGAACTCTAAGAAAGCTGTAACTAAAATGATAATATAGTGCTTTCACTCAACCTGAATGGAAATTAAATGTTCTATTGAAGCACCTCTGAACAAAGACAAAATTGCACTGGAAATTTATAGCAAGCCAGCTACTGAAGAATTAAATGTATTTATATTGGTGAGACAAGCTCAGAACAGTCCTTAGCAAGCAGTAACAGCTCTGCATCAGTAACCCTCAAGACAAGAGGCTGTAAGTGCATAGCAGTCAGGACAGACCATAAAGGAAGCATTGTTTGATCCCACATGCTTTTGCGTATGGCCAAGGTACTGCCCTTCACAGCTGATGTGATTGCTGTCTGCACATAAGCCTTTTCAGAGTCCTTTGATCGACCTCCAGCTTTGCCAAGATGATTTTCCTTGGAAGAGATGAATTATCTGCACACGTGAAGAATGTGCTGCTCATCCACTGCTGGCTGATAGCTCCAACCTGTTATGGTGATTGTTTATGGAGAAATTCACCACAAGGTGCTTGCTGGTCGAATGCCCTCAGTACTAGGCAGGTCTTTAGGGCACATTGGAGGCAGTGAGGATTTCTGTGTGTATGGTGGTTAATAATGAAAGTTTTGATACTGTTGACGAACATGCAAAAAAATACGAAGTGGTGATGAATGACTACCTGAATAAACCTTCTATGTGGGACCTATCAGAAAGAAGAGATGTGTGGTAGCCTTACATCTGAAAAGCTTTTTATACAGTTTCCTGGCAACTCGGTTCTTAGAAAATATTTTCCCATCTTTTTTTAATACCTTTTTCAGATGGAATGCATTACTGGGCCCCAAGTGTGATCTTTAAATCTGTCAGTTCATAATCTTGATAATTCAGAATAACAGCTTATCACAAGTTATGAAAGAATTAAACCTAAAAATTCTGCTGCTATTACACCAACTTGTCAATGCAAATGGAATGATGGATTTCTGTGCACTTCCTTGATAGAAACTTAAATACATAAAATTGGTATCAATTACCTCTGTTTGACACCATCATATTAATCTTCTAACTGACTACCAAAATGGGCCATCCTAGACAAGTTACACCTTTGTACTCCTTTCAAGTACATGTATTGTGCAAGAGCTTTCATTAACATTATCATGCTCCTTCAGCCCACTTCTCAATAACTCAATACCACCCAATTACTGACATAAAAGTCTACCACTTTATTTACAGCTCAGGAGTCTCTGGAAAGGCAGTATTAGTTGTGCATAATGGAAACAATATCAGGTCTAATTTAATAGGAATGTTGAACTGACCTTGTGGACATACAATTCTCTCAAGCTATTCATACACCTGTATTTCACCATTAAACAGTCTAATTACACCTTTCTTTTTTTCTTTTTTCTTCTTTTTGAGACATAAAAATTTCTTTCTCACTGGGTATAAAAAGTAACACTTACCTTTCACAGGCCTAACAATATTCTTTGTAAAGGTTTCTCTGCCCTTCCATTAATTTGAGGAGATCTGCCTCATTTCCTTTGAAATGTCAAAAGAAAATTAAATGAAAAGCCTTGCAAGTTCCCATTTACAAGATGTCCACTTACTTCTTAGTTTGTCTATGACATGCACTTGCTTGATATGTAAAGTAAGTCTCTCAGGGAACACAAGCAGATGAATGAATTACATTTTTATCCTTTTCA
Source organism: Hafferia zeledoni (assembly GCA_035583235.1). Taxonomy (NCBI): domain Eukaryota; kingdom Metazoa; phylum Chordata; class Aves; order Passeriformes; family Thamnophilidae; genus Hafferia; species Hafferia zeledoni. Next base: position 59,633,711 of record JAWWEV010000134.1, on the reverse strand, counting down.
GATCAATAGGTAATGTTTGCATTGAATAAGCCAATGCTGTGATATAACCATGGAGATGCTTGGAAAGGAAAAAAAAAAAAAGGGGGGGGGGGGAGGGGGAACAGAATTTGTATCTCTGTATGGTTCAGATGGTAACAGATAACACTGATAAACATGAAAATATGTTAAAATAAAGAAATTCTGAATGAATACAGAAATTTGGTAGAGTGCTCTTTTAAAGGTAAAAATAATTCTAGCAATACTCAGGACACTGACAGATTTGATTATGAGTTTCTGAAAACTCTATATAGAAAAACCATATTTCAAGTCTTGACCTTTATTTATCCAAGAGATCCGTTATCTCCATAAGCATTTGTTCCATTTCTTTTTAATTTCCAATCAAAACTATTAAACTTTCTTTGTCTTTCCCCATATCCTGTCACCTCTAGTTTTTTCTGTAATTTGTGGAGCAAAACCAACTGATACTTTGTATGATTCAACAGCTTGTAGGTTTTAGTTGTTGCTGTGTTAGTTTTCTTCTTCCCTCTCCAGGATCATACCTCTTGTTACAGTCAAAGATACAAAAATTACACAAACTACACCATCCCAGTTGCGTCCAGGGCATGCTTAGTTTCTCTTCACTTTCCAGTAGATCTAACAGTGGCTCATTTCTATTTTGAGTCTTAATGTTTAGTAATCCACAATATAATAGGATAGCTTAAACACTTGGATGACTATACTCTGAATGCTCATGCTCTGGTATCCAGTGGGACCTTTTGGGCCCATTCCAAATAGAGATTCCTAATTTTTCCTTCTTTTTGTGATAATGCCTGGGTCAGCCTTGGTATACTATCATTTGAGGTGGTCTTCTTTATTCAAGCCACAACTAAGAAGCATTCTCTTGGTTTGTTTTGTTTTTCCTCTGCTGTTTTGCCCACCATAGGGAACTGTATCCTCTAGTCTGTCTATTCCAATAGATTCCACCTGCTCATCACTTTTGTATTCATAAAACTCACTAAATCTTGGGTTTGATCCAAACTTTAGTAAAGCCAATGATTAAGTATATATAACTATCTCCCATTCTTCTTTCTCCTGAAGTAGAGAAAGGAAAATTGGTCTTAACTAATAATAGATTAACCAATTTGCAACTCAGTGCAACTGGTGTGTAGTCTACATATCTAGTAAAATCTGAATGTGTCTAGACTAGAGATTGTGCTACCTTTTCAGCTGTCTTTTTTTCTTTTCCTCAGTTGGATTTATGTTTCTTTATGCTTCATCATTTTTCCACCTAAGTTACTAGTAACAAGCATCTTCCCTCTAAATAGTGTACTAGACAATTCAGGCATTTGTCAATAAGAACCCAATAAATTAAAAGGAATCAGAATTAAATTTAAAAAAAAAAAAAAAAGGCAGCTACAGTAAAACCATTGGGCAAGTAGGTTATCTGATGGCTGCAATGAACATGCAGACTCCAAGCACCTCTACAGCCTGTATAAGGAAACGCAGTTGTCGTGCCCAGTGATTAGCTATAAGATACTGCTCTGTGTATTTACAACTCTGCTGAATTCCTACTTTTTGGCAGCATCTCCTTTCACTCTCTTCTCAACACACTAGGCAGTTAATATAGGCCAGTCAGACCCTGGAGCCCTCCCAAAGCTTCTCAACAGCACAGGTTCTCTCCCATGATAGGGACTGAAGGTTTCATTCCTGTTTCAGAACAGAGAAAAACTGATGAAGAATCTGAGGATGTGTGATGGGGCCAAGCCAAGAATTTCTCTTTCTCATGAAGAAGGTGAGATCCATGACTGAGGCTGCAAGAGGCTCTCCCCACCATCTAGCTCTAGCCACACACCACTCTTTAGTAAAAAAGCTAATGAACTCTTGTATAGAGGGGAGGGTAGATAGCCTTCTTATCCTGCCTCCTCAGTAGGTATAACACTCAAACCACTGCCTTTTAGTGGCCCGTGACCCATGTGGGCATCCAGGTGACCTGATCACCTTCTACATCTATAACCTTATTCTATGGAACATGCAAGAACATGCATTTCCTAGAATTTATATCAAAGCCATGGTCTGTCCCAGAAAAACTGTTGGGCTCGCTGTGCTTGTGCATTGGGCAAATGTGAGGTCTTATGATGCTGGTCAGATAAATGATCTAAAGGTCCTTTTGGCCTCAGTCTTTATGAGCCTATTATATCACACTCTGCACCATCATAGACATAAAATATGTGAGTGCCTGAACATTGATAGATGTACTGAATGTTTTTATAACCTTGCACAAAGCATTTTGATTGCAGACAATTTGTGATTTTATTCCCTGTTAGATCTGTTTCCATCAAATTGACTTTGGTTTGACAAAATAGCTCTATTTATGTTGAAGGTCACCCCTTCATAAGCAGTGATTAGTGGAATCTTTTCTACAGTTAATCCTTCAAAGACCTTTATTTACTATTTTCTTGACTTTGCATCTTCAAAACTAATTATTAGTTTGATCATTTAAAAGCACAGAACCAAATCTTGCTGTCCTTAATGCAGAAAAGTTGTCACTTAAAAGACTGAGCTCTTTTAGAACTTCACAATTTGGTACTCAGATTGCTCCTTTCTCAGTAACCATTAAATTTGTAAATGTTTTCCTGTCAAATGTTAACATGCATGGGAAAAAAATACATCCTGCTCTAGCTACTTTTAGTTTACACCTACTTACTTACACTACTACTTACAAAAGTTAATTGTAAAAAAATGTCATCAACCTGACTGTTGACTGCTCATGTATAACAAATATTGTTGTATTGGCTTTTATCTTTCCAGTTCATTGCAGCATGATCACCATATCTGTCAATGCAGTAGGTTTTAATACTGAATAAACAAAGTACAGAGGGGTTAATCTCTGTATTTATGTAATACCTAATAATACATTCAGCAAAGAATCCTTAGAGCAAGAAAGCTCTTTTTCATTTACTTGATAAAGAGATGCATGAAAATATGTCCTTTCAGTTTTGCTCAGGTATTGACAATTCAAAGATAATCCGTGTTAGCAAGAACATGGTCTGTGTTTACTTGTGATTTGAAAGTTATTCTAATTTATTTTTGATGAGTGTAAGGATTAAAATGACTCCTCTGTCCTTGATGAATCTTGTGACTAACTACAAAAGTTCTACTTCCCTGCCCAGGCCACCTACATCAAGGGTTATGTTGTTGGGGTAAAGGCAGCCAACCTCTTACATGTGACCGATGTTGGGAGCAGATATTAGGCAGGATTAGCTCAGGAACAGTGCATCAGGACTAAAGATGTCTCCATGCTCTGTATCTCTTCAACAAGCACTGCCAGAGGTTGAAGTAAAACTTAAGGAACCCTGGTTTAGTCCTGGCCTTTTCTGGGACAGAATCCCTAAATGCATCTCCGAATGCTAGGCCTGAGATAATACCACAAACCATCCCATAAATGTGTGAAACAATTCATTACTTTCATTTAAAAATATATACAACATTAGAGACCATTTAGATATGCAAATTAGCAAGATTGCAGTGCCAGAAATTCAATGAAAGGAATAAAAACTCTATGTTGTGATAAAATTTAGTATTTAAAATAGTTTCATAAATTAAGCTTCATCTAAGAAGTTTCTTGCACTTTGAAATGTAACTTTAATTATTTAATTCTGAATTAGCAGAACTTTTTAAAAACGTCTAATTGTTATTTAGAACACAGTGAGGTTTCAGGGTTTCTGGACACTCTCAAGCACATTCAGCTTGGTATTACAGTACTTCTTTGGAAGAATTGAAGACACTTGACAACTACTAATCCCTTACAGATAGTTGAACAGAGAAATGAATGCTTTACTATTCAGAACTGCAGTATTTACTCAGCCAATAGAAGTGAAAAATCACAGCAACAGATAAGAAAACCTCCAGCCCCACTGTATCTGCCTTATAAAAATGTTCTCCTCAGGCAGATCCAGCAAAACAAAAACGTGGGCTACTGTTCTAGTTAGAGCATCTCCTCTCCTCTCCTCTCCTCTCCTCTCCTCTCCTC
>JAWWEV010000134.1:59589899-59609824 GCA_035583235.1 Hafferia zeledoni | reverse complement strand
AAGTACCTCAGCCTTCTCCTCATCTTCCTTAACTATATTTCCCTCCAAGTCCAATAGAGAATGGAGGTTTTCCTTGCCCCTCCTTTTGTTATTAATGTATTTATAGAAGGACTTTTTGTTATTCCTAACTGAATTAGCCAAATTAACTTCAAATTCCACTTTTCTTTCCTTGATTTTTTTTCTGCATGACCTAGCTATCTTTGTAACAAAATTTCAGTACCCTACCAAGAGTGCTTAGTGGCAGTAATCTTTATAGTATCCATGACAGAAAAAGAGAATAGGATCTTTTCTGAGAAAATCTGCAACAACTTTTTTTATTATTTATATATTCTTTTTACATATTAGATGTGACATGCTAATTCTGCAAGGGCTGCAAGGAATAGAGGAAAGGGGTAGACTAAGTTTTGGTACCTAAGTTCTGTTGTGGTTCAAGCTGAATTAAGATTGCATACTTATGAAAAGTAACTTTTTTCAACTTCCTTACTGAGGGAATCCATACACAGAAATTTTATATTCTTAATTCTCCCCAAACCTCTTTTTTTTTTTTCCTTTTCCTCTGGGACAAGCCATGCCATCTTCTAGAAACAATGACAGCATTTTCCCCTTTCTAGACCTGATCAAAGACTTTCTCACAGCAGTTGCTATGTTTGAACACATAAAAGGTTTTTGGCTACTTTTTCAATGTTATTCCTCTTCTAAGCCGCCATGAAAACACATTTCTTCTGTCTGGTGACTATCCAGCAGAAGGGTAGGGAAAGGAGAAAAAATACTGGGGTAATGTATAATACCCTTTCCTGTCACTGTCAAGATTCCACAGGAAAAAGAAATTCCAAGCAACATCTTCCACATGCAAGATGGTGCAGACCAGCAGTGACTGGAGCTAAGAAAATTTTCACTGGATTTTTCTTACCATGGTGGTGACAGGATTTTAGGTATGGCTCATTGCTTCCCTTCAGCGCAAAGAAAATGTGTCTTCACAGCAAAATATGTTCTTCCCCATACAGTCCCCAATAGACATTTCCAAGAGAAAATAATTTTATTTTCTCCTTTGAAATATGATCAACAGCAAGATAGAAACCATGGAATATCATTGCCAGTAACAAAGAATGTAAGGTAATGGAAAGAAGTGTCAATGATGTGGAGTTTTTTTCTAAATACCAGTCTTGGCAAAGTGGTTTGGTTTTCTGAGGTATTTTTACACAAGAGTAAGTAATACTAAATGGATTATGCTGCCTGTTCAGAGTTTCAGAAAGGCAGAAAGAGGTGAATAAATTCACTGCTGGAGATGTGCACATGGAGTTCAGGCTGGAGACGGACATACACCGTTCACCTATTAATTACAGTGCTCCTCTCCCAGTGAGGCCCCATTATGGCACAAATCATAAGAAAGAATAAAAGAGGTCTATGAGTAGGTGTGTTGTAAATTCAAAGCCCTCTTCCTGGTTAAATACAGAAGCAGAGATACAATTTGGCATAAACTCAAATTAGAACATCTTAATCAGAGACCTGACTCTGTTTCTCTGCATTTAGAAGCTGGTCAAAGCTTTTTTTCCTGACAGACAGGAGCTGCGGCACAGGAAAGTAATCTGAGGCATGTATGGACCTGGATAAAGAGTTAACAGTGCCAGGTCTGTGGCAGGGTAGCTCACGTGGGACCCAGCACTAGCTCTCCACCATCTCCTTTTCCCCTGGTGCAGCCTGGCAGTGCTGAAGAGGATCCCTTGCTGCATTCAGTGCTTCTTTCCTGTCACCGGCCTGCAGGCTCCATCTTCATCACAACAGTGTCCTTGTTGTGGCACCCAGCTTGCTGACTGCTGCAGCTCCCCATGGCAGGGAGCAGCTCAGCCAGTGCTGTCAGCACATGGCTCCTTGCAGCAGTGTGGGGACTGGCAGCACACACAGCTCATCATTAGTCCTGCAAGGCATTTATCTATCTGTACCCCACTACCTATAACTGCTCATTATCAGTAAGAATATTTGGGCAGAAAATACAGATTTTTAGTTTGTTGTTGGTTTGTTTTTGTTTTTGTTTTTTTTTTTAATTCCATTGGAACAAACAGAAGAAATGAATGCTTTGTCAGAATTCTTTCTCAAAAAAAAAAAAAAAAAAAAATTAAAAAAAAAGTAATAAGAGAAACCAATGACTTAAGGAGACCTGGGTAGACTGAAGGATATATTTATTTTTTTGTCTTCATTGCTACTACAAATGATAGCTAAACCTGCAACGACCAACATTCTGCAGGAATATGAATTGAAAAAGAGGAGGAGAATCCCCAGCTGATGTCAGCAAGACAAATCTGCCTGTACCATTGGAGGCCTCTGTCATTTTTGCAAAAAAGAACTACAGTATATGCTCAATATAGATGTGGCTTGTGACACATGGAGCTATGCTGACAAGAATTCTATTGCATGTAGAGTTCCAATATTTGTTTGAAATTGCTGGTGTTTCAATTTCAGATGAAAACTCAGTTGCTGAGGGTAGACTCTACAGCAGACAAAAACTTCCAGCCAGCTTTAATAATACATAGCAAAACTATATATTTTCTCAAGCTACACATCAGAGAGACAGCATACTATGCATTGCACATTACAACATCTTCTTTGCTTCATAATACTTGCTATGGAAAGATTTAAAATGCAATCAATTCCTTCTTCTTAGAGTGCAGAACTTTCCTATATGCAGGATAGGAAGCAAAACCTTGAGTTCTGCAACTTTTAATTCCTGACATGGAAATAAATAATGCAGTTGTTCATACATAACATTATACATATATACTTTACATAAATAATGATTCAATGACATCCCAGAGAAAGCGAACACTGAAGGAAGAAATCTCTGAGGCAAGAAAGAAGCAGTGCACTGAGGCTCCCATTTAATTATCCTCCCTGCTGGAGTCCCTCACAAAATTCAGCAAAAGAAGTCCCTCCACCTTGAATGACTTTCCTCTACCAGCAATATCACAAATGGCTAACAGGCAGAAAAATGTCTATAGGCATAAGAGAGAAGTAAAATTTAGTGGAGGAAGTCCTCATGCCAGATTATTGACAACAAAAAATTTATAGAAATATCAAAATAAGAAATAAATAGACAATATTAAGAAGGATCTTGATTCCTCAGGGGGAAAAAAGGGTGACTTCGGGTTTCTAAATATTGTTTATTTACTCTTTTTCTCATCCCATCTTGTCTGAGCCTTGCCCAATGTAAGGCAACTACAGCAAATGGAAAGTGTAAGTTTTACAGGACCTTCTTGTTGGAAGCATTATTTAATTTAGACATAAAATTCATTTTTTTTCTGACGCAGATGAAACTTACTTCAGCAAAGAAATACTTACATAGTAGTCCAGCTACTTCACTGGAAGAGACAGGTTATTTATAAATGGTCCAGTCTGGTTCGAAGGGAGATGTTTCATGTGTAGGTAAATGCTTTCCTCTAGTATCTACCTGAAAAATACATGTAGAGATGTCTCACTCCTAAGACTCTCCCAGATACATTCTACAAAGGCACTTTTGGGAAGGCACTGTTATGAACACTGATGTACTTAACCTAAGCATATATAAAGGGTGTTTTTCTCTGTAGCATTAACTTCTCTGTGTCCCCCAGGGATGCGAGAGCTCCCCAAATGGCTCAACACTGGATCCTGAACACGTCTTCTCTCCCAGGTGTAAAATTGCCCAAGGACTTTCACTTTAGCCACTGTTAAACATTGCAGAGAACTGCCAGAACTGGGAGCTGGCGGAAGAGCTTACCAAGCTCTCCATCAGCTATCGACAGTCCTGGCTCTCTGGGGAGGTCCCAGATGATTGGAAATTGGTAAATGTCTGACTCCCAGCTTAAAGCAGCAATGTCTGTTCTCAAGGACTGCCACCTTAAGAAAAGCCCGAGCAACTCCTCCCCTCTATCTTCTATATCTGCTTTGGCATCATACCGTGTGAAATATCTCTTTGATTATTTAAAGTCAGCTGACAGCCTGTGTCCCTTTCTATATCTACTGATACAGAAAACATAGGGCCTTCTATGAGAAACTAAAGTTTGGCCTAACTAAATCTATCACACACATGCATCTTGAAGCAAAAATGCAGATGCAAAAAGTGATTGGGCAACTTCAAATTTAAATACAAAATAAACAAGACTTTTAAAGATATCAAATGCACCTAAAATCAGATTTCAATGTTCTAAGTGGGAATTAGGCAAGCAAAACACTGTACAGACATACATTTAAACAGTTAAAGAAGAGGAACCCCTTCTTTTAATATAGCATATGCTTGATGAACTTGCCAAAATGACACCTTGCATGATTCCTTTAAAATGTTGCTAACAGAAGGAATGAAGAGTCTTCAGATCACCATCAGCGATAGTGCAAGCTCTCCCAGGCTGTCCTGCTAGCTTCATTTGCTTTGTTCTGGAGTCTCTTGTAGGAGAGTGAGGGACATGAATTATCACGAAAAAACAGGTGAGGACGTGAATGCATGTCCCATCATGACAGTTATGTCCAGGCTCTTCTGTAGAGGCAATGCCAAGCAGAAGACTCTCCAGAAACAGTCACCCCACTTCACATTGAGCATGTAGGGTAGCTGTGAGCTTTCCTTAGGCTTTCCCCAGCTTAGGGCCTACAGCATTACCTGGATCTCCATGAAGGACCTTCCTTGTGCAATGGAGATGCAAGTTTACATGAAGAAAAGGTGAAGGGCACAGAGCTTCATTGCTTTCAATCATGTCACTGATACTACACTCTGTTATATTTTCTGATCTCTAAGTGACATCCAGCACTTGGACTAGATTTATTCCTTCCAACTAACACTGAAATAATTTCTATGGTGCTACTGTGTATTTAAACTTATGCAAGTGGCTGAAAGTAAAGCCATAAGGTTTTAAGCCCTAGTGTGTTTACTTCCATGTTCCAGTAGTACCTAGTAGGCTTCACAAATAGCTGCAGGTTGCAGGACTGCCACACAAATTCTGTTCTTCTCAATGGGCAATCCATTAACAAGGCTGTCAAGCCACACTTACAGTCTGGCAGCAGTGAAAGGCCTGAGATGGTAGCCACATCCATCTGCTTTATATTTATGAATGAGAAGCCCAGTAAGTAAATGTGAGTTTGTAAGATTAATGAAGTTTTCAAGTTCCCATGAGCTCCACAGGTAGGATAAATCTTGCTATTGAATCACAGAAAAGTTTTAATTGACTAAATAGACTAATACATTTTATAGAAAAAGCTGATAACTCTGGAACAAAGCACCACACTGAGCAGGCTGGGGAGGAAGATAAGCCTTTGCTGCCTATTCATTATTTATCTTTTTGATTATTTCTAAATAAAATATAGTGCTATAATAGAGGTTGATTATAATTGTGCTTTCCATATTCTGTTTACATTAAAAATGTAAAAAAGAAATCAATATAAAGAATTTCAAATACAGTGCACTGGAAGAAAAAATAAAAACCCCTTTGTGAAGAAATTATGTTTTTCCTGAAGAAGTGACTTTGCATGCTATGAGTAACAGTCTTTCAGTAAGCTACCTTACAGGCTTTGATAGAATTCTAATTTATGATGCATTAGTTGGATAAAGTAATATTAATATTTTATTACAGAAAAAATTGCCTCAAGCTTAGTAAAGTAGTATATTTCAATCTTTGTTTTCCTCCATTCCCAGGAAAAGAAGTGTCATTTATATTGTCAATTGGAGAACAGCTCCTACCTAGTGAGTTTTCATAGTACTCTTCATTTCTTGGGAGAGTTTAAACTCCACCACTTTGAAACATACTTGTTGACTGTGCTTTCTTAGAGAAAAAATTTACTATTACATCATTATGTGAAACAGCCTTTCAACTTGTATAATACAAGGATTCTGCTTCTAACAGTTTTACAAGAGATCAGTTTTGAAAGTGTATTTAGATTTTAGTATATTTCTACTTGCAACAGTTGAGAAAAATAACAACATCATTACTAAAATTTACTTAGCAATTCATACATCATATAAAATGTCACTTTTTGCATTTCAAAATGTTATACTGATCATCATATGTACCTCAGAGGTTGTTTTTTTTTACCAAGTATTGGAAAATATCTGTTTCTTCTCATTAAAAAAAAAAAAAAATCGGCCTATATTTTTTCTTTAAATCATCAAAATGCCATTAAGTGAAAAAGTCCTATAAACAAACAAAATCAGACAGATTCCTTTATACACGTTCCTTTATATATAGCTTTGATAAAACAGGTAAGGAAAACTGTAAAGCATCCCACAGAATACTTTAAAACAGGTTGTCATTATTCTTAAATCCTGATAATAAAATAAGCAGCATTCAAGTCAGTTTCTCTACAATTTGTAAGAACCTGTTTATATACTAGAAATAGCCCGTGAAAAGCTTCTTTGCAATTAAGTTCATTGATGTTGTTCATATGTTCATAGGACACAAGCCTTTTTCAAAGGGAATATATCCCAAGATAGACATATTTTCTTTTTGCTATGGCTATGAATAGAACTTAAGTATTGAGGCTTACATACTGTGCATACTCAAAAATATAGAGCCAGGCCCTGCGAGTATCGTAAGGAAGGATTGAAAATGTATTTTAAAGACACACACATTTTCAGATTTTACATTTGTCTTTTGGGTTTTGACCTCTTAGGATTCACAAAGTTTTCACTGTACCTCTGAGGACAAAGAACTTACTAGAGCTACAAAGAGGGAGTTATAATCACACAACTTCAGGAGCCTTGTATTTTAAAAATACACCAAACATCTTTACTTTACAGTGTAATTGGATTGATGCCAGTGCCATCAGTACAGAAAAGAACATAAATAGAGATATAAATACAAAAAATGGCCTGACTTCTTATTTTCTTCTTTTCTATTTTAAAGCTCTAATATAACAAGCAAGACTCAGGTGGACCTTCACCCCCTACCATGGACATATTTGTTTTCACCAACCCTCACTTCTGTTATGTCCCAAAAATTTAAGGTTATGTACTACTGGCACAATAATCTTAATTATATGGTTTGCATTTTGGTTAAATTATTTATTTCTCCTTGCACTTATACCTGAAACAAAGCAACTAATCAATCAAAACCAAAAAATCACAGATGAGTAATAAAGGCAGATGTCTTCAATTTGCCTATTGCAGTGTGAAATTGAACAATTGCAGCTTTTTGAGGGGGAGCTACATTCTGTGAAAAAAACCCTTTGTATTAACATATTAAATGTTCAGGAATCACACAGAGAAGTGAGTGTAGTCTTCTCATGTGATATCAAAGGTGTCCATCATGTTTACAAACACCAGTGGCGCACAGCCACTCTCTGTAACTAAGGAATTGATGAAAACACCTGGCAGCATTTCAGGTCCAGGACATTATTTTCTTTAAAGTGCACCATAAAGGTACAGAATTGCTTTTGTGGTTTGTCACCTATCAAGTTTTAAAAGGGCATGGTTTGTTGTTCCTTTAATGTAGCTCCCTACAGTGTAAGAATTTTACCTCTGGAAATTTACCTGCTTTCTGATGGCAGGTTTTTCTCTCACAACTGCAGGAATCAATTAACCCCCAAATTTTACATCAGTGTTTGCAGGGTGGATGAGAAGGGGCAGTCAAGTGCTAGGCTTTATGTCTCTTGTGTGTCACTTGTCAGACAAATTAACTGAGATAATTTAATTAGGATTTACTGATGTCACATGATAAAATCTCCTCTCCCACTTTTGCTTTTCCTTCTTTCAAATGGTCATACCTGAATTTTTTTTTTTTTTTCATATTTGCTCTAAAATCAGGAGAAATGAAACTATTTCAGTTCTTCTCAAGCCAGTTGTTAGCATGTCCTGCCCTGCTCTGCCAAGAGCGCAGGGTCAGGAAAGTGTCTATAGTACAAGTGAAAAAAACCCTATGTGAGCTATACTGAGATCAGGAGATGGAAAACAGAGAACACGGGCAATGCTTTGCCAAACCCTTGGCCTCAGTTCCAGGATGACATGACTGTCATGGGTAGGAATGGAAGGCTTAGACAAAACATATTTAAAACCATGAGAAAAAGAAAGAACTCCATTGCTTTCTAAATCCCTGCTCAGAGGGGAGTCTCAATGTAGCTGGATACAAGCTTAGCCTCAGATTATGTCAATGGTTTAAATTTAAGTAATTACTGAGATGTGAATGAACCATTTTTGACCCACAGGTTTTAATGATTGGCAAAATGAGAATATTTGTATAAAATGAATCATTTCTTATTACAAATGATCAGACAAATATCTTAATCAGAATTAATTACTACAAAATAAAAGGCTAAAACTACTAGTCATATTGAAGCAATTATAGTAAAGTTAGCAAAAAGAAATAATTATTAAGTAGTGATTTGATGTAACTCATCCATACCATGGGGAGATCTCTTTCACTTGAGGAGTATCCTGGAGGGCATCCCCACCCAAGGGAGGAATCTCCAAACATACACCCAAGAAGGGTTATGTCAGAGGAACCTGACTGTATGAAAGGGGATTGGACTTTTATAGTATATAGTGATTGACTGATAGTCACAGCAGACTGGCTTATCTGTCAAATCCTGTTTCAAAAAGCAGGATGTGGATGCAAAGTCTGGTGAACCAGGGTGGTTTTAGCACAGTGTAACACCAAGACAGCAACCTGGCACCAGCAGTTGAAATTTCATGACTGGATTGTAGGTCTTACCAGAATGGGCTATCCTGTCACAGTGACTTCAATGCTTTGATGGTTTACAGTTCAAGGTAGGAGAAATCAGCTTCTTCCATGCATTTATGTCTTTGTATTCTTGAGTCAGTGGGATGGAAGATAGAAGCAGGCAGAAGCCTTATGCTTCATTCAAGCATTGTCTTTAGCCTTTAGTTTGTGAACAACTGAAAGTTTAAGAAAATGTCCAGTCCATTGCAGATATTGCTAGGAATGAAAAGCCACATTTACCTAATAAACTGTATTGAGAAGAAAGGAATAGTGACTTCCCCAAACCTTCAGTTTATATATTTCATGTAGAGGAAATATTATAACCCTTGGGATATATTTATCTAGAGATAGCTAAGTATCTTTTATATGCTGTTGCTTTCTTCTATTTAGCACAATACTTTTATTCAATTTTTTGTAGTCTAAACCAATTTCCTCCACCACAGAATTTTATTATTTGCTGACTGTCTCTAGGTAGTTTAATTACTGGTAAGAGGATAATGAAGTAAACCTGAAGCCAATATTTAAGTAGAGTGGAACTACTCAAGTGTAATTAGCATTTTAAATTTACCTTTTAGTACTTTATAAAGACCTATAACAAAATGTGCCTTCCCTCCTGCCTTGCCTATTAAAGGGCTGTCAGGAGCTGGTACACTGCAATTAACACTGAGGGGCAATGTGCCTGCCAGGAGGTGGGGGGCAGAGGGGAAGGGGGAAAGTTTGCTGCTGGGTGGGCTCTTCTGGGGCTCCATTTGAATCAAACTCTCAAAGCATCTTCACTAAAATGGAAAAACAAGAACACTGGGGTCTTAAAAGGTCTCCTGGTGTTTCCTTTTTCCTCAAGGAGAGCATTATGAGTTAGTGTTGATGTCCTCATACATTCTAGCAAAGTTCATTATTTTCCATTTACTTAAATACTTTCCATAATTTCAATTATATCAGCTAGAGTTCACTCTTAAAAGTTTTGGTTTTCCTGCTTCTTTTGCAAGCAGGCTTTTAGTGACAAGAAAACTCCCTGTACTCTCTCATACATGGTCTGAGTGATGTCAGCCCGAGTAAGCAGGAATGGCACTGGCATGCCCTTGTCATAGCTGGATCAATGGTGGTTCCTTGATGTGCACCCAGGGCGCTCCTAGGTCGTTCTTATGCTGGAGTCAGGAGGTAGCACAAGTCAAAAGGGCCTAGGTTTTTCCAGTTTGGGCATATACAGAGTAGAAAGCAGAGGATTTAGTTCTGTGCATGTAGCTGTGTTTGCCTCTTACCATCCAATTCAGAAAATGAGTCCTGACCTGTTTCATTGACTGGCACAGCTGTAGCCCAAAAGACTATGCTGAAACTTGAGTGATAACTTCTCTTCTGCAATTTCTCTCCTTCATGATTTGCATGGACTGACTTAATCAGCTGTAGCCCAGTAGATGACAGCAAATGGCACTTCATTTCTAGTTGGTCACATTCTGTGTAATATGCATAACAAAGGCTCAAACCTCAAACCATACTTATTGGTCTGAGCCTCACAGACCCCTCATGTGATGTCCTCTGCTACATTTCTTGAGTGTTTGAAGTGCTATCATTTTACAGCTTGGGGACTTGGTATGTGAAAGTGCTCTATAACGTATTACTTAAGGGTAGACTTGTATGAACTAGATTTGCAATCTGTTCTTTTAAGACATCAAATTCATTCTGATGCAATTTAAAAATTATGTAGTGTTTCAGTCGTGTAGGATTTTATATCAATGGAAGTAATAAGAGAGCTTCAAGGATGTGATTATTACTGGATACCCACATCCTTGGGGAATTAAACCATTTAGATACTCTTTCTGTTCAATTAAAATACAATACCATGGGATTAAATGTTAGGATGTACACTACAAGTAATGACTTCATGCCTTATTAGGTGCAAATAAATGTTAATGGAACAAGAAAGATAACAGGCCAAATTTACTCTTGGGGCACATGGAACAAGGATCTGTTGAATTCTGCAAAATTTCTGTGCCCAATACGCCATGACCGGATTTAGCCAAGTATTATTTTGTGGCTGTGATTTTTATGGTGCATACTGATTATGTTCTAGATGTATATTGCACGATAATTCAAGAAGATTAAGCTCACAGACTAAAGATCCATCCGGAGCTGACAACATTCCTCTTGCTCGGCCTTGTTTTTACAGGAGTTGACTGGGCAGTGTAGTCAGGGCTAACGGTCCTTTGCTGTGGATATGAGGCTCAGCATCAGGAACATCTAATGCACCTGTCTTTTAGTGACCCAGTGGCAATGGGTTAAATCCACTATAATTAATACTGCAGCATGTTGTTTTAGTCGTCTTGCTTTCTATCACTCTTGAGAGTGCTTTCTAAGGAAAGGGAAGAACTAAAACTACATCAAGTATCATTGGATGACAAAGCACCCAATTACCAGGTAGTAAAGGCTAAGGAAAGGAACTGGAAGCCATTCTGACCCTGCTGAGATGGTTCAGCTCCAAAGTCTTGTGTGGTCTGAGGAGACACAGTGAGCTGTCAGCAGTCAGGAACTCACCCTTAAAATCTGCTGTTGTCTGAACTTCTCAATGATGGTAATGGCTGCAGGGCTGTGCTCTTCTTCTGCCCCACTTCAACCAATGCACAGAATATCCCCATATGGCAAGGATAACAGAGATTGACCTCTTCTCTCCAAAAGGACTTAAACTCACAAAGGACCCCCAGTATTTCTTGGTCTATACTGTGAGTGAGTTTACTTCAATCCCTTTAGCTGACAGTTTTATTTTACATGGAACAAGTAAAAAGTTGCTGATGAAAAACACAGAGAAAGACCAGATCTGTAGCACAGGACACATTCACTTGTATAAAAGAGGAAGATCAGTGTGGAGTGAACTTTTGGAGCAGACTTGAATTCAGTCTCTCCTTCCACAGAAACATCATAAAGTCATAGAATCACAGAATAGTTTGGGTTTGAAGGGATCTTAAAGATCATTCAGTTCCATACCCACTGCTCTGAGCAGGGCCACCTTTCACTAGACCAGGTTTCTCAGAGTTCCATCCAACTTGGCCTTGAACAATTGCAGGGATGGGACATCCCTAACTTCTGTGGGCAACATGTTTCAGTGCCTCACCATCCTCACAGTAAAGAATTTCTTACCAATATCCAATGTAAACCTACCTTCTTCCAGTTTAAAGGCATTCCCTCTTGTCTTATTACATGCCCTTGTTAAAAGTCTCTCTATCTTTCCTGTAAGCCACCTTTAGGTACTGGAAGGTTGCAATTAGGTCACTCTAAAGCCTTCTCTTCTCCAGGCTAAACAACCCCAGTAGTCTTAGCCTTTTCTCACAGTGCTCCATACCTCTAAACAGGCTGTAGAACAGGTCTTCCTACATCTCTTTGGACAAGTTAATATTTCTTGCACCTTTCACAGATTTCTCAGATACTCTCTAGCTCAACAGAACTATGTGAATGCTTAAAGACAAGCCTGTAATTGAGCTGATTACTTCATTTATAGACCTATTTATATAACTGTCTGTTATGGGTTTAGCTAGGTGTAGGCCTAAATTTAAGCTTTAGTTTTCAGAATAGGCCTGAGACTATCAGCTGACTTGAGCTGGGCTGGGCTAGCTGACACCTGACTATTACTGGTCAATGGTACTCCATACCATATTCTGACATCATCTCAAAATATAAAAGCTGGAGTAGGAGTGGCTTAGTCAGTTCCTTCAAGCTCTGGTCTCAGGAGGACAGACTGTGCCATCCCAAGAGGAATGGGAGGACCAGGCCCAGTACCAGCTTACCACCATGTTATCTTAGGGAAGTAAAATGTTTGTTCTTAGTCTTTGTCTCTGCTTGAGTCTATCTCTGGAGAATTGAGTTCTCTAGAGTGATTTGTAGTTAGAATGGTGGGATTTGTGTTCGATGGGGAGTAGGTAGTTAGTTTTTGTTATATCTAACTTGTATAAGTGTGTGTTATATTGTAGCTTTAATTTTCTCCTTTCTGTATAAGTATATATAGTTAGTTTAAACCTGTTCTGAGTTTCTGGGTTTTTTCCTTTCTCCCTTTTCTCAGTGGGAGAGGGAGGGAGGTACTAATGATCTGTATTAGGCAGTTGGCATTTTGCCAGCTCAATCCAAGACACCGTCCTTTATCTGAACTAAGTTATCCACACCTTTGAATATGAAACCATTGTCATCATCCTCATACTACCTTCTCCTAAAGTATATCTTTATAGACATAAAAAATACATATTATATATAATATACATACTATATATGTGTAAGACTATAATAATTTCTAAAGTTTGGAATTGATATGTCATGTTACACATGCTCAGATTTTATAATGCTACTCCCTAGATTATATATGTATAACAAATCAGCTGGAAGCAAATTGTTAAGCAGCTTTGCTTTCCTTCAGACCTACTCAAACCTTTTGACCTCTCTCAAAGAAGGTGAAAATGATGACCAATACATGTTATTTCTGAAAATTGGTGCAGCTAGGAAAAGAGAGGATGAGCAAAGGCTATTAATCAAACCTCTCAAATGTAGCCCACAGTGTATCTTCTGGACAGCAGTCCCTGGTTATGCAAAAAAGATACTGAATTTAAAATATAAACCTCTGTAAATAAGAAAAGGTTGCTATTAAAAAAAAAACAAAACAAAAAACAAAAAAAAAACCCAACACCTTCTTGACTCTGCTATTTAATGGAAGAATGTGCCTTATAATTTATAACTCACTCACTCTGGTCACATTTCTAACTCTGCATTTTCATTAAGTAGTTACAAATTTCACTATATACCAAGGCAAAAGGCATACTTATGCTGATCATGTTGGGCAAAATCCTTCTGCAGATTTTCCTTAAGTGACTGTTGTGACATTTCGTAGTTCAGATGGGTTGCAACTGTGGGTTCAAAGCAAGCTGTGAAAGACTTGAAGTAGTTTTCACTGCTTCACAAATCAGTGCTGTCAAGAGCAAATCTTGACCTTTATGCAATTTTAATTAATTTGATAAAAACCTTTGGCATGATGAGGTAATTTAGAGATGTATGGAAGAACTTGTCTAAGTAGTTTCTGTCAATTTTGACAAGCATCCATGATGGAAAGCAAGTAAAGGTCCATGAGAGTCTATCAAACTTGCCTAAAGCAGGCAGAAGGTTTTTAAGTCCTATCCTGTTTGTTCTGTTTTATACATCAAAACCAGGCAAGAACTGCAACCTGAAGACTAGCATCACAATTTACTTTCAGACTGCTTGAAGATGATTTGACATTTAGCAGACTACATATGAAGTCTAAGATTAATGAACAGATTTGCTGGACCTCTGCTGTGCTAGCAACTTTTTACTGTCAGAGTAGTAGAGTAGGAATTTTTGGTGCTTGCACAACTTATCTTCTGCTTCTGCAAACTCACTTGGACAGACCTGAAATGTAAGAAGAAGAAAAAAATGTGCCAAGTAACTTCCTTCAAGAAATAGCTATCCATAGAAATGAACTTTTAGCATAAAGTTGCATAACTTCAAAGTATTTTGAATAATATGTTAACATTTCTGGTTAGCTTCTATGCCTGTAAGTTAGCATGGTCTCCAACTGATTCATGAAGTACACCAGTAAGGTACTGCAGCAAAATCCCCCGATTTTTGTCATGTTTCACTTTCTCATCACTCATTGACCAAAGTGGTATGACCAGATCTCAAGTGGTAAAATCTTATAGTATGCTGTCTGTCTGTGGTATTAATAGTGATAGGATAAGGGAGAGTGAGTTTAAAATGAGAAAGGAGAGATTTAGATTAGATATTGGGAAGAAATTTATTGTTCATGTGGTGGTGCTCTGGAATAGTTTGCCCAGGTAAGCTGTGGGTGTCCCATCCCTGGAAGTGTTGAAGGCCAGTTTGGATGATGTAAGGCGCCAGTCTTGCTTGATGAGTTTCTTAAAGGAGTTTTGTTTCTTTAATACCCTGAGAGGATGCAAGGGAAAAGCACAATAACATTTTCCAGGAGGTTAAACAACAAACTTTTACTGGAAAGCTTTAGAAAATAGGCAAACTTGGCAAATATTGAAGGCAACATTCGGTCACAATAAAGGATTTCATGAAGCATTGACTTAGCAAACTCCAGCCCATCCAACTTTAAGTTACACAGATTTCAAGAAGAGGAAATTAGTAGAAGCAAAAGAGAGACAGAGAAAGAAAGAAAGAAAGAAAGAAAGAGAGAGAAAACAGAAATATAGCTACTGCCTTGGTTCCAGCATGGTCTGAGCCAAGGGCAATAGGGATGCTATGCATGCATGCCTCATGCCATAATTTTTATCCACTCTGGTCTCCTGTGGTCATCCTCCCACAGGTGGAGCTTTAGGTATGCCAGCCATTCTGGGGCTGACTTAGGGACTCCAGGGCTGTGGTGTGGGCAGTGCTGACAGCTGCACTAGAGGCTCCCAAGGAGACTGGGTATGGGGGCAGAGCACCTTTGCAGAACTTGATCTGCCCCTTCCACCACACACACGTTTGCTGGTTTGATCCAGTAATAATTTTTTCCAGTCTCTCATAGATGGGCCTTTGAGTAATGTGGTCTAGGGGAAGGTGTTCCTGCCCATGCCAGCAGGGTTGGAACTAGATGATCTTTAAAGTCCTTTCCAACCCAAACCATTCTGAGATGCTATGATTAGTGACACAGGTGTGATAGGCCTGCCCTGTGATTTGGAAACAAAAGACATTGAATAGCAGCTTTATGAATTATGACTAAAATGTCTGTGCTCTTAAGCTATATGCTTTTCTGCCTAAAAAAAAGTCTTTAATGTGGATATGACTAAGTAAAATTCAGAATATAAATGCTGAGTTCTTTGCTGCTAGTATGTATCATTTTTACAATGTTCATGATGCAGATGGCTGGAAGTACTGTGTACAAAGGGCAGGGAGCTGAATCAAAGAAAAAGCATCACTACTTACATATAGAACAGTACGCAATTAGGTTCTAGCTGGGAAAGTTATCAACAGTTTAATATTCTTACCTACTCAAGTTTAATACAGGGTTTTATAAGAAGTAGGATATTAACTGGTATTTGACAACTAATAATCCAAACTCCAGGCCAGTGATCAAAAATCTTGCCATCACATTGGTTAAGAAGGAGGTGAAGGCCTGGGAAGACATGAATCTCATTCTTGGGTAAAAACATGTATGAGCATGGATTATTCAAGAATATCTATTCCATATTAAATTCCCATTTTACCATGCTGAAATGTTAGGCATTGGCATGCCCTTTTTAAAAGAATAACAAGTAAAGACTGGTGTTCTTTATAGTGAGGCCATTCAGTGAGCAAAATCAAGAAACTGAAAGTCCAGGACACCTAATTTGGCATGTATTCTGAGACACGACTTTCAGTCAAATGTTTAAAAGGACATATTTTGCTGAGAAAAGTGATGCAAATCAAAATACAGGTTTGGGAGACTTTTTTTTTTTTTTTTTTTTTTTAAGCACTGTGAAATCTCTGAATCTCCTTGGCTGCATATTGCAATATAACTGTCTAATAAAAGCAAGGTTAGATTTCAGTTTAGATTACATATCTCCAGATCAAGAATTTCACAGTACTTTGAGAAGTCTGATTGCATGTTGTTTGGTTCTAGGCTCATAGATACACACTACAGCAGCTGCAGTGGCTCTGGTCATGGGAACAGGCTGTGGCTTCTGTCACTCACCTGAGAGCCCTATGCTTCACACAGACAGAGGCAGAAGCCATTCTTCAATTTAGAATTCATTTATCTTTCATCTTCAGTCACCGAAAGAGGCCACCTGAGTTGGAGAATTTTTTAGATTCCTCAGAGAGAGAATGTGTTTCTATGTAAAAATCTGCTCAAAGTAATCTTTAAAAATCTACCTAGAAATGGTAATTTATATTAAACTCTCAAATTTGCAAATACCTAGGGCTCATGGCTACTACGAACTTTAGGGCAAGAAAATTTGCTTTCCTGTGTTCCCTGGCACATCTCTCACCTGCATAGGTGTGTGTATCTGTGCTCAATGCAGAAGTAAAATCCAGTGTGAAAAGTGTCAGCCTCAGAAAAGGCTAGAACATCTCCTGAAACGAGTTTTTGAACCTATTACAGCTGCCCTGACAGGAAGAAAAACAGCATGTAATTTGAAAAAAGGATTTTACTTTACAGCTGGAGCCTTAAACTAAATTTCAGGATCAAAATAGGAGAAAGGTGCTGATTCTGTCCTAATATATAACTCTACAAGGCTGCTGTGATCCTATTGCAGCCTGTAGAGTGACATCTGTAAGACTAATAAGACACATGAAAGAGTAATACCTATCAGAATGCAGATTTCACTGAGGCTTCTTGGCACTACCAAAATGCTAATAT
The DNA here is from genome assembly GCA_035583235.1 of Hafferia zeledoni. Lineage (NCBI taxonomy): Eukaryota > Metazoa > Chordata > Aves > Passeriformes > Thamnophilidae > Hafferia > Hafferia zeledoni. The sequence continues at coordinate 59,592,826 of JAWWEV010000134.1, read as the reverse complement.
GAAGTAAGGATATAATTGACTCTTTAGGAAAAATACAGTATCAGAGGTACTGAATAATATTCTCTCTCTGAAACTTCAGTGGGTCCAGGTTTTCATCCATTATATTCAACAACAACACAATACAATGATTTTATTCTGATTTCCATTCTTTTGTATTAAAATTTCTCAATTGTAATAGGAATTTATAGCTAACTTAGAAATATTGTAACATGATTTTTTCAACAATGAACTACTTTTAAAAATATTGTGAATACTCCTACTTTAAGACATGTAGGCATTTTAATTGGATTGTATAAACTGAGTACACAACACAGCTTCCAAGTAAGATGAGAAGAATGAATATGAAATGGTAATCCTTTATGTAGTCATACACTTGATAGATTATATCTGGGTTTCTGGGAAGACAAAGGCCTTCATATACAGCAACTGGAGCTGAACATATTCTTTCCGCATCTCTGCAATATATTTTTTTTTATTTTTAGCAAAACACAGTACAAATCAAGAGAGTAAAAAATCTAAACAATTACCATGAATAAAACATTTGAAAAAAAAAATAAAAACCCTGAGCCTGCCAAAACTTTTTTGTTAAGCACTAATTCAAAATTCTTATAACTGACAAACTAGCTGAAATGTTGAAATTAAAGAGCATGTTGATCTAAGCACACCATATTTCTCTAAATGTCAAACGTTAAAATGTCATATGTTTCCTTAAAAATAAGGAAGAAATTCAGCAAACTTCTCAAAATTATTCTCTCTGAAAAATTACTCAATAAGAAAAAGATATTAAAACTTCAGGGATATATCTAAGGGGCTCCTTGGCAAGACCACTTGAAAACTAAATAAAAAATTAAGACTTTGGACACTTTCTCACATTAAAACCTCATTGAAAATCTGTTGAAGCACACACCAGCTAAATGAAAGACAAAATAGGTATGTGGACAGTGAGGTGGATTGAAAACTGGCTGAAGAGCCAGCCTAGAGGTTTGTGGTCAGCAGCGTGGCTTCCACCTGGAGGCGAGTCTCTAGTGGTGAGCTCCAGGGCTCAGTATTGGTCCTAATACTGTTTACCATCCTCATAAATTACATGGACACTGGGACAGAGTTCACCATCAGCACGTTTGCTAATGATACAAAACAGGGAGGAGCACGTGATACACTATTTGGGTGTGCAGCCAGGCAGAGACCTTGAGAAATTAGAGGAACAGGAAGAGAGTAACTTCATGAAACTCAACAGGGGAGGAATAACCCTAGGCAGCAGCCTTCACTGGGGCAGGAATGCCATTTGGCAGAGAAGGACCTCAGTGTCCTGGTGAGCAAAAAGTTGACTGAGTCAACAATGTGCCTTTGCAACAAAGACGGCCAACTGCATCCTGGGCTGTGCTGGGGGGAGAGCTGCCAGCAGGTTGAAGGAGTTGACAGTTCTTCTCTACTCCACACTGGCGAGGCTACACCTGGGGTGTGGAGCTTTGTAAAAGAAAATGGACTTGCTGGAGAGAGTCCAGTGAAAGGCCACAAATATGATTAAAGGACTGAAGTATTTTTCATCTGAGCAGAGCCTGAGAGATTTGGGACTATTCAACGTAGAGACAAGAAGTCTCAGGGGAACCTTGTCCATGCATAACAAGTAACTGAAAGTGAGAAAAGGGAAACAGGTTTTCCTCAGTGCTGTCCAGTGACAGTACAAGAGGTAAAGGACACAAATTGAAATACAGAAAATTCTATTTAAAGATAAGAAAGCACCTTTTTATTGTAAGGGTGGTTGAACAGGTTGCACTGAGATGTTGTGGAATATCTGTCCTAGGAGATATTCAAAACATGACTGGAAATATCTCTGAGCAACCAGCTCTCACTAATCTTGAATCTTGAAAACTTCATGACTTCAAGAAGAAAAATGTGTACATATATGCTAATCTGTACACTTTGCTACATTTCTACACACATTTTGTAAAGAAAAAAGGAAAAATAAAATATTTTCCCAAGCATTTTCAGTGAAAGGTCAGAGCACTTGATGTCTCTGTTCCTTCAGTGTTATTCACTAAGAGTAGCAGATAGGTAGGAAGCTGAACATACAGTAAATTAAATGCCATTATGAATACCACAATTCTTTATAGTATCAAAATTCTTGATAGTGTCAAAATTAACTGATTCAAGGGGTTTTTATTTGACAAGAGAACAAAAGACCAGTTCAGTTGATGCCACCCTGCCTGCACTGCACAAACATCCTTGGACTGTCAAAAATTTCTAGAGCTACTTTTACCAATACTGGGCATAAAGTGTGACCAAGAAGAGTAGTTAATGTATATATGCAATTTAGACTTGTGTACTTCATAATCTTGAACTACAAATGTTGGATTTACAGTAAAGAGATAGGTGTTGCTATCAAAAGAGCTTGTCTTAATTTGAAGAAAAAAGCACAAAAAATTGCTTAATACAGTCTGAAGGAAATAAAAAGCAAAAGGAGCTATGACTATCCCAGAGTCAGGAGTAATTCAAAAAGGAGGGAAAGTACTAGAATACTGAGCATTTGTAGTGGGAACTTTTCTACTTCTGGCTTTCTGCACCACTCCCTGTGCTACTTAGATGTCAATGGTAATGTTAGTCTTATATTGCGGCCTTCAAGAAAGGTCTAAATGTATTTATCCAAACATATTTACAATGATTGAGCTACACTTATGAAGTTAAATTAAGAATAAGATGATATGTTGTGAAGAATAATGCTTCAGTATAATTAGGATCACGCCATCAAGTGGTAAAACAGATTTTAAAAAACTGAGACCATTGCTACTATAATTTTCAATATAAATCATCAAAATACGAGTTGCAAATTGCGACCTCATCCTAAACACTGTTATAATAATGGCCCAATCTTCGCGAACGAAGATTTGGGAAGGGCTCTCCCCACGTGGGTGTGCCCTTCGAGCCTGCGC
>JAWWEV010000134.1:59551470-59589799 GCA_035583235.1 Hafferia zeledoni | reverse complement strand
GCTGAGCATCCGAGATCTGACGGGATCGGATGGGCAGGGAGGCATTTAACTGCCGCGGACGGTCCCCTACTGAGACTTGAACTCGTGACCTTGGGAGTCAGAGACCGGAGTGCTCACCATTACGCCACGGGACCGCCTTTAAACACTGTTAGCATGACACTGTTCCACGGACCAAAGCAGTGAACTAAGTTATGAATAGCCTTTAAAGATTAACCTTCCCATGGCCCAAAGTATTCAACCAAACTACTAGTAGCCTTTAAAGAGTAAGCTTTAATTTATTTAGTGTCTTTTTCATGTATATTTTATTTAAATATTTCTTTTCTTCCAATGATCTCACCCCCTCCTGAAATCTGATTTTGATTAAACAAAATTAACACAAAAAGGTATTGCTAACGAATCTACCTGGAAATAAACAAACAAACAAAAAACCCTCATGAGGATGATAATATTTTTATATTTGTATTTGTGTCACGTACAAAATTCTGCATGCAACTCTGTGGAGAAACAGCATATGAGGAATCATAAACTATCCCGTACAGCACAAAGATGTTCTGATGGCAAACTTCAAGCAAATAAAGACATGCTGCACATTGGTGGTGAGTGATGGAGGCTGCCTGCTACTGTTACACAATTTTGGGGTTTCCCAGTCATTTGAGGGGCACTTGTCCCAAGGGCTGTCTGTAGGAAAGGAAGGGGACCAGAATCTGTTTCAGTAGAGCCATCAAGACCTGCCCAGAATGGGAAGCACAGCAGGTAGAGCACTGTGCTCACTTCTGCTGAATGGACCTGCCCTCCTAGTGGCATCGTGACCTGCATTTGAACCCCTCAGAAATAGCAGCATTTGTCTTCCTCTAAATCCTCCAAGGGATGAAACATAAGAAACATTTCACTTGTCAGGACTGTTTACTACTTGTTGAAGTAAATGTAAGTCTGATGTTTCTCTAACAGGATCTGACAGCTTTATTTTGCAATGACATATCCACAGATTTCTTGGCATTTCTTATTACTATTTTGACACTAGAAGCTCTTTCTGTGATTTAGTGTCAAAGCAGTAAGGTCATCTTGAGCTATTTAAACACCTTCTAAATAGCAGACTTAAGAAGCAATAATGCTATAAAAAAAAAACATTTAGATATTTCTCTCCACAAGTACCTGTAACTATTTCTCCAAGTACAGTTTCTCCACATTAATATTTATTAAAGAAATATATTGCTAGTGATACAGTGAGGCTCCTATAGTGAATCTGTGCATTTTATTAAGCAATAGCTGCTTCTGTAATGAATTTACAATTTGAATAGTTAAACATGTAAAATGAAATCTCAGAAAGCATCAGAGAAAGCAGAATAGCAAATACTGATCCTTGAGCAGTCTCTATTGTGTTTTAATTTCAACTCCTCTGACTTGAGTGGTTGCCCTTCTGACTCTAACAACTCCATATGGAAAGTTACTGACTAGCCAGAGAAGATCAGAAGGTTTCCACAGTCCATAACAGTTCCACCCCTAGAAGGACTGTCCTAGTTACCTTACACATTAGTCCTGGATCTGCTGATTGAAGACTGAATTCTATTTAATAATTCCATTTGGGTTTTTTTACTGATAGGGAACTGATTCAGTTTAATTTTGTGGTCAACTATTTATTAATGATTTAGTTATAATATCATTGTGTGTTGTCCTTAAGAAGTAATGCCCCTAGGAAGGCAGTTATGCTTTAAGAGATGTTTATTTCATCACCACATTTGTTGAGGAAAGAAAGAGGAAAACAAAATCTGTAGTGGGGACTGCTTTGCCTAAAAGAAAGTAAAAAGATACCATAGGATCATGGGTTAGCTTCCTGATTCTGCTAAACTACCCCTTCAGTGTGCTTTCCAAAGGTTAAGACTGATTGGGGCACATTGAACCTCTGGAGCAGCCAAGAGTAACTTCAGAGTAGCTCTAGTCTGTATTTGGCTGTGGAAAAGTTTGTTGTAGCTCAGTTACAATTTTTAAGTCAATCTATGTAAAAGCTGTGGGGCTGCCGTTGAAAGCACAGAAGTTGTCATAGACATTCATGTCCTGATTGATTTGAGATGTGAGGCTATTTTAAATGATTCAGAGTGTCACAAGGACATCAGTCTTGGAACGTCTTTGTTGTTGAGTTTATATAAGCTTATTCTTAATGGACTTCGTACAGTCTCTGCAGTATCTTGTTTACATCTGGTTTGACTCAAATGACTGTCACGTTAACTGGAAAAGCAATGTAAAAAATCAATAATTGCTACAACTCTTTATCACCACCACAAACTTTTAAGGTTTGCTCTCAAAACTTTCTTTCTGTGTGCAGCTTTATGCATCAGTAGATATGGATTTTACTTTAAATCTTGCAATGTATATCATAAGGTCTTCATCTGAAGTGCACATTTAAGGAATAATACAGCATACAAATGAATTTTATGACATTGGGATGTTCCAGTCCCATATTTTTATGTCTGCATTCTTCGCAATTGATATTTAACCTTTACATTCATCAGTTAAGCTATTTACTTCTATGAAGGCACACTTCTTTCACCTGCAGTCCTCTTTTTCTCCATCCCAGTTGGCAAGTACTTTAGCTGTCTATACATCTCTGTGCATTTTTTTGCATTAATGCTGTTCTGATACTGCTAAGTGTTGTGGGTTTATAACAAACAATTATGTTGACTACTACCACCGTTGCATCAACTTGAGAAGAAAACCCCTTACAGGTGTGACACTCTGGGTGAACACCTCTACACTGGTGGCATGACACTGCTAATGCAGTTGTAGAAATATGCAGTATTCATTCTCTGTAAGTATTTCAGATAATACTATAAGGTGTATGTTGTACAAGTACAGAACCTTCTTTATCTTTTTCTCCAAAAGGAAAACTAAATGGCCTCAGTACTTTTTGGAGATTCAGTGATATGTGAGCATGTTGTTTAAGGTTTGGCAGACTAGAAATTCTAGTCACCATATTTGCCAAATGAGGTGGAAAACACTTAAGTTTTCCAAGTTAATGAATGCTGCAATGCCCCATATCCTCTCATACACACCAGAAGTGAGTATGACTGAGTCTCTTTTGCCTTGTTTGAAAATGTCCTTGTCTCTCGGGACTGAGATGGGAAACGGCTCTCTGAATAATCCAGACACATGCAGGGGTCGCGAACACTCCAAAAAGCCTTGATTTCCGGTCGGGTCAGAGTCTTAAGGGTTTGGATGGGGCGGGGTTTAGAGGGGATTGGACAGCAAATTTGAGGGCAGGGCTAGGCTTGAGGGCAAGGACAAGGGAGGCTTAAGCACTGGGTGGAACCACATGGGGACATCCAAGGCAGGGGAAGGAACCACAAGGAATACAGAGACTGTGAGCAGGGGGCAGGGGGGCTTCAGGAACATCTTCCACTCTGTGCTGCCTCAGGAGTAGTGGGTTCTGCTGCAGCAGGCCAGAGAAGGGATGCTGGACCAGCTCAGGCTCAGGGAAACCGTCAAGGTACCTTCACAGAATGGAAATACCTCAGGGAAAAAACACACAGAGAGGGGGAAGGAACATGGCAGGTGTGAGTTTTGGGTGTTGAGCCCGACACTTGTCCTTCTCCCCTGTTCTAGGTTTTTCTTTCAAAGTGTTTTCACTGTTTAACTGTTAGGTGATTGCTATAATTTCTGGTGATTGAAAATTCTTAGGAACAAGAGTTATTAAATAAAAAAAGAGCTTGCTATCAATTGCTGGTTACTTGGTATATTATGAATACCCTTCATATCCTTTCAAGATATCTGCCCTGATTGTGGTATATCCTGGAAGTGCCTGTGAAAACCTCTACCATATGAACGGCACACGTAATATCAAGCCTTAACACATTTTAAACTGTTAACTGATGTAGAGGATAATCTTGTTTGATGCGTTCTCTGAAAGTCATATTGATGTTGGGCCATAAAGTATTGATATCATCAAGAACTTCAATAAAAACTTCAGAGAGATCACATCATGAGGCAAGGTTCACTTTATTCCCAAGGTATTTTATCAGAGTGGTTATCTTGCCTGATGATAGCTTGTTATTTTTAGAGAGAGATGGAGGATAACATTGGTTTTCATGATGAAAGAAGTCTTCTAAGTCACCTTCTTTCTTCTGACAGGCAGTGAATAGTTATAGGAATAAACAATTTTTAGAAGGGTTACTTGCTGGGTGTTTCACGATGCAATCTTGAAGAAATCATATATGAGGAAATATTTCTGTATATGATCTCAAATCCTGTTTATCTTCACAATTGTTTTTGTCACAAAATCATTATATAGTGTGAGATCAGAATATTTGATGATCTTTAGGTTTTCTGAAAACGTGCAGCATAGTCTCATATTTTCCTGTCACATAATTAGCATACATATGTGTGCACAGAACAACTTCTGGACTGTTGCAGTGTGTGACCTGAAGCAGATGCTAACCAGATATGGTCTTCTCACCCCAATCTCATTAGTCTCTGTCCCAAAACTGTGTCTCTGTTGAATCACTTTCATTATCTGAATCTCTCACAGAGAAGGCTTATTAGCTACATTGGATCAAATCAACTTTCTTCTTTCTCTGCACACTTCCATGCCTTGTGCTGGTTTAAAGGTAAACCAGCAGGATAAATGAACCCAGGTCAAGAGAGACTATAAGTCAGAGTTACAATTTAATAAAAACATTACAATAAATGCAATGACACAAAGAGAAATTGGTTTTAACCCACAAAACCCAGAAGTGTAACCCAGCACCTTTAGGCACAAACACAATGGTGTTTGTTAGCCCCTGTGCTGAGCCCCCTGTGGTTCCCCTGAATCCAAAATAAAAGGGAGGGGAAAACCTGTTGGTGCAGATGATGGTCACAGTCTGGTCAAGAGTGGTGGTTGCAGTGCTATCGAGGTTCTGGTCCTCCTCTGGATCTGGCGAGTGGTCCCAGAAGTTCCCCAAACCCCAAAACTATATACCCTCAGGTCCAGGTGGGAACACCCAGTGCCTCCCCCAGGGCAGGAAGTTCCACAATGGGTGATGTGACTCTGTGAGTCATGGGGTATTTTTGGAATTCTTGATGGCCCATAAGCAGACACACCCCCTCAGGCTGGGTGTGAAGGTGCTAACAACTTAGTGGAGGGGAGTTATCACAGCTCATATCTCACAGGTTTCTTTCACACCCAGCTTTCAGCCTGAGGGGTCCGGTGTGCCCTGGCCAGCTGCTGCAAATTGTCCATTGTTAACAGTTCATGGGAAATTGCACAGAGGGTGTAGAATACACAGCTTTGGTCACACCCACACAGTGATAAACTGGTCCCGCCTGCTGAACTAGGACATGCCTTCCTACCTGCTTGTCTGATTATCCTCTGCTTCTTAAGTATCATCATAGTCTTGTACTCGAGTAGCTGTAGGCCATGTGTATAGGGCTATAACAACTGTTGCACATATATTACCAGAAACCTATTATATACTTATTATTTTAATTTTAGAGGGAATGGGGAGTGAACATTCATTACAACAAAAGTCTGCAACATAATTAAGAAAGTCCTTGTTACATGTTTTCTTATATTTTTTCTCACTTCATTTTTTTTACTGGTATTATTTCATCATAATCTCATGGATGTGGGGTGCATGCAGAAAAAAAATGAGAACATATTTCATTCTATATAAGTTTGTTCCTATGTAAGTTTTCCAAAATTTACCTACTTCTACAGATGACAGCCAGTGTTATTCATGTCAAAACTTTTCTATCAGCACCCTTTTGTTACAGGATAGGGTATTTTTTACTCAGCTTCTCTCTTTCTCTTGGTGACATTTTGTTTCAATAAGAAAATCTGTGTAAAGTGGCTTTGTGCCTATGGGTGAATTTATTTGAAGTATAAAATGTCAAACTGGCAACAGTAATAATCCTGTAAATTAGGTATGTCAAATAATGTACATGTAGACTTGTGATTCATCTAAAAGTGGAAGAATTTCTATTTCAAGAAACCTGAGTCATGAGTTCCCATTTCTTAATTGGTACTCTTGACAAAAGTGAGGAATACGCCAACATAAAAAATTTATAAATCAGAAAATACTGAGTCTAGGGTAAAACTAACATCATCTCACAGTTCAGCAATTCTCAGACAGAGAAAAGATGTCTCTATACATGGAACAGAGTTCATCAGAAAGTAATTTTCTAATTGGCAAACCATGGAGGTGCTGCTAAACAAAGTCCAGGAGATTTCATAGAGTGGTGCATATATGCATAAACATGCTGTTACACAGACTGTACTGTATGAGCCAGTCTAGAACAGTCACAGCCTCTGATACGATCTCATCACACACCATAACCTTTGAGACAAGACATATTCTCACAAGTAAGACCGAAAATGCATGGGGACACACTAGAGCCAGAATGAAAACTGAGCGGAGCATGTATGGACAAAACACACTGCCACATGGCTGTGGGTGCTGTAGCTGAAAGATCATCATCATCTCACCTAAGCTGGTCCCTTCTTCCTAGCCTTTCCTGCCTTCCTTGCTGGCTACTGCTGCCCCTTGGGTTCCCCAACTGTTCAGTTCCTACTTTATGCTCTTTTTTGATGAACATGAGACAGAATATCGAATATCAATTTGAACTATTTAAGTTTTGTTTGAAGGAACTAAGTTACAAAGCCCTCACCTAAACAGTTTCCCTAAACAGTTTCCCAGCAACTCTGAAGGGCATTAATGAGTATTAGTAAATACAGAAGAGTGTGATTTTTTCTAATTCTTTGACTTCACCTAGCACTTTTTAAAATTAGAGATTTTTCCCTGTAAAAGGAGAAGTAATTTTGTCTAAGTAATGAATTTAATTGCAGCTATTTCCTCTAAGTACAGTGCCAACAATTTCCTTTCTTCAGAGAAGATTTAACATCTTCCTGCAGTGCTAAAATGGAGTGGGTATAGTTCTGTTCCTGTTGGAGCTTTGCCTCCTCTTTATTTGGTAGAATCTTCTCTTTTATGTAACAGTGTCAACATGCACTTATTTATCTCCCATGCACTCTATTATTTGCAAATATAGTATATAGAATACTATTGTGTTTTGCTACATTGACTATGCAACATGTAAAATTGTACTATGCAACACGATGGTGGTGCTTTACCTGCCACTCTTTCTGTGCTAAAGTGGGATAATCAGCAATAATAATTCTCTCTTACAGAGAAAGAAATAGCTTTGTTGGATTTATAGGGCACGAGGTAAATAAAAAATCATTACCATCAAAAAAGAGAGAAGAAAAAAAGATAAATAATTTTAATTTTTACTTTATGCATACACTGTTAATCCTGTGGTATACACAGCAAATACGAGTTTTCTCCTTGCAAACTCTTGTGCTTCTTGAGGAATAGCACTGCTCTCAGGTATCAATAAGCAGTTATTGCACAGTAAATTCTTGCCACTGCTTCTCTATGAACTTTCTCACAGATTCATGTTACTGTTATCATTCTCTTCATTTGAGAAGGCAGACCTATTACACTAGGTGTGTCCACCCAAACTAATGGGGAAATTAGCTACACTCAGCTGCACTGGTACTATTTGGTAACATCACACGGTAATGTCACTTCATACAGATTAAAAGAAACTATGGAGGAATATTTTATCCTGAACTAACTGAAGACTGGCCATACAATAGGTCTCCAGCCTCAAAATAGCTTAGTGATCCTTTAAAGGATGGGAGAGAGAGGATCAGTCCCCAGAATACCAGCACTAGAAATCCATAACTGAACCTTATTAATCAGTTTTCTCTTTCATTCATCATTTCTTCATGGAAGTTCCAGAGGTAGAACTAGTCTGTAGTCAAACATGCTAGAAGAAGAATTCTGGAGAGAAGACCTGATAGAGTTCTGTGGTATTCTCAACCACCAGAACCAAAACTGGGCACCAAAAGGATCCATAAAGGAATAAGCACAAAGGCACTATGCCTGGCTGCTTGTTGGGCACAATGAAATGTTTTTCTTATCAATTTATTAATCTGTTAAGCAGTTGCTTTATCATATACTTTTTCAATCATAAAATAAAAATAAAGTACAAGGAAAAAGAAAAACCTTGATGTCTGCAAACCTACCAAGTAAGGTTTGCTGGTAAAGGAAGCTGTCCCAATATGTGTTTTCCCTTTTACCTCATAATGAATTAATTGCTTTGCACAGGTTTGTTTCTGTTTATTTTCAGTGTCAGTGTAAGTTTTTCAACCTCTGTTAAAAACAAAATATTATCAACAACAGAACTAGAGACTAAGTATATCTTTAAGTGACCCTGGTTGCCTACTCTATTTCTGATGCATTAAGAAGCAGAAGCATTATTAAGAGTTGGCTATTAGCCACACTGCATTCATATACTACTCTGAATTTATTTCTCAGACATTCCTCAATGTTAAATGGTATAATGTACATCACATTGTTTGTGAAGAAATCTCACCTTTATGATCCCTTTCGTTGGTGCCTAATTGTCTAAGATAAGAATAGCTTGCTGTGCCTGAGGGGGAAATTTTCCATTACTGCTTAAAAGATAGATGGTAGAAAGCAAAATGAACTTGGCTCATTACAACCTTCTGAAAAAAAGGCAAATTGGTCTTCAGAAATGATATAATAGAGCTGACACTTTTAATAGTCTGGAGCTCAAATGCAGCATTTTATATATTTTTTTCCATAAAATATAATACAAACAATTACAGATGCTGGCAGTAATGAATGGTACTTAGTTTCTTTTACCAGCTTCATTTTGTGAGTTCCAGGGGAAAGAAAATGGATTTACCAATGACCACTTTAATGAGGAGAGAAAGGTTACTTTTAAAGAAACATAGCATACATTTCAGTGTGTTTCTAGTCTTGATCTCTATAATAATTGCACTAATGCATTTTGATCTACTATGGAAGTGCATAAATTGCTTAGACTGATTATAGCCAGAGAGATTATTTGATATTTTAAATATCTGATGAGCTTTGGAAGACAGAGCTGAAAAAATATTTCTTTCTTAGTACAGAAAGTGGTTTATAGTCAGGTCTTTTTTACTTGGGTTTCATTTGTATCAGTTACTTCTAAACCTATTTTCATTAAGTTTGTTATGTATCATTAATGCTTAACAGGTAAACATTGATTTGCTGGAGTACTGACTAATATCACACATTTACATCTGAGACTGGAAGGATTTGAGTATCCAAAGAGCAGAGAGAGCAGAGCTGTGGATCATTTAATTGAGGTAATAGATGTGGTTAATCTTAAATATCCATACTGGGGGGAAAAAAAAAAAAAAAAAAAAAAAAAAAAAAAAAAAAAAAAAAAAAAGAGAGAGAAAGCTTATCTATTACCTGTTTACTTTGGTATATTGTTCCAGACTAATGGAAAGAAGCTTGCACATACACACACACACACACACACACACACACATATATATATATATATAAAGACACGCATATGGCTGTCAATTCATACACTGGTTCAGGAGCATTGCTATTTAGATAAACAATCTTGACTTCAGTAGGATTTAAAGTCTGGTTTAGGCAGGTTTTTAAAGCAATGCTAAGCAGAGGACTTGACTTGAGGGCATAAGATTAAGATGATTTTTCTGACAGTTTAATTCCATTTGCTCACAGGTCTGTATCTGACAGTCATTTTTTATCAACCTCACTTTCCAAAAGCAAACAAACAAAAATATCTGTAAAGCACTGTTCACATGTGAGGCTCATGTGGATACAGCCAAAGTTTTTGTTTTTTCAATGGAAATCAGGTTCATAGGTCAGCATTTGCCATGAACATTTTGATTGCACTTATTAGTGCAATTAAAACTTTGGGAAATGCCTGCATTTATGCACAGGCTGAGGAGAGCTTAATACATTGCAGGTACAACCTAAATAGAATGCAGTGGAATGAAAGCAATAATAATAATTCACAGATCTTCAATTATTGCCTAACACAACATTACACCCAGTTTTATGGATACTTAGAACAACACAAGCTCATTAGTAATGGGAGAAGTATTTTAAATTATTTTATCAAAATGATTAATTCTACACTTCCGATCTTATTCAGGTCAAATGTGTGCATGCATTTACATGAATAAAACAATAGAGGAGTTCTGTACAAATAAACGTGTGTATGTCACTTCGCTTATTCAATTCTCCCTCTTCCCCAAAAGCAACCTCTGTGCTGTCGGAGGAACAAGGTCATACCCACTGAGTTTTGAAAACACAGTTTGCAATCTTTCCATGTATATAGCTCAAATGGGAAGGGGAAGAAGGTACTGAGGACTGCAGAGTCCATTTCTGCTTTCCTGTTGTGCCAAATCTCCAAACAAAGCAATCCTGGAAATGCCCTGTGGCTCCAAATATGCCAGGTGCTCTTTTGTTTTCTCATATTCCAAAATGCTAGCCTTTGACCACAATCTTCTTTCTTTTCAGTCACATTTCTTTTCTCTCTTTCTTTTCAATTTTTCCTTCTCCCCCTCCTCCCCCTGCCAAATTACATGTAATTTTTCTAGTTTCTGTGTCCTTGCCTTTCAGGCAAATTTTCATTCTTTTAAGATGAGCTGTAACTTTGTCCTGTAGGCAGAAACTTAGAGACACAGGATCCAGAATAAGAAAAGCAAACACAGCAAGAAACAGTGACTCTTATGTATATTAAAGGTGGCATTGTACATGGTCCACTCTGAAGGCTATGTTAGCACAGACCAAATGCCATTTCTTTCAAATGCTTCTTGAATTTTTACTCCCTTCAGTAGCAGTGGTTCAATTATTTAGCCAACATCTACAGCAGTAAGTCAGAAGTCCTTGCCACAGCCCCTGGCTGATACTGCAATATAGCTGCTCACTAAGTAACTCTAGATATCAACCAGCACATTGATATAGGCATGTTGAAATCTGGAGGTTTTCTTTCAATAAATATATTTCTTGCATGTACTTAACATACCTAGTTGACATAAGTTTTCCCCACACTGCTACCAGATTTCTGGAGCTCCAAAAGAGTGTGTTTCTTTTGAGTCAGAAATCAGCCCCTGAGTATTTATGTGCAAAGTAAGTGTCCACGCTGCAGTGAGATGTGTGACTGCAGCCAACTCATCTTTCAGTGAACCACTTTGGATGCAAGCAGCTGTGTAGCTGAAGAACTGTTCTTCCTCTCTCATTCTCCTGACCAGCTGGACACTGGTTAGTTTTGAGATGAATAACATGGAATTGTTGGTCCTGTACTGTGCTTAAATCCTAAACTCTCCTGAGAGATTCTGTGTAATTAGTACAGAATTGATCTTGTGCTAATGTTGTCCCATTCGTGACTCATACAGCAGACTTCAGTTCAAAGCTTGCTCCTTACAGCCAAGTGCCTCTCAACATTTCCATCTATACCTGCCTTAAATGTTTACTCAGTGTCACTGGCAGGTTTTGCAAGCTCCATGTTGAACGCTGTACTGCCAGGAGCTGCACTGGTATCAGACTGAACTACCTGACAGCTACCCAGGGCACAGCTGTAGGATGACAGTCACACCTCTGGGTTTCAGTGTAAGCATACCATGCGCTGACAGCAGTGAGAGAGGAGGTGGCATATGGCAGAGGCCAAGAGTATTACCCCCTCCAAACCAGCTTTTACAGTGTGTGAAGCTGGCCTAATATAAAGTTTATTTTTCAAGGTGAGAGGCATATAAAGTGAACTTTTATGCTGATTCTACAATACCTGCAGTCTTCCTTAAGGCATAGGCTTCAGTTCAAATGGTTTAGTGATACTATCCATCAGAGGGTTCAACCTTTGCAATATATTTCACAGTGGTCCCTGAGACTTGGGTTTGGCTCAGGCACAATATATCATTTTGGTATTGCTTTATAGCCTGTTGTCAGCTGTATATTTATCATATTTATTTATTGGGAAGGCATATGTGAGATTTCTAATAATTAATAGCATATTGAATCTAGGAAATAGAAACTAAAATAAACAAGCACATCAGTGAAAGGAATACAATCAAAGTAGTCACCAGAAGTGCTAAAATTAGCTACCAATCTGAACTCCAATTAACTTCAAGCTAAGTGACAATCAGAAATTCCTCATACACTTACTGATACTCCTAAAATTGGAAGTGCCACCAACACTCTGGGCACAGAAACTGCCCACCATTTCCATAATCTTTGGGATCAATCATCTGCATGACAGACTCTCATTTTTTGTTTTGAAATTTAAATTCTTAGAAGTATATGTACTGCAGTCAAAACTGTGCAGATGCATCTGAGTCAGCTTTAAAATAACCTGTTAAAGTGTAGCTGAGAGTAGATGCACCCGGACCTCTGTGCGCATTATAAGGCTATAGGAGAAACAAAGTAAATTAGCAAGAAACCTGGGCCATACAGATGTCATACCATGTATCCACAACAGGATACTGCCAGTACTGAAACTTTGCTAGAACAACTGTAGCTTGGGTTGCTCACAATGCACTGGACTCCACACAAATATCGTGAATCTCCAACAATTACTGAACAGGGTCCTGATTTGAAAAAAAAACCTGAAGCAACATACTAAGCAAATGAGAACACTGACAAAAGCAAGGATAAGATAAGAAATTAAGTATTGTGTGGAAGCAGATCTACCTTGCTGTGAAACTATGGAATATCAAATGCAACTGAACTTCTAGCTAAATTATGATGGATCCTTGGCCAAAGCTCTTTTCTACTCTGATGCATTTGGAATGGGTGAAGGTAAAGAAAACCACTGAGCTGCCCAGCAGGAATCTCCTTGATCTCTCAGAGACACACACCAGCAACCCTGTACTCTCTGCCCCTTTGCCTCTTCCTCCTTTGGGTCAGCATCCTGTAAAGGAGGATGGGCAAGTGTGTGTTCACATGGTATAAACAGGACGGAGCAAATCCACACCCATAAAAGTAATTTTTGAGGAAACAGCTTCTCACAGATTAAAACTCAGATTTCTATGTAAATTACCCAATATTTAAAAAAACCCCAAACATTTATTAGGTCTTTAGACCACCTGGGATCCTTTAAAACATTAGGACCTCTTTGTTCCACTTTGTGTAAAACACAAACAATTGTCAGTAAAGTGTTGCTGAAGAGCTTTGTGGTTGGAATAGTCATCCAAGATGGATAAACTTTTCACCAGCATTCATTCTGCTAAACAGCCTGACCTACAGTGATACAGTATCATGGTGCTTGTGACAAAATAAATATTCAACTACTTCTTGTTGGAGAACACACATTTTCAAGCTAGAGAACCAAGGACAAATTTGCAGGTGCCAACTTCTAAGACAAGAATGGAATTTGTCTAGAGGCCTTGAGCTAGTACAGAACTGAGAAAAGAAACCTACTAAACTCTGCAGAAAGACACATCTAAAGAGCTCCTTTTATAAAGTTAAAATAAGTTATATAGAGACTGCTTAGATCCAGCAATTTTATGAAATATATATTACTTAACATTTAGCTATAGTCGTGTGATGTTAGATAGTTTACACATTTAGAATTATGTGCAACTCCGTAGAAATATAGTACTATGTAAATCTCTTGTAGTTAGTATATCCCTTCACAGAAGAAGATAAAAAGTGTTCATGTAAACATAGTGAGCCCTTCTGGCCTTCTTTCCACAATTCCTCAAGTAGCTGTAACCTATAACGAAGAGGACCACGAAATAAACTACCAGAAAAACTTAAAATTAGATGCAGTCAAGTGCTTTATTTAAAAATAGAGATAGAAACCTCTTAAAGCCTCATGAAGGCACAATGTAACTCTGTGGAGAAACAGGCGTTGCAACACTTCTCACTAAATGGAACAGTTTCAGCAGCAGTACCTGTCCCAATCCCAGGATATTTAGCTTGGGAAAAGCGTATCACAGTGTTTTCTCATGGGAGGCAGCACACCTCAGGGAAAGGAGGGAACAAAATAACAGGTTCTGATTTGCTTGAGTGAGTGTTGTCATGTTTCAGCACTGAGACAGCAGAGAAATATTTCTAGAGGTTTTTTACTTGTCCCATAATTTTGTTTGACTATACATTCTGAAGAAGGAACATTTCTGCCATGCCGAACTACATGACTTTGCTTGCTGTGGTTTAAAGTGAATCAACATAATCTAAAAGCATTTTCATCTTGACTGATCTAGACTGCTGAACTAAAAAATTAAACATTCACAGAGTCCTAGTTGATAGGTAGGCAGATCTAAATAAACTAAATTGCCAGACATTTATTAATGTCAAATAGAAATTTTTTTAAAATATTTTATTCCAGCATCTGTTCTCCTTCTATGTACATGCTCTCTAGGTGTCTTCTTCCAATTTCCATTCATATACTTCTTCAATCACACATGTTCATACATTTTTATTTTTCACTTCTTAATACAACACTAGCATATTAACACATTTCTGTGTTCTAATTCACTTAAGTTTAATTTTGTCTCATCACTAGTGTTACCCTCTTCCTTTATTTTACAGAGAAAATGCTAATTCTGACTTTATTCATAGTTGTCACATGGACTCAGTTCTTAGGCATGGATAAATGTGGGTGAAACTGTGCAGGGCAAGGGCAAGGGCAGCTCCTGCAAAGATAAAGCTATAGCATATGTGAAATACATTTCGTGACATTAGAATGGAAAAAGTAGTCTCAACAACAGGAGTAAGACAAATCTGATTAGTATACAAAGTCAGGGTAGTGACACTGTCCAAAGTGAAAACCTGGTTCCATGAAGAAAATACCAAAATTATTTACTGTATGTTCATACAGAGATGAGCAGGTTTTTTGAATTTTTTATTTTAGATATGAATCAGGTTACCTTTACTCTTCAAATATGGCTGCATCCTGCATATCCTTTGACACTAAATAACAGTTTTCAAATACCAAAGCTAAAACAAAAACCCTGCTGTGGATACACAAGCAGGAGACAGTCAGATGCCACCTATGTTTCTCCTTCATTTCTCCACTGCTTTGATTTTTGTTAATGTGTTTACTGTATAAATACCAGATAGGGATCCATGAAAATGAAAACCTATTAGTCATCAAAAATAGGACTAGATCTTATGCTACACACTCTTTGAGATGAAATTTCATCTGGTTAAGAGCCAGTAGAATTTGGTCCCAGGGACTATTCCCTATAGAGAAACAATGGCATGAGATTTCCATGCAGAAGTCCTTCAGTCTCACTTTTGTACCCCAGAGAGGTAGGACTAGCCTATTCATGCATTAGTTAGTATATTCCTTTTTTTTTTCCTTCTGTTTTGTTTGTTTGTTGGTTGGTTTGGGGTTTTTTTGGTTTTTTTTTTGGGGGGGGGTGGGTTGAGGGGGGGTAGGGGAGTGTTTTGGGTTTGGGTTTGGTTTTTGGGTTTTTCTGGGTTTTGTTGGTTTTTTTCATTGTAATATAGACTAAGAGTTGAAACCTTGACTCTGCTTAGAAAACTTGGAGGTACATTTCCCCAATGGACTTGAATGCACTCCAACCACAGGTCTTTATGCCCTGATTTTCCTTCTAAGTTATGTTTATGAAAATGTGAAATTACTATTTTTTCACACACCATGCATTATCTCCTACTATGCAGAATCAATCTCAGATGGCCATTTCAGCACCTTCACATTTCCAGAAAGTGCAAAGGGACTTTATTGTCAATAACTGGAGTCCATCAGCAACTTGGGAAATCATTAGAAGGGAATTTCTGTTGCACAGCGTAGAAAGGATGGGTCACATTTTAAAGACCAAGGTCAGCAAAGAGAAATAAGTGACAGATTTTATCTCAAGTGATTCTCTCTCTATTCAGGTAAGTTGTTAAATCTGTATATTTATCTTAGTTACAATATTTATGTAACCCCTTGGTCAGTTTAAACTCGTGTAGGAGGAATCAAAAGCAAGAAGGAAAAACAGCTATCCTTATTTCTTGGAGAGTTCTGTAAATAAACTCTCCTACAGCGACATGTAAGAAGTGTGTACTACTGCATGGCATGTTTTCTTAGCAAACCTTGAAATTACCACAAAATGGCTGAAGAGGCAATATGCTAATAGCAAAATGATCTCCAGAAGGGACTTCCTATCACCTGGAACCATTTTTTCTCATCAGTACTGTAGGATACTTACATTAGGAGACTGTAGCTGTTTCTTCAGTTTTGAAGTTCTCCTCATCAGTTTCCACAGGGAAGTCTCAGCTTCTTTCAGCGGGTGTTGACATTTCTGTTTGCAGAAGTAATAACTCTGTGGTCTACTCAGTACTGAACACACTGACCTGAATTCTGCATTCGGTGAAATTAGGAGAAAGCTGCAGTCGTTTTCAGAGTAAATAATTGAGCAACAGGTAGATATTTTCTATATATTTCAGCCTTGAATGACCTTCTCATTACCCTTCTGAAGACAGATTATATCAGACTTTGTACTAAAGCCCAACCCAGGCTTCCTAGTGTAACCCAAAAGGTTGCAGATGGTCCTGCCTTGGCTTGTCAGTGTCACAGGACTGGTTTAATCAAAAGAGGACTCCTTTACAGGAATTCTTCTGAACACTAGTTTTCATCTGATTTGATATCATCCTTAGTCAGAGAACATCTGCTTATTGTTCATTTTTGTCAGTCTTAACCTCCTACAAAAAGCAAGAATCAAAAGTCTTGTATTTACTTTTTAATCCCTTCTAAAATTAAGAAACTTGCAGTTCTTACTGTTAAAGTTTTACATTCCCCCCTTTTTTTTTCTTTAAATATAATCTTAAAAATCACACAAATTTATAGAAAAATGTGTATGTGTCTTCTGGATTAAAAGCAGTTCTCAAAAGACTTTTTCAGTTAGTTAGGTGGTATTAAAAAAAAAAAAAACAAAACAAACAAAAACACAAAGGAGACTTGTCTTTGTATTTATAAGACAAAACAATGTCACTGAAATCCGAAACCATTATATTGCCTGCCTTATCTTCTTCCAATATGAAAAATAGATTGACTCTGATTAAGATTGTTCTTGAGGATGAGAATATAAGTCACTTGATACAGTTAACAAGCTTTGATGGATGATACAATACATATTTTTCTTACTAAAATATAGCTGGAAATAAAGTCTCTAGGTTTAGTATACCAGAATGGTAGATCATGGGTAACCTGTTATCTCACATTAATTTTAAGCTCACAGACTTCCGTTATATAATGTTGTCTTTGGAGTGAACTCTTCCTAGAGCGCTCTTGAAGGCATTAACATTGAATTTCAAAAGTGCAGTAGAGGAAAAGAGATATTGGATCTCCTCTGAATATTTAGCCTGTGAGGGAAATGCTGTTATTGCTCCTGGGCTAGAAACTATGCTGAGAAGGCTCACAACCTGTTGGGAACCTCTTGCATTTGAGCTGAGCTGGCAGTATTCTCTATTTGGAAATTGTTCTAAAAAATGAATTTTGTACCAAATATCTTCATCACTAATAATCTACAGAACTAAAAGTATGTGAGGGGGAAAATCTGTAAATGTGTTTACTACTACTAAGTCAGTAATTAGAAGCAGAATTGGGAACTTTTTGCTTTAAAAATTTACACAATATAATGATGAAATGGCTGTACCTTAATTTTTTAAATAATTTTAAGAAACCTTAATATAACTGCTAAAGGAAGAGCCCCAAAGTAAGTAATATTAAAGCTCATAAACTATTTTGAACCTTTTGCTTGGCATATTTGGGGTTTTGCAAACTGAAGACTGAAGATAGCATAACTGACACCACACAGAGCAGCACTCAGAACATACGGGTTCAGTACTGGCCTTACTGCAATTCCTAGACTATGGAATATCTCCTCACAACTGCTTCTGGTACATCAGCACTGGGATGAAAGGCTGTGCAGAGTTCCTGAGGCTGATGTCTACTGAACTGGCTGTAGATTAAGAGGCAGTAAGACCACACCACTATCACTTTGAAAACTGCTAATTAGCCCTCCTGAGAAAGAGTTTCTTGGCTTGGGCTCAGAATTGGGCTACACACCTGTGTTGCTGAAGCAAGCCTGAGCTACTCATACTCATGTGTGGCACTGCACTACACACGACTAGTCTGGGTCTTGCTTGAAGGTTTCTTCATCATGCTTCATGGCATAAAGCAAATATGTTCTGAGATTTCTCTGATTTAAAAGGAGGCTGACAATGCTCATTTTCCTGAGGAAAGTGCTTTGGGATGTGTGGGTGAAGCATATCATGTAGCAGAATAAACCACATAGCAGTTATTATTGCAGGAAACTGTGTAGTCAGAAATCGTGTTGTTGTGGTTTGAAATTGAGAATATTTTATTATAACCATGGTTAAAATGTATATAAATATCAGACCTACAATTTTTTTCTTATTCTTGAAGCCACTGAAGAGATTCAGTTTTTATTTAAAATGAAGCAATACTTGTGGACTTTTGAATTCATCAAGTCCATCTCACATCTATGACATTCTGCTGTCTTATAAACTCATTTCATTGCACAGGATGTTTTTCTGGTAAATCATATCTAATTCTTAAACTTTTTTGACTGACAGGATTTTAGTTGAAACACAAATGTTGAATTTGCAGCTTTGATTCTGATGATCTACTATTATTATTGGATCTTTCAGATTGGTACATTTGGATTACACAAGTGTTTACTTGGTTATTTAATACTAAGAATAATTAAATATATTTTTTGTGTATAGTAGGCAGATAAAACAAGCTTTGATGACATCTTATGTATCCTTGGCATAGGTAAAGGCACCTGTTTAAGGACAAGGAGAGCAAAGCTCTAGGAAATCTTACTGCATCATTTTCAAATGCTCTTTCTTTCTTCTGCCACTGTTGAAGTTCTGCCCTTAGAAATGGCAGCAGAAGAGAAAATGGTCCTCATTATCCAACTCTGATTTGATTAGTAATTAATTACATAATAAAATAAAAAAGAAATAATAAAAAAGAAGTAATATAATGAAAATTTTAAAATAAAATTAATTTATTAATTTTTGCCAAGACAGATTGTTTTTCCAATGTGAGGAATTGGTGAGTGCTGTCTCCCTGTCCTTAATTCAACCTAAAAGCCATTTGCTATATTTCCTCTCTCCTATCCAGATGAGGGGAGAAATAGAGAAATTTTGGTGAGCATCTGGAGTCCAGACAGGTATAACTCAACAAAGCCCTTTAGACCTCTTTGTGTCAAACATTAGCATCCATAAAATGTTGAAGAGCTCTTAAAATATCACTAAATTAATATTTTCCAAATTCAACTTTCCAAACTTTTATAATAAGATTTTTTTTTTCCCCATTACAAGAAATACCATAAGAGGGTTCCCATACAATCCCAAGTGATTGGCTACTGGTTGAAGCAATAATATACTACATCCAACAGGACGCTGTAAACCTTGGGGTTTAAAAACAGTAATGATGGGTATTTCAATCTTCCCTTTTTCATTTTGTAGTTACACTCAGGTTTGCAGCACATTTAGCCATTAAATAGTTGGAAGATCAGGGAAGCCTCTCCTGAAAATTATTCTCTTCTGTGCCACCAAACCACCTCACAAATAAATACTTTAACAACATCCTATGCTACTTCAAGATGTTACTAATATAGGAGTCTACAGATATTCTTTGCTGATGAAGTTTGTCAGAGGCTGAGGCTTTCTATCACAAATGCAGAAACTGAGAACAGGCCTGCTGGAGCTTGCCAGAAGGCAAGTATCTACTGCTTGCAGGAAACCTACTGTGTGGATTCACTGCTGCAGAGGAGGGATGCTGAGGCTGCGCTGAAGAGGGAGACAAGGAATAGATTCTCCCAGAGACAGAGAAAAAAACCCAGTTATATGAATAAATACTGTAATAAATTGGAATGCAGAAAGAAAGAAAAAGAACAATCCAGTAGGGCATATATATAAAAACCTAGCACATATTTTAGACACAATCTGGCAGGAAAGGGAATACAAATGTGCCAAAATGAATATACTGCAGCAGAATGCCAGTTTTATTCTCCCCATTGATCACTACATATGATTTTGTATCCTTTTGATAAAAAATGATACTTTTGTGGGTTCAGTGATATTCCTTGAGAGAAAGGACTCTGCACTGGGGACAGGGAAGGCTGAATAATCAAAACATGGGAGATGGAAAACATTCCCCAAGCACATTTCCCTTGTGCTTCTAGGAACACAACAAATGCAGGGGAAACCATTCTCAAAAAAATTTGCTCATGGCTGTCTCCAAAGGCTATCCAGACAAGTTTGCCCTGTGCACAGGAAAAGGTGAAACTTCAAACACCACCTGGTCATGCTCAGTTTGAACCTATACTGCCCAATCCTGCTGTGTCTTGGGTTGTGAACATTCCACCATCTGGCTCTCCCTCCTTCCCCTTTAGATCTCACTGCTCCCTGATATCTCTTACAGTTGATGTTGTGATTCATGCCTGACTCACATCAACTGAAATGAGTCTGCTTAACTGGTTTGAAATAAAAGGTCTAGGATTATTTCTGTCTGTTTCTCTGTTTATTCCCAACACAGGAAGTAATCAGGCAGGTGGATTTGATGACCATCCTGAGGAGAAAATTACACTGGAAGGGGTTGGATGAGAAAGAGAAAATTCAACTGCAGAAGTCCGTGAACCATCATCTCCTTAGCTATCATAGAGGCAGAACAGTGTCTCGAACTACATAAGCCCAAGAATTTCCCACTCAGTCAGTCCTTTTGGTCAAGACAGTTCAATTTTTTGTGCACATCACAGACAACTGTCCTTCAGCTGCACTGTGTGACACCTAATTTATGTCATATGTCAATGGCTCAGCAATAGTAAGCATATCAAGATTAAAAGTAAGATATTTTCCATTTTTTTTCCAGTCTCTTGTCCTCATAACAGACCCAAGCTCAGTTTGAACAAAAGGCTCTAGAAAAGAGTTAGGAATCCAGTGAAAGTCTATCTGATTGATTAGCAGCAAGTTAGCCTAAATCTGAGGCAACCTACTACCAGGCTGTCTCCACAGCAAGAAAGCTGGATTTTTGTTCTTGTGGAGAAAATTGTGTGTGGGTGCACACTTGGAAGTGTGAGAAGTGTGTCACTTAATCAGAAACCCCCCCCATATTTCAGAATATTGTTCATATACAATGAAATTATTTTTCTCAGGATTCATATGGTGTGCAAACTCAGATGACAAGATTCAAACAGTCACTCAGATGTCAAGATTCTAACAGTCCTGTGTGAGCAAAGACCTTTGCAGGAGAAATGGAACCAAAGGAACTTCTTAGGAAACACATCAGAAATTGGTAATGGCTACTGTGAGCATATCCTATAGTCCTGTGTCCTTAGAACTCATTATCAGAGTAGAGATGCAGCATGCCTCTGCACTGCCCATGTATACAATCATAGGTGCAATACTTTACCCCAAAACTTTGCATTAATTTTGGATCGCAAAAAGATCTGACTTCTTTTTAGGGCATTCTATGACATTAACTATACTCTCTCACACATGTGTAGGAAGTAAAAGGATTAAATGCAGACCCCAGACCACAGTTCTGGCCTGAAAATTTAACTTTTTTTTTTTTTTTTTTGGTTGATCATCAAATATATGACAGCCAAAAAAAGAATTTAAAAATTCCTGAAACCTCCTTTATCTTATAATGATAAGCTGTCTCCTTCATAAACAAAAACACTGTTTTAAACTTCAAGATGGTGTTAAATCTATCCTGCCTATGCTGCACTACAATTTGGAAGACACTAAACTGAGGATATTTTTTAACTATGATTTTGAAACAAAATAACCCCAACTTAGATATGTCTTATTTCAACACTTACTTTAATAGTGAAGGATTTATAAAGTGGCTCAAAACTTCATGCAGTCATAATGTAATTCTGTAAATTAGAAAAATGAATTAGTAAAACAAAGTTTGAATTCAGGGTTCATAATAATTCCAAGTTTATCTATCATGACTGGCAGGTGAACCAT
Organism: Hafferia zeledoni; assembly: GCA_035583235.1. Lineage (NCBI taxonomy): Eukaryota > Metazoa > Chordata > Aves > Passeriformes > Thamnophilidae > Hafferia > Hafferia zeledoni. Next base: position 59,567,972 of record JAWWEV010000134.1, on the reverse strand, counting down.
TGCAGCCTTAGAGTTCTAAGAGGTCTGATCATTTGACCCATATTTAAAATATTATCCCACAGGTTTTGCTACTTGTCAGATCCCTTTCAAGTCTAGTACTATTCATTCTGGTAACCCTTCTGGTGTTCTTACTATGTTGTTTAACATATATGCATTTTAATTCCATTGAAAAGTTAAGGTATCTATATGAATCTGATTGGCATTCAGCTTGTCTTTAATAACCTCATTAGCATTCCTTTTGTTCCCCTTCAACAGTGACTATTTAAATCAGAAACTTTCTGTTTTAATGGAGTGCTGTCAAAAAGATTGAAGGTCTTTGAGTTATCTGTCCAGAAGTACTCAGGGAAAAAAAGTCAATACTACTGTAGCTATGTTGCAAGATTAGATACCTGTCAGCTTCTTAACCACCCCAGATGGTAACTTAGCATTATCTACTACTGCTGAAGTAATTTTTTCAGCTATGTCTTCCATCAAGGCAATTGCCTCTAAAGTATGACAGTGGAGCAGTGAAGTATGCAATTCACAAGTTAGAATCACATCAGTCTGTTGGAACGTGAATTAAGTGCAAGAACTAAGCAGTGGACCATACTTGTTCAGTTCAACACTATCTCTTCAACAGATACAAACACTTTAAGTACCACTCTATAAACTGCCAATCTCTAATTCAAAATTTGGATCCCCAAAACCTTTACTCAGCTTCTGACTAGCTGTATGGACACATGCATACTTGAGAATCAGTTTTCTCTCAGTGAAACTGTATATAGGTGCCTGAATGGAAGCTCCTTTGCATGATAATGCTAAGCAGAGTTGCCAAAATGCAGCAGGATGCAAAGAGCAAATGTTCCTCTCCCAGTGAAATATAAATATCAAACTTACTTGCACAATTTTTGCACTGATCTGGGCAGCACTCTCTCCTCTTTATCCTTGATTGGTGTCCAGATATTTGTCGAGTAAATGAAGAACCAGAATCAATTCTGTCTGGTAGCAGGTACATCTGCATGTTTAATTCCTAAGTGACTTATCACACCACCAAGCATTACAGGTCTGTGATCCATTTAGTCTTTATGGTTCTGCCACAGAACAATTCAGTGTGGGCTAAGGGAAACAGCAGAGTGACTAGAAGACAAAAACAAACGTACCTTGCATGCTACCCTAGAAACTCAGTCCTATTTTTTAAGTTTGTTCAAACTACTGAATATATTAGGAGAAAAGGCTGTCTTCCTAAATTTATTCAAATGCTTGGCCAAATGCTCAGCCAGTTGTGGTTTTGGATATTGCTCCTAGTGCAACAGGCAGCATCAAGCTGAGACCAGAAATAGGAGAAGGAATATTTTGCACCCATGCAAGGTTGTCTTAGGCAGCTGGATAACTATTAATTGCTCTGGTTTACCCAGGGCGCTGCCATTTCTGTTTGCCTCAGGAAGAAGTATAATCTCCTTCAGACTGTAAATCAATCCAAGCCTCTTGTTTTGTCCTTTTTTGCAGTCATTTTTGCAGGACAAAAAAGATAATGCTCTCCAGCACAAAATCACTGCAATGTTTCTTGGTGTGTCCTAGCCGAAATGTCTTAGCTGAAGTTACAGTTCCAAGGAAGACGGTCATCTCTGCATAAAATTACAGCATTTTTTCCTAAATGTTCTGTACAGAGAGACTTTGACATTATGGTCTGTTTTCAATATTCACGGTTTTTTCCTAAGTGTCAAAGAGGAGGGAAGCCTTCATGGTTAGGATTTCAGCTACACTGGGACTGATTCTAAATGAATAATGGATAGAATGTATCATGTTGTCTGGGAAAAATGTTAGAGCTACTGAAAACTAGGGCTTCTGGCTCACAAGATTTTTAGTGCTATTATTTAGTGTCTGAGTGCCAGGAAGACAAAGAACATCTTCCAGCTGAATCTGGGGAACTGCAAAGTCAGGCATGAAAGAGGCTGAAGCTAGCAAAGACAGCTCAGTGCAGCACAGCGCTTTAATCTATCTTTTACAACATTGACTAGAGAACTCTCAGTCTATAGCACTGCATCATTCCTGGAATTTTTATTCTGAGAACTACCTGAAACTCACTGACAGCCTAGACTACAGGGATCATTGATTTTTGCTAACCTAGCTGAGGGCTAACCTCCCTTTAGGCTACAGAATTAGACTACTAAATCACAGAGCACTAAGCTCTATACCTGCAAGTCACTTCACCTCTTTTGTATAAGAATTCTCTAGGTTTTCTAAGTCAGAACATCTTGTGCAGTGATAACAATTATTTTTTGCCTGAAGAAGGCCCACAACACAGTATTTTGATGATAGTCATTGTACATATTCTTTCTAAGAGAGACTGATTTAGCAAGTTTACAATAAAACTGTGGGATGAAAAATACTGTTTCTTGATTTGTGAAAATATTTGAGATTTTGGAATAAATGTCAAAATTGAAACGGAGTCTTATTTTGAAAATGGATCTGTCCAGTTCATCATACATCATAGTAGTTTAGAGAATTATATTTTTATTTTGACTTTTAGCTCTAGGTTATTAATATTTCAGTTACTAATAGGTTGAAACCCAGGTCCTTTTCCAGTAAACAATAGCCTCATTACATTGGAACACGTCAGCATGGATTTCTCAAACTTTTAAAAATGTTTCCCTGTAGTTTATGAGTCCAGACATTTACTAACATTAAAACTGGTTTCCAGTCACTGTGGAAAGTTGTAAACTGTCTGTACTTCAATATGGTGATTACTTGTATCTAGTTAAGAAACTATCTCATCAAGGGCTTGTTAGACCACTACTAGCTCTTATCAAACCAGGTATTCTTGAAAGAAGTACTTATAAACTTTTCCATGAGCCAAGTACACACACAAAGAAGAATGAAAACCAAGAAGTGAATCTTAGAACAATTGGGCAATTTTCTACATCTGACAGCAGAGCTGAGTCTGAGACAGCACAAGGTAATTTGTAGTTATTAATATCAGTAATGAAGCACCAGTTTGAGAAAGACATATTTTGGCGACCATTGTCATTTGAAAAGCCCAACACTTGAGAATGAGCTTTATTCATAACAGCTGCCCTCTGAATTTATCAAACAGGCTTCCTAGGGTGATAAGCATTTTTATCTTTTCTGAATAAACATTGCTAAATATCACTGTTTCAACAGACAGTAGAGTGGCCTTGATTTTTCAGGAAATTAAATGAGATTGATAAGCTCCCTTGTACATACCTAGGAGAAAGACTGATGTGTCACAGCATTTGTGATAAGAGTGAGGTACAGCCTTCATAGCTTGACAAGCACTGTTATAAAAAAAAGAAAAAGTAAATTACATATTTGGGGTAATTGATAAAAGAGGCCCCATTACCAATTATACTCTGTTGCAGTTGCATCTCAACTCATTAGTGTTGAAAAATATTAGTTCCAAAATGCCAATGAAATTATACAGTGATGTTAAAGCACCTCCCGCTGTCAGTGTGGTGGTCAGAGTCCACCGTGCCTCCAGGCAGATATGGCACTGTCCTGGTGTGGCACAGCTCCTCAAGGTGGAGCTGGTCCCAAGGGCTACAGATGTCTGAGAAGATAATGCAGACAGTATTACCTTTCATAGTCTTTTTTAGTTTTTATTTTAATGGTATTTTAGTAATCCTTTGAGTGACACAACATCAGTTCTCTAGATCAGTCGAGGTGAATCAAGGAAAGGTCCCTCTCCTTCTAAAACATACAATTTTTTCATTATGCAGTCCAATGCCATATGCATTGGATTGTACAAAATAATTTTTATTCAAAATATATATTTTCAAATCTAAACTACACCAGAATTTAGACAACAATCTCAAGCCATTCCTTCTTCACTGTATTTAGAAGAGTCAGAAATAATTTCTGTTATAAATCCTTAGTTTAAGAGGGTTTTACTTAGTGTCAAAGTAGATATTTCTGAAGGTAGTTCAAACCTAACAAACTTTCTCACCTTGAGATTACTGTATTCTATGTATGAAAAAAAATTATTTCCTAAACAATAAATAGAGATCTATCTCCAGTTCTCTGTGAACAACTGCAATGCACTAAATTTCACTTTAGTTCAGTAACTGACAAGTAGAACTCTTTACATAATAATAATAATAATAATGTACAAGTTCAGCTATCTATGTTGTATATATTAGATGTGATTTTACTTGCACATAGACATACTGGCATCTTCAGTGCAGGAAATCGAACACAGCATACATTTGATCAGTTTTGAAATGTTTACATAGCCATTGTGTAACCTTCTTGAACACTTCCAAAATATGTAAAGTGGTTTTACAGTGGCCTAGATTCTCAGAAAGGTAGTAAATGTTAAATTAACATCACTGAACTATTTTGACTGCAGTCTTTCTACATTATATTAAAAAAAAAGTTTTTCCCCTTATTCAGTTTTGACAATTTCCCATGTATGCATAATATATGGATACACACACATGCATTCTTTCCAAGGTATTTTGTTTCAGTTCAGCTGAAAGATTTCTTATCAGTTTGAGATCAGTTTGAAATAAAATGGCTAAACTGAGCTGAAAAATATTTCCAACCAGCTATAAAGCTGTTTGTAAACCACAGTTCAAACTGAGCAAGTGAACCTCTGTCTTGAAGCACCATCTTCCATGAATACAGGGCCCTGGGCACAAATTCCTGAAAATGTTGTCCTTAAATTTATTCTAAATTTCTTTGTAGCTGCAGCATAATGCATTTACCGACATGCTTTAGTATAGCACATGCTTTTTGGGCTATCTCATTCCATTCTGCAATTGTTTTCTGGGGAAACCCTTACCCTCTACTTGATTTATGCAATGCAGATGGTTGGTAAAACTTGAATTTTTATTGATGCATAGTAATATCTTTCTCAGCACCCTTAAAGAAAGTGACATAATTCTTTAAGACATAATATTACACTTAGGAATTGCTCTAGAGGGTCATCAATCTTTTGTGAAACTCTTCCAGCACTCTGCTACTGTTAAATAAACCATGACTAGAAATGAAATTCAAAATAGTTTGAGTGATTTCTGCAAAATGTTCTCCATTTTCCAATTATGTAGCACTATATTTCATTCTATCAGTTATTCATTATTCTTTGCTAAAAATATAGCAATGGCAAGGGATTTTTGTGAGTTCCAGAAGAACTACAGATGACCCACTTCATGAAAATCAGGCATTATTTTAGAAAACGTGATAAAGCTGATGAACTAAGTAATGATGAAGTGGTATTCATTTATAAGTGTTGTTTTCTTGATAAGAAGCAATATTCAACTCCAGTGGGAAGAGTGTTTATTCAAAGCCATTTTCTAAAAAGTTGGTTAGGTCTTTTGAGTTGATGCTTAATTCACACCCCATTCTGATGATCCTTAGCTGGTATGAGTTCCAAAAGGCAAAACCCAAAAGAAATAAGCATAATCTAAACATGTTGGTCAAATATTAAAAACATTGACCCATGTCAATGTTCTTTCTTCACAAATCGGCTTGAAATACTTTCTTTACTACTATGTTCATTACCTTGGTCTGCCACCTCCCCATGACAACCTTTCCATCAGATTTGCCATTTTAGCTCAAATCCTGAGTTGTGACCCTTAAATACAGTCTGAGATCAGCTAGCTAAAATTAATTTTAAAACATTCTAGATATTTTGATAGCCGGGGATGTTTTGACTTAGATTAAAATCTCAAAGAATCTTCCTTTCTAGTCCCACATCATCAGAAGCTCTGACCCAGGGAAAGTGAAGTTCCCTCCACAGCCTGGCTCTTCATTTCAGTAGGTCTGAAGACAGCAGCCTGGACCTTGAAGAACTCTGTCCATAAAGAAAGCTGAGTAAGGAATCTGTTTAAGGCTCCAGTGTGATGTTTAACATAGAAAATAAAAGCAAGCCCCTAAAATAAGATAATAAGGTAGGTACAGTGGGCAAAGACAAAGGCTTGGTATTATTTTTCCTTTGTCATCCTCTCTTCTGGCTCTACAGGTAACATTGTCCCAGTTTAACAGGGAAAAAAAATCTTGATGTTGCTCACAATATAGTATGTTACATATCATCCTTATTACCACTGAAAATCAGAACACACTGACATAGAAGAAGAAGGCTATGTATTGAAATATTTCCATTTTGTTCATACTTCTCTAACTGGTTGATCTGTCACTCTCTTTTGTATGAAGAGATAACAGCTATGAGAGGGGACGTTTTCTTACTCTAAAGTAAAAGATGGTGTGATCATTCACAGATATGACTAAGTGTTGTGCTTTGATTTCCATGCTCACTGAAAGTCTTTAAACTGTCCTCCCTAATACTAAAGTGATCAAAAATAATGAAGAAAATTTAGTTTCCTAAAACAGGCGTACTATAAGAAACAAAAAATAAAGGAAACATCAGCAATAACTTCTGGGAGTTGCTTTAAATTATGGAAAGCAAATACCAAAGTTTATCTCAAGTAAAATGAAGTATTGATGTTCTCTTCTTGTACTAGTTAATGGCAAATCAATTCAAAGTTTATCTTGTGTGTTTTAAATAGTGATTTTCCATTAACAATGCATATACAAGAAAAAAAAGAAAAAGAAAAAAACCACAAAGCACTAGCCCTTCAGTCCTTTCTATCCAGGCTTTGATTTCCAGAATATATCAACATCATGCAGTGGAAATCAGCTTAACATTTTAGAATAAGCCCCAGTGTAAGTGCTGGTATGGTGCAGTGCTTGGTCAGGCTCTGTGTCACTGAAGTGCTCTTAGGACTCAGTTGACACTTCTGTCTATCTTTTCATTGAGTGACATCTCCTTTAAATCCCAAGTTTGGCATTTTGCACTAATCCATTGAAAAATTACATTCATGCCTTTGGTGGCAGATAGGCAGGAGCACAAGAGAACGGCTGTGGCAGGGAGACCATGCCATGACCTTTGGTCTGAGAAGAATTATAGCAAAGGAGAGCTTATTAACAGACCATAGACCCACAGGGAAGACAAATAAGAAAATCTTTATTATATTGCTTCATAGAAATAGAAAGTTTTAGTATGACCAGAGATTAAAGGGATGGTGACCTGAAGTCCAACTTCTTTTTAATTTCCAAAAAAAGATTCCATAAAAATCAAATAATTCAAGTTTGAAAACCCCCCAATTTTTAGTGAACTATAATTCAGTTGGAGATATTTGACCAATTCTAACAGTTTATAAAACTTATAGGTGCATAAGGAATGTATCAAAGCAGTTCACCATCTGGTACTGTAAATAAAATCTTTTATTCTAATGATTAAAGCAAATAGGGCCACAGTCATGACATCCCTAACACTTCATTAAATCAAAAGCCTACAATACCTGTAGAACTGACACTCTACTGTAATCTCAACATGTGAGACATGTGTTGGTCCACAAGATTGGAGGGTTCTGGGAGAGATAATAGTCAGTCTTACTGTAAGTAACAGTAAGGCATGCCTTGTCTGCCAGCACTGCAGAAGAGAAATTATTTTAAAAAATTATATGCTAAAATGTCTTCCCCAGAGAAGGATTGTCCTCATTAGAAGTACAAAAAGTGACCAATAATTTATTAACCTATTACTCACAAGGGAAGCATTATTAGTTCAGAGGTAATTTTTTTCTCTCTTGTAAGAAAATAAAATTATTATTTATTATATTCTTTTTGAAACTAACTGAGCTGAATTAAAAAAAAAAAAACAACATTCAGAATCTTCGTTTCACAAATGGCCACAGATTTCTAAAAGGAAGTTATTGAGAAGTTTTTTGAAACTTCTCTCTTGTGCCTCCAAGTAATTCATCTACTTCACAAAAAAATACTCCTCTTCCCTCAAAGTCATCCCCTAATTAAAACTCACAGCACTGTGTCCTTTCTGGTTATAGCTGACTTTTTCCAAATTGTAAGGTAAAAAAGCTGTATTGCTATATCTGTAAAGCAGCATAGTTTTACCCTGGAGATTTAGCATCAAGGAAAAGTCTGAGGAGCTCATCTCACTAGATGAGTGTTCAAAGCCTGTTTGAAATAAATGGGAAACAGCCTGAATTTAGTGAGTTTGGTTTGGTGCAGGTGCTCTTCCTTCTTTTCTATGCCTTTGATTATTTTTAATACAATAAAAATTTTGATATTACTCTCTTTACAAGAAGGTGAAATACTGGTTAGACTGGTTCAAAAGTGAAAACAGTTTTAACAGAGATGAATCTGATATATTTACAGAGAACAGTAAAGGTGTTTAAGAACTACACTCAAATTTTCAGGTAGAGACTAATGAACTCATCACAACTGGAACAGATGGGACAGCCCATTTGCTAGTCTATTAACTTTTATGGAGCACTGAAGAATCATCATGAAATAAAAGTAATCCAGGAAACAGGGAAGACTCCTGAACCAGATTTAGGATGCATTTTTCATTTCAGTTTGATTTAAAAGGTCTCTTAATTTTGTTATACAAAATATAAGGATATATAAAGAATCTAGAGAGAGAGAGAGTCCCAAGGATTTGAAATAATTTGTGGAAGTTACAATTTATGATTAAATGGTGCCTTGAAATAACTGAATATCATCAAGAAATTGCTATCAAGTTATTTAATATACTTTGTGCAAATATGTAAATTACATGTGTAATTCTTTCAGGAAGGTTATTCCATTTTTCAGTGGAATCAAGGATAAAAGATTGCTGAACTTTTCTTTTAAGGAAAGAAGGTTATTGGCGTTTTGTGTGTAACAATATGTGACTAAGAAAAACTAACTCATGAGAGGCTCGCCATTGTGTAGTTCATGTCAAGTGTAATTCAGTCTCATTATAAATGTTTGACCCAGAAGCTGTTTTTTCCACTCAGTTAATATTATTTCACTCAATGAGTCACCTGAAAGACAGTAATTTAAAAGCTACAGTGGGATGCCTCACTGTACAATATATTGTAAAATTAATTCCATTTAGAGACTCACCCTTTGTTGCTTTCAACAGGAAGAAAAGTTTCTATGTAAGAATGTATAATTTCTGAGTCAAACACTTCCATTTATAAGGCAAAATACATCTCATGAAACCAATTAAGCAGTCAAATAGAAGAATTATTGTGTAAATTATTAGTAATTTATGAGTGTTAACCATCTAAAATATTTTCATAATTGTTTGCAGCATTCAGTTACTAACTAACATATTTTTTTATTAGATCCAGTTAAACAGAATGACTGGTCATATTCAATCTTCTTCAGGGCCCTTAAGTGAAATTGAAACCATTGTTAAGAGTAAAGTTAGGACTGAATTTCAAATATATTTCCTACAAATGAAAATGCATTTTAAATAGCTAATAACCACTTCATTTGACCAAATCTAATATGATCCATGTGAAAAAAGTATTAAGAATTATAAATCAAACTCAATTTTCTTTACTTTCCTTTACTTACTGACATGGTTTAGGAATGGTACTTCCCAATTTAGTTCTCCCATTGAGACTCCAAACCACACCACTTGTAACTCTCTCCCCCCTTGCCCTTCCCTTTCCCTCTCCGGCAGGATAGAATTGAGAATTGTAGGCACAAAAGGTGAAAATCATGGGTAAATAAGAACAATTTACTGGAAACAGCAATGAAATAGGAAAGCAAACAGCAACAGTATTAATAACAAAAGGTATAAGACAAAGAAACAATTTACATGGAAAGCCAGTGACAAATATTGACCTTCCCCACCATCCTTTCTCTCCACAGGAGGGAAGTCCTTCCCCTCCCGCCCCCCCCCACCCCCCCTTCCCCCCTCCGCAATGACATGAGGTGCTACTGAATAACATCCAGGTCTTAGCCATGCCCCCCTCCTAGCTAATGTAAAAATTTAACCCTGTGCTGGCTGGAACTAGGACACCTATACATGTCTAAAACCTGCACCTGCTTATATAAGCAATATCTGAACCTACTCCCAAAAGCAACTTCCATGTGTGAATAGGTAATCATAAGTATTTTACCCTATTAGGAAGGAACTTTTCCCATTTTTCTTCTTTGTAACCTAGTAGTAATACACTCACAATTGCAGCACCAAACACCTAATCTTAGGCCTGACTTGAAAACATACTTAAAAATATGTAATCTAACAAGATTGTTTTCCTTCTAGATCATTTTATATGTTAAATATGCCATAATACTTTACAAAAATTTCCCTAGCTACTTATGATTCACCATATTTACTTAAAAATATTTATTGCAAATTGCTATATGAAACTTTAACTTCAGGGATTAAACATAGATATTTTTAATGTCCAAAAGAGGCAAGGCTTGAAAAATTGAATTTATGACTTAACATAATCAATAAAAATCTGTAAATTTTATAACACTAATCATAGAAATACAACTAAGTACAGAGACTCCAAGATCTAAAAAGAAATATCAGAAGACACTTAGTAGGTGTCTTAAACAGGGAAAAAGGCCAAAGGATTTCTGAAAATGGTAGGAAGTAGTGATTTGTGGAAATATGTTGTAAGTTTGCTTCTTAATGTCTGTGTCTGTTTGTTCCTCAGCCTTTATTCTACCAATATGTCTGCTTAACTGAGGAGACAGCATATTCAAAACCAGCAAAACCTGCCATCTGTACAATTTTGTGCTTGTTATTCAACATCTTCTAATTGCCTCTGACTAAACATGGTATTTTATAGAGTTTTACATCTGTCCCGCTTCAGTAAATTTGCTAATACTCCTCCATGAACAGTGCACACAGTAACTTTTTCTCTGTAGTTAAGCAGCAGACCTGGGTGTTCCAGGTCATTCTCCAGGAACAGTGTCTGGTTATAGTGGTGCTCCATTGGGTAGTTCAGTGGTAGAAATGGTGGAAGAGGAACTGCAGTTGGTGACTTCATTTGAGGAATGTGTGCTCTCATTTGGTACTCCCTCCATCACCCCCAAAGCCCTGGACCCTCTCTGACTAGTGTGTCATGGACTAAGCTGAACAATAGCCCAGCTGGTTCAGTAAAGGAATATCTGCCCTGGGCAGGTAGGATGAAGGAAGAAAGCACATGAAAGATGGCAGAGGTAAGGTGCCCACTCACCTCATGAGGCTTTTTTGGAGGGCATCTTGAGTGTTTCTGTGGCACTCAAAGCCTCAAAACCCAGAATTTGTGCAGACATAGCAGGATGTTATTGAAGGAAACTTCAAAAAACTGTGAGGTAGCTGGCAGGAGCAGTATCCCACTGCTTCAGGGCTGCACTGGGGAGCCAGAGTGGGAATTTGACAACTCAAGTGTCATTGCCAGTAATTCTGAGCAACAGCCTAGATAGAAAGAACCAAGTTTTCACCTTTCCTGTGTTGGAACTGGGAAGTAAACAGTGGTAGTGAGCTTTTTTCCATTCTGTAAATATTACTCCCAGTGTTGTTTACGGATGGTTGAAGGGAGTTATAGGAAGAATTGATGCCAAATCTGTACCACTGTTGCCACTCTTCATTTGCAGCTTTGGTGTATCCTAGGATGTTAGTAATATAAGCTTGTGCATTAAAGTAGCATTCAAACTTACATTTCTTTTGATTCAAAGAAATATTCTAAATATTATTTTTTTCCTAAAATTGTGACATACATACACAAAAAGTAATTTCATTCTGAGTTTTTCTACAACACCAGGCTTTGCTTCCTTAATGGGTTTTAGAGGAATTTAACTCCTATCTGAAAATCTGAGTTTTTCCTTTTGAAACTCATTAGAACCCTGATGAACTAATGAAGCAAGTCAGAATATGGTAAGTGCTACAACTGATCACAAATTGTTTTGAAAATAAGGTTTCCAGAGTTATAAATAACCAGTATAGTCACTAAATAGTCATGAAATTGTATTCCCCATTACATATTGCATATGACTTCTCAAAATACTTCAAAGAGTGGGTCCAGATCTGAGAGGAGGTGAGATGAAAAATATTCTCACCATCCACAGGAGGTAAGCATGTGGAGTATCTCAAAATATCAGGTCTTTTATTTGATTGTGAGGTACTTACAGAATTTGTTCATTTCTAGGCAGGATGTTTCTTGCCTGGGCCATCTTAAACAGGTATCAATACTACCTATCCCATTCTTCCTTACTTGTTTAGAGCAATTTATTGTTACCCACTGTGCTGTTTTTGATTGGGATAAAGCTAATTTTCTTCATAGCAGTTGGTATGTGGTTGTATTTTGGATTTGTACTGGAAACCATGTTGGTAACTCAGGAAGGTTTTATTTATTGCTGGGCAGCACTTACAGAGTCAAGGCTTTTTCTGCTCCTCACCACTCTCCACTAGAAAAAGGCTGGAGGTGCACAAGGATCTGGGAGAGGTCACAGCCAGACGAGATGACTCCAAGTGAACACAGGGATATCCTTTACCATGTGGTGTCATGCTCAGGAAAAAAACTCTGGGGGAGGTTGACAGGGGAACTCCTGCTCAGGGACTGGCTGGGCATGGCTTAGTTGGTGACAAGGAACTGTTTTCATTTGGATCACTTGTCCTTGTTGGGGTTTATTTATATCTCTTTTTTTCTCTGTGTGTGTGTTATTTTCCTTTAATTACAGTTGTTATATATTGTTTTTATATTTTATTTCCATTATTAAACTGTTCTTATCACAACCCACATATTTTCTCACTTTTACTCCTTCAGTTCTCTCCCCCATCCCACTGGTGGGGAGTGAGGGAGTGAGTGGCTGCGTGATGTTTAGTTGCCAGCTGGGATTAAACTACAACACCCTCTTTCTGAAAGTATTATGAAGCTTATGTAAACAAAGTTAATTTCTCATTTGCTGGACAGCTGTAGGGTGTGAAAAACTGGCTGAAAGCCTCACAAATTGTAGCATGCTGTAATACACTGGCAGCCAGTGGGCAGAAGCAGAAAAGAAAATTCAGAAAGCCACATATTGTACTTCCTGAATGCAATGAAAAAGCTGCATAGTTTAAAAACAAAAACCAAGCCAAACCAAAGCAAAAAGGAACCAGTCGTACTTAAGGTAAATAATTTCAGCATTAGAATAAGCGTGTCAGTTGTATTAGCACATTCTTTAGAGCACTATGTACTGCAACAAAAGCATGAGAATAGCAGGAGAGCAAGTGGATTTCCCACTGGGCAAAAAGGGAAAGGAAGGAAACTGAATTATGACCTCAGAAAACAAAGTAATATTTTTCTTTTTAAGATAGCAAGTCTAAAGGAAATACACCAGCAGCTTTGAGTAGCTAAGCAGGCCAGGAAAATTATAACAAAACAACACGCAGCATGCTTTCAAAGAGACCCACCAAGACAATCAATCAAGTGCAAAAATATTGAAACAGGTGCAGATCCTGGAAATCACAAACAAATTTAAGAGATATGATATTGCTGACATCACCATAAAAAATCCAGAAAATCAAGTGAGTGTAAGGCATTCATTGCTTCAGTAAAGAAGAGTAAGGACTGAACTTTTGAGAGAAAGTTACTTTTAAAAACCCAAACATCTCTTACACTGAACCTCAAGGCAGTGGATTGAACTGGCTTGCAAAGAAGGGATCAAGTTATGTAATCTAACAAATATGTGCTGTTCTGATGGAAACATCCAAATAGGGAAGTGGGAAAAACAAGGTTAAATTTGATGGAAAAAAAAACAACAACCAAACATAGATTTGGAGAAAGTAGCCTTAAACTTGCTTATAGTAAAAGACAAGTTGAACTAGCTCATGCTACAGCTGCAAAGAAAGACCAATTGAAATTATAGTGGTATCTCAGAGAAAGAGTTTGCTATTTTCAGAAATACTACAAACATTTTTCAAAAATATATACAAATATAAAAATATTGTTATAAAATAGTCTGCAATGTTATGAAAGATGAAATGTTAGAAATGCCTCCAAAAGGATAAAGTCAGAATATGAGAATAAAGCAAGCTTCCTTATTCTTGAAGTCATGTTCCTTAAGTGCACACCACAGGGAAAGAACCAGTGAGCTACACTTACTGCGGAAGCAACAACTAAAGGGCATTTGATCTCATTAAAGCCTTTCGGAAGTTCTCAGAGTTTAAAAACAAGGGCTTTGAGGTAACATTTTCAGTCATTGGCTTTTCATAATCACAAATCAATTTTTTGTGAAATTATTTTACAAATAAGTTTGTTTTCTGGTAATAGTGCCATGCAATACTTTCTTTGTGACATTTTATGGCTCAAAATCGTAAACCAAAAGTTTTCTGCAGATTCTTCTAGTACTAGGATTATAGCCACAATATTTCAAAATGTTCACTGGATAAACATCAGAGAGGTGATCAACATAGCAATGCATAAATGGCACAAGGAAAAGTGCCTTTGAAGTTGGAAGCTGTTATAATTTTTCATTAAAATTGTATGAACCAATTTTACCTAAAGATAGTTAAAAATCTTGCAAAATTGCTTTTTCTTGCCTTTACAGTCTAAAAACATATTTGGATTCTTTTTATATGGTGGTACAAAATTAATCAAAGTTTGACTTTCACTTACATTTTCATTGAGAGAGAAAATAATTTCATGATCAACATTTCTTGTGATTGCTATTGATCTTAATATGTACCAAATGGACCCTTTTCCAGCAGTGAATGCTCCTTTTCTTTGCTTCAAAACAGAATTGTTAACAACTCTGATTTATTTCCTGATCCTTCATGTGCAATCAAGATCAGTTGTCAAGCTCAACAAATATATAAGTAGGTTACTAGCAGCGTCACAACATCACACATAAATGTTTTTAAAGAATGCAAATATTATATCAGATGTGTTGTATTATTTGGAGAATGTTAGTTTTAGTTTCTACATCAGTAACTGCAGAAGAGAAGCAATGTGAAACATTCCCAGTGTTTACTTTCTAGTTATCTTTTTGACTGAGAAACTAGACTGGAAATGTACTAAAAGCAATTGGGTGTTTTAAATGCCAATTTCAAAAATTACTTAGCTATTCTGATGGATAAACCTCATAGAATATAAGCTGCAAAAGACATCAATTACTTTTTGAAAATCAAACCCATAAATTCCTCAAAACCTATCTTTAATGAATCAGTTTTTACTTATAATCTGTAATCTGAGTATTCTGAACATTATAATTAATTACTTGGAAATACAAGCTAAACCCATATTCATCTATCCTTCTCATGTTGCTTCAGAACAAATACATTTTATTATTTCCACTTTTTAATCAAAAATAATTACTCATTGATCATACTTGAAATATCCCAAGGACATGAAATAATTTAGGCAATTGGCATATTATTATTTCTTAGAGGAAGAGGCTACACATGGTGTATCCTTCACAGTTTTTAGCCACTATATCTCAAAATTTATGCTGGCAGTCTCCCACAAACCTGTTTAGAAATTTGTTCTGGCTGTTTAAAGTGTAATAAAATGGTGGGTTTCCTCTAAGGCATGTTTAAAAAAAAAACACCAAAAAACAACTAAAACCACCAAAAACACCACCAACAATAAATCATGTAGTCTTAACATCAAGGAAAATCACTGCTTAAAGTTGCTGCCACAATATGGCCTTTAGTGAAAGAACTTGTTATATCTGATGAGCAGCTGTCACTTCAAATACCTTGAATATACATGGAAAAAATAGCCTTGAGGAAAAAAAAGGTTAAAAGTTGTGTCCTTGTCCAGAAAACAAAGATTTGCCTTGTACCTTCTTTATCTGTCTCTGCTGTAGCACATATTCTGTCTCTTTGCACTGTCCTGACTGGCTGCATTAATCAGCTCCAATCAATCTAAACATTTCTTGGTGACATTATTAGTTTTGTTGTCATTGTCTGTCTGCAGGTACAGTCCAGTACTTTTCCTTCATTCTTAGATAACATGTATCACAAAAACAATTCCATTGTTCTAGTTCAATACACTTGACTTTATTGCCTGTTGTTAGAGCTGGGTGGGAAATTTTTATTGAAACAAGATTTTAGTACAGAAAATCAAGAAGCTATTTGCATCAATATTTTAGTGGAAATGTTCTTTCAATCTCCAGCTGGTTTGTTTGGGGTTTTTTTGTAATCTAAATGCTGTCTGTTATTACCCCTTGCAGAGCATGCTGGACATCAAAAGACTGTAGCAAGCAGGCCATTCTCAGACTTGAGACCTCCAGCTCATTTAGATTCTTCCTCATGGTCCCACATCACCTTCCCCTCTTTCCTCATGATTCCAGCCATTTCTTGTCTCTTATGAAATCATATATTAAACCAAAACTTTGCAGGATGTTATTAAGAAGAAAGGTTGCCAATGTTTATGAGAACTGATAGATATGAGCCAGAGTGTTGGGAAAATGAAGAAATTACTCAAATCTCAGTGCTCCTAAATAAGGAAAGTGTGCCTCAACTTAGTTAAACATCAGTGTTTCAGAGAGATTTTTCTGCCCACTGCAGAAAGTGCACTTTCTCATTTGTTTTCAGACCTGAAGCATGAATTCTGCTTCAACGCTGAGGTAAATTCTGGATTTATAGTAGTGCAGTTAGACTGATTCATACTATCATGGCAAAAAGTTCTAGTGAGGGTTTGGTGAAAATTTTCAGACTCTGCCAGAGCATTTTATCTGGTACATAACTTTTTCCTTCTTCTTCCTTCTTTCCCCGCCCCCCCCACCCCCAC
>JAWWEV010000134.1:59513989-59551275 GCA_035583235.1 Hafferia zeledoni | reverse complement strand
AGCTTTGTATTTAATATTATAGCAAAATTAACCATACTTTATATCCCTAATATGTAATGAAAGATACTACTGCTCACCTCCACCTACTTTCACCTCATAAAAACTTCATGTGAAAGAAAAAAGGGGAGACAAGCCTGTGTGATCAGGTTGCTCTGATCAGGTTGCTCTCATAGTTTAGCCATAGGATCCCCCCTTGGTAGAGGGAAAAACCCTAGATGGAAAGACCTTGTCGAAAGTTTTTTCTAATACATGCCAGGAACCCTTAACTTTTGGCCTGATTGTCGGGTAAACAATTGGAAAAGACTGAAAATTACATGCATTTCTTTACTGTTTTGATTATATTTCCAATGATAGAAGACCAGGAGGAAGCTGATGTGAGGAAAGGGTTGTGCGGTATGTGCCTGTTGGGGGCGCTTCTTATAGCAGTGCAAATGGTAATGTGGATTACTGTCACACAGGATTTTGGACAAGATTTAAAATGCTCCCAATGTTCTAAACATCCATAGTTTAGATCTTCCTTGAACCCAAACTCCAAAATTTTAAAGTTTGCTAATTGGGACAATTAGCTGTGTTAATTACACCGCATGAACCACTCAACAACATCAGAAAACTCTTCAAGAATGGCTGCAATTACTCTGAGAGATGAGGCTTCCACACACAATGTGTGTGAGCCACTGATACTGCTATGGACAGGATGAGGGTCTTGTGAACACAGGCTGCTTTGCAACTCCAAGAAAAACCTAGGTATATTTTTCATCCCCTAGAGTTCATAGCAGTATTTTACAACATGCATTGAAAATTATTTTGAAAAAAAATATTCAGACATTTGAACAAAGTCTTTCTGAGTGCACCAGAAAATGCTGGGCTTTTACCCTTTCATATTTTTGTTTGCTTCCAAAGTTTCACAGCCATTAGGAATACTTTGCCCCCTTGAGACTTTTGCTGGCTCTTGGCAGACTGGTATTTTCTCTATGCAGCAGGCACTGACAGTGACAAGTGAGAGCATCAACTCTCTGCTTCTGGCTACCTGCTGTCTTTCTTCTCCTGTTTCCTCAGGAAAAGAGTCTGATCTATGAAAATGAAGCAAGAGGAAATGATTCTGCAATTAATATTTTAAGCCCTGTGCCTTTATTTCCATTGCATTTTTTATTTTTTCTTTAAGAAAAATCTTTTGTAAAAGTACCATACCATCTTACTATTTTGCTTGCAGAGATGGGATAAGTGATTTCTCAAGGGAGTGTAGATAATGAATTATGGCCTTTGTGCATTTGCTGGGTGTCTTAAAATTCAAACTTCATCATCTAACCAAAGGCCTCTGTTCAGAACAACAGATTATTGACTTGCAATGGGCAGTGCCTTTTTCCTCTGCCCAGGGAAAAGGCTAGACAAAAGAAAAAAATACAAAGCCACCACAGTTCTTCCCCTGACTCTCCTGCTTTTCTGAACTGTGACTGTCCAGCACTTTGAATTGCTTTGTCCCTCTCCTATTTTCAGCCATCACTAGTTTTAGAGCTTGCTGTCTTCTCCCAAGTAAATCTTCCTTTTAATAAAGTGGGAGTTTAGCTTAATACAAGAATTTGTAACCTGAATTTTGTTTGCAGTTTTGGGGGGTGTTTGCTATTTAGGTTCAATGAACAATGCAAACACCAACCACCCAGGAGAGTGCTGTAAGAACACCCAGCTTACTTGCTCAGGTGAACAGTAAACAAAGACAGGGAGAGTTACAAGTTCAAACTTATATCAAAACACCTGCCATAATCTTCATTGTAAAAGTAGAACCCATCTTGAGCACAGAGAAGGTCAAGTAACTGTGGTAAGGAGTATGGGACACAAGAGTTTTTGGATGTTGCTTGGTTTGGCTTCTTTCTTTTTTCCTTTTTTTTTTTTTGTTGTTTGTTTTTTGTTTTGGGATGGGTGTTTTTTTATTTCTTTTGTTCTGTTTTTCCTTCTAATCCTGTGGTAGGGCCTTTGCCTCTTAATACAAAAATGAACAGTAATGCCTTGGGAAGATTTTACTTCTACTGCCTTTTGAGGACCTGGCTTGTGTGTAAAGAGATGCCTGGTGGTTAAGGCCATCAATGTGGCACTTGTGAGTCACGCAGTAAGAACATTTCTGAATCCTGGTCATTTATCCAAAATATTAATCACATGAACAGCAATGATAAAATTCAACTCAGGCAGTGCAGGGAAGGTAGGAAATGGTAATCTATGAAATGATAATCACCATGCAAGGAAAAATGCATCTGAAAAGTGAAGATAATATCAAACAACAGTTGTCCCTTGTTTTGGTTTTGGTTTTTTTTTTTCAATTTTGACTGGCATTTCAGATTGGTTTTGCATGAAATTAACTGGGACGTTTGGTAGCAGACTGCAGTTGGCATGGAAAAACAAGCAAAATCAAGAGAAACAGAACTGTGGAAAAGATCTGAACAGGCAAGAAGCAAAAATTTATAAATAAGAAATGAAACAAAACAAAAGCGATATTAGAGGGTAATATAAAGAAGACACAGTGGCAAAGTCATGACCCTTTCCCTATATCATTAAAAAATTCATGCAACAGGTTCCCTAGCTCCACATGAAAAAACTAATTTTTGGTTTGAAACAGGTATCAGTCTCCAACACAATATTTCAGCAATGTCCCATACACCTGCATACTCCATCCAGCCTTGTTGCTATTTTCTATTTTTGATGTGTCACAAAAAGTGTGTTATAAGAAAAATTTTGCCCCATTTAAATTCAATAAAATTATTTCCAATTGTTGCTGTGATCTCAGTTTATTCTGCTGTCTCAGAGATAGCATTTTTGCCCTGTCCAAGCCTCATAATCTTTTTAATATCTGACTTCAGCCTACACAAATTCCTACCTGCTGTCTCCCCTAATCTCAGACTTTTTGAGTGATTTTCTTGTCCCTGCTTCCCTGCATCTTTTTTCCCCTTCAGTTTTGAAAATATTCTCCTGGGCAAGGTGTGTTATCTTGTGCTTTCGTCCTTCCTTCTTGCAAACTATGCTTATCTTCCAGCTCATCCTAGGCTTGTGGTTTCTGACCTCAATAGAAGAAATTACAGTTCTCTCCTTGGTTTGGGAAATAGCAAGATTTCTTTGTTAGACTCTTCTTTCTAAGGGAACAAGACTTATGTTAATATGTTGTCTGCATCTGCCAGTGTCATCCCTTCCCCCAGCTTTTGAATCATGAAACTTATTTTAGTCAAATTGCCTATTTCAATCAAATCTTACACAGGGTAGTTGTATTAAAAAAAATGTTTTCACTGGTTTCCTGACAGGGAATTTGGGGAGCCAAAGAACATCTTATGGATGCATAAACTGAAGGAAGTCCTTCAGGAAATCCTTCAGTTTAACCCTGCCTGCTGTTACACACTGCAGTTTCTACACTGGAACGGGTTTAATAAACAGGATCTGTAGAGGTACTTGACTTAGCACTGGAGCTTTCTAAACATCCGCATCACTCAGTCCTGACACATAACCCCACACATCATCATGTTTCATTATGGTTATCAGTGCTCAAAGAACTAGCTGTTCACCTTTAATGAAAACAGTAACTTTCTAACAATCAGCGGTTCCCTTTGCCCTGAGTATCATGGGTGGAATTTGGGTCGAGGGTGAGAATTAGCACAGGTCTCTGCTGTGTGACAGATAAACTCGAGGAAAGTGTTCTGTAGTTTTGAATCTAGATCTGGACACTCTACTTGAATAAAAATAACAGTTTCTTGACAGGAAATAACTGTGCACACAAGGAATTTTTTTTTTTTTTTTTTAAACTTATGAAGTGCAAGTAGCTCAGTATATCTGTAAGCAAAACAAATTATAAAAGTTCTCCCTGCAGCATGTTTCACTTTTCCTTTCAAAAAAGTATCATATGTTTATGAAATTAGGGTACTCCCCCAAAGGGCCTTGAATAATGATAAGATATATGAAATAACTACTGTAGGCTTTGAAATCAGTGTTGCAGAAGATAAGTATTTAGGTAGTTTGTAGCTCAGTCAAACCTGATTAATTTGTACCTCCTTGTGCCTGAGCAACCAAAACATTTCACTGGCAGGCAGTGGGAATGACAAGCACTGTTTGTGCCACTGCTTTGGTAGTCTAGAGGGGATTCTTGTTAATATTTATGAAAACAGTCTGCAAACTGATTCTGTCTAACTAGGTCTGTCTGTACTGCCATTATCTTATCACATCCCACAGGGCTACAAACCTCAATACTGAATTAATCGTACTATGACATTTGGAAGAAAGAAAAAGGAGAACTATTCTGCTGGCTCAAACCACTGGAGATTACAAATTATATTTATGATTGCTGTTTGAGAAGATGACAAACACATTTTAATAAATATCTGTCAATAGACATCAAACTAATTTTTTTCAATATTTGTCTGCCCTTTTTATCAAACATTTAAAACTGCTAGTCTCCACTGAAAACAGAGTTTAGCAAGGAGTTACCTTTAACAGTAGCTGACACCATTATTGACTTTGTAGCAGTTTAAGAAGATAAACAGTAAAAATTAAAGTGAAGCTATGACCCCAGTCATCCCTTGTAACATGAGAAATTTGCAGCATTACAGCACCAAGTCACATGTTAACTTACACAAAAAGATTCCATAGAAGTTATCCTAGAAAATAAACATTCATTATGCAATTGGTATCTACAATCTGACTCACAGTGGAAGCAAGACTTAGGAAACCATGTCCCCTTTGTGTACACATGTGTGTATTCATGCATGTGTGTTTTCCAGCAAATTACGTGTTAATAGTTTTTAACCAAATGTGACAAAGGTGAAGATTTTGAAGACATTGATTTCTACCAGCATATTGAAACCAGGAAGCTAAGCAGAGAACAGAGTGTGTCTATGAACATCCCTGGAGGATGGAGCTCATCCCTAACTCGGCACTAGAGAACCCAAAGATGCAAGAGCTTACCTAGAACATCAAAAAAAAGGGGGAGGGCTTTGTACAACTTGGACCTTAAAATGTCCTCACAAAACAGAAATTCGTTATCTGTTTTGGATCTCAGAGAGCAATCATACACTGGTTTTGTGGAGGTTTGTTAGTTTTCAAACCACTGGATGTTGACTGTTGTGTTTCATAGCACAGTTAGTGTTGTGAATAGGAGCTTTGTTTCCCATGCCTCGTGGAGGTGATAACTTGACTCAGCACTGGAGTCCCAGCATAAATGAGGCTCCAGGTTATTTGAGCACAAATGTCCATGTATGTGCATGTTGCTGAGGAATTTTCAGACCAAAATTTGCCTCCATAAAAATGGGTGCCTAAGGCCTACCTACAGCTAATTTTAGTAGCAGAAATTGAAATTCTTTTTATTTTTTAAATATTTTTATTTGAAGGCAAGACTACCTGAAAATTAATTCATTTCAATAGTTTCCATTCTACTAACACAATGGAAAATAGGTACACTAAATTCCGAAAAAGGGTTCCACGTAATGCAAGCCAGGGAAGTACAAGTTAGCATGAAAGCAAGAATGTTCCAATGAAACTGAAACATATAGCAAAGAAATTACTCTACAACCCTTTAAAACTTGGTAGACAATGGCATAGAGATTATAAATGTTTTAAATAAATCTGTGCAACTTAATTGCACACCTGCTATAAAATGTAAAGGTTGGTGTAAAGTGGCGTAGAGTGGTTATCATTTTCTACTTCCATTCATTACTTAATGTCTCCAACTCAAGAATAATGAAAAAAAGTGTTCTTCCAAAAATTTACTCAAAATTATATTACAATATAACTCCAGCATTATGATGAAACATTTTTCCATAGAAAGATTGACTTCTTTCCATAGATACTTCTTTTTTAATTTGTTCATGACAAGTGGAAACCTTCAGATGAAATGTTAATGAAAGCAGAAATTTAGAGAATCTTTATATTAGTTACCTTGGACCTACAGGACACCAAAAATGTCCTACAGTCCTACTTTTTTAGATGAACTCTTAGACAAATGACACAACTGAACTGTAGAAAGAAGTTTACTGTTGATTCAAAAACAATGTTTTGCTGTTTTCATTTCCTGATAACAGATTTAATTCTTTGCCATATGTGATAAAATTTCTATTCTTTTTCTGGTGATGTTTTTAAGAAGTGATATACTGACTTTTTTTCATATACATTTAATGTGAATAATATCCATTCCCTTCATCAGCATCCTAGGATATGACTCCTTACTTTCTCAATCCAGCCTCTGCATTACTGTACATTTTTATGTGTATAGCCTAATACTATCAAATGAACTTCCAAGCCAGGAAAGGCAGCAGAATTTTACCTCTGCTAGAAGTCATTTTTCAAGGCTTTAGTTAAAATAATCACTGTAAATTGATATGCTGATGGGTATAGCAGAGACACTGACAAAACCAATTATTTTCCCATTGGCAAAATATTTTAATCTTTTTTGCACAGAATTCTTAATTTTTACTTATATATGGGGAAGACTAGAGTCAGGTTTGTTTTGATCAAACCAGAAAATTATGAGAGACTTATTATAAAACACTTTGATATTAAAGTGATAAGAGCACTAGAACTATCTAGGAAAATGGAAAAGTTTTGAATACTGACTTGTTATTGGACCAGCTTTTATTCATTCCTTATAGGAAATCTGCCTTAAGTTTATACTTTCCACAAAATACTAAAACTTTCCTGACCGAGAGCTGACTTCAAAGAACACAAGGAAAATGCATATAAAAAAGCTTCAGATGAGAACAGAAACAGATTTTAAAGGGTATATCTACAATTACTTCTGCTTGATATTGTGCATTCACTGATAAAAATTCATGTGGCTTTAAAAGGTCTGACATTGGTTACTGGATGCCAGCTACTTAACTTGCAGTTGGGTCTACTGCTGAGGTCTTCAAAGAGATTGAACCAGGACACTTCATTTTCAGATAGGTTGAACAAAAATGCAGTCAGATTGAAAAGGGAAAAAGTATTGTTCGGAGGACATCTAGGGATCCAAAACAGAGAATAACCACAGTGTTACAAAAAGGTCTGCTGCTCAAAGAACTAAGGTAATTTTCATCCAGTATAATGTCATAGGAAAATGGGATTTATTAAATAATAAATTGAATTTAATTTTCAGTTGATGGTTAGTCAGAGGTAAGAACATCTTGAATTTACAAAATAAGGTCAAAATGTATTTGTCTTCTCTTTTAAATTGTTTCCTTTTAGGATCAAAATTTATACTTCAGAAAGGTTAGACAAACTACTTTAGCTCTTGTCTTTGCTGACCTAAAGCTATGTATTTTCTTTTTGTTTTTTCTTTGGGCTAAAATATGAGTGTTACTCTTTGTGTGAGTGAAGATAAAGCACCTCAGTTTTACTGTAACACAGATTAGGGAGAGATGAAGTGCTGACCTGGTGAATCACCACATTGCAGCATTGCGGTGTCTTCTTCCCACTGTTTTCACCATATTTTTTTCTAACCTCAGAGTACCTCAGAGTTATCTCCAGGAAGAATTTAATGTTCTTTGGTCCTGAAATAGTCTACAGGAACTGAAAGAGTCTAGAAGGTTTTTACCTAATCATACCTACCTGGAGCCAAAGTGCATTCAGTATTCAAAAGAGGATTTGGGACAAGAGAGGTAGTGTATTAGGCACAGGAAGTTTTTTACAATACCAAAAGGATTTTGAACAAAAGGCAGAAAAGGCAGATTGAGCAATGGATCAGGGAAACTGCATGGGCAGTAAATAGAACAAAGAGTAATTCTAAGTATGTATACACATGATCTCTTGGCTGAAACATGCCTGGAGTGTACTATACTCTTTTGAATACTTAATCATCACCTCCGTTGAAACCTCTAACAATAAAAAGTATGCAAAATCTAGATAAAGATAGATTAAGTTAATCCATTATTGCAGTATAAGCTAGCATATTAATTTCTTTCATGCAAGACCTTCTGTTTTTTTCCCATGCAAGAAATAAAACAGAGATTAGTGTCACTACAACACTGTGAAAGGCTTATGCAAGTTTTTATATTTGTAGACCTGAGATCAAAAATTTCCTTACCATGGTATTACCTCTAACAATTTCTTAGAGTAGTCTCTTTTTTTCTTCATCTGAAAAGAACTTACCAGAGGACCAACAATTTACACTTGAGTAGTGAATATTTCAGATCATATTGAAATATTTCTCTGTGAATAAACTAATGAGCCTGCAGATTTCCAGTGTCTGTTTTTACATGACTTAATAAAGTCCAGAGTGGAGCAGCTTTCCCCCATAAGCACAATGTATGAAAGCCCTTCCCAAAAGAATAGCACCAGACTGCTTTCACTTTGCAGGGTATTCTCTGATCCCACATGCTCCATATTTCCAATTCCACATGTAGTTTCTTTACAGATTGATCATGGAGCATATTCTTCCACTGGGATTTACCTACACCCTACCTGCAGCTCCCCCTCCAGGTTTCGCTTTGGTGTGCTGAGTCTAAACAAGCCCGAGTTCACCATCACAGCTTGCTGCATTGTTTTTCATCCCCAGGAAAATACCAGGGAAACCATGGCTGGCACTAACATCAATGCACAGGTGAGCTTGACTTTCTCTCCAGATTATTCACAGGTTTACACTATTTAGCCACAGCCTGAGATCAGAATTTCTGGGAAAATTCAAAGCTAAAAACCCCCCACATTGTGTCTTTTTCTACTGAAAACATTCCTTTTAACTTTGATAAATGTATTATAAATCAATATACTCAAGACTCAGGCAAACTCCACTGAAAACAGTACAGCTAAACTAATCAGTTTAACATTAATTTTTAATACAAGTACATAAACAGAACCACTTACTGTGGGTCTTGTAAGTTCACCCTTTCGATGGGGACAGTAAAGAATCACAGCTTTTAAAAGTGTTCTGCTGCTGCCATCTGTCCACCAGCCTCCCACTGAGCCAAATTGGCACTTCCAGAGGCAGCAGTCAGTCAGGGGAGGATCACCTTCCACAAGCGCTGATTTAGTGCCTCAGGAGACAGACTGGCAGTGACAAGGTAAAACGCTTTGGAAAGTACAGTAGAGCAAGAGAAGTGAAAGGAGGGGAGAGGAAAGTAAAATAGCAAAGAGAAATGCAGACAGGACACAGGCTACAGGAAAACAGAAGAGGGTTAATGGAAGAGGCTACAATGAAAACAGCAATTTGAGAGGATTTTAAAATGATATTAAATAATTCTAGGATGGGAACATGGGAAGGCAAAGTCAGAGTTTCAATTTTCTTCAGTGCCTCTGACTATAAAATGGTAACACTTACATGGTTTCACTAGGTTTTCCAGGCCAGTTGTTCTCTTATTCAAATTAATTATTTTGCCTTTAAGTAAATATGCTGTTTTACATAAATTGTTTTCATATCACTGATTTGCATTTCCATCATTTGTACTATTCAGGGATGGGGGCAGCAAAGAAGTACTGAGGGTGACCAAAGTCCAACATTTGAAATCCAATATAATGTCAATTTGGGGAATTAATTCAATGCTGACAGTTCTGTGTTCAGACGGTCAAGCGATTTGCCCCGGGTGATGCAGGTGAAGCTGTACATGCACAGAGAGGGCTTCTGAAGTCCTGGCTATTAGGTTCTTGTTGAGGTTAATTTAAGTCACTGGTGAAAGTCATTTACAATTGTCAAGTGTTGAGAGTTGTGAAAAAGCTGCCCCACAATATGACACTGTTAGTTATTTCTTCTAAGAGGAAAAGTCTTATTAAAACAGCAGGAATGCTGCAGTGTAATCAATCGTGAAGTGCTCCATGCCTGCATAGTGTCAGCAGACTTACTTTGTGCTGTGCTAGGTATGGCTCTGCCTTACTTCCCCAGCCCAGTGACATTTCTCTCTGCATGAAGTCTTGTGTCTAGCTGAGAGAATGTTGACATTAGGACAGACAGAGAAGTTCAGTTAAAATGCAAAAGACCACTGTGTGAAGGCTCTCTCTTAAAAGTTCCCTGCAGCTTGAATTTTTGAGCTTGCAACTGCTGTTCTCTATCCTAAAGGGTCAAAAAATGTTATTCCTAGGCTTAATTAGCCCTAAGTCTTTAGAGATTGCCTTATCATAAGAGTTTAAGCATTGATATTAGCATGAGGATTTCCTACCTGCTGTTCCTATTGGCTTATTTCTGGCCAAGACCACAGCATTTTGCCCTCCTATCTGTGATGTATGAATAGCTAGGACCAGAACTGGAAACTCCATCCCTTTCTAGGAATTGCCATGAACCCATGAACTGTACTTCCCTTAATTTTAGATTTTCTTGCACCAGAGTTAAATCAAACACTGAAGTAAAAGCGTTATCAGTGTTCTTGTCAGGCTTTTAGAAAGAAAAATCCTTCTTATGAGAAAGAACAACTTCACATTCAAGAAATTTTTTTTCTAGCAGAAAAGACTACATAAATTAAGCTGCCAAGAGTTCCATGCTGTTGTGACCAGACTGTTGGTGGTAGAAGAGCTTGTTTACAGCTAGCTCAGGTCTCTCTATATAACACTGCAGATTGCAGCATACTTCTATCAAAAGCAATTACTGAAAAAGTAGTGTCCTCAAGCATACCTTCAAATAGCTGTTTACTTGTGTTTGTCCCATTTTCTTGTTTGTTGTTTTCTGGTGTGGACTAGTTCCTTTGGTCTTTGAAAAGCTGGATTAGCAGTTCTCTGCATGAGCTCTTCTAGGTGGGGAAACGTATATTAAGTAACAGCACGCAAATTTCCCCAATTCCTGAGCAAATCCTTTAACCACTAAAGTCTTCCCTTAATTGTGGAAATTGTAGGGACTGCTATCACATTAATTTGAGGTTTCCCAAAGCATCTGGCTCCCTCAAAAACTTGATGTGATTTTAGGCATGTACTCCCTTGGAGCACTTTGAATCACCTGACATGAAGAAACTTCCCATGCAGTTAAAGTCCAGGAGATGGTTTCAGGGAAGTGCCTGGCTTGCCCTGTGTGCAAGAAGGGGCTGAAGGGCTTCTATTCTACTCTGAATTCAGATCACACTCCTGAATCAAGGATTATCTCATCCTAAATAAAGGTAGATTTAGTGATTTTTTTACTGTTGCCATTCTCAAAGTCTTACTTTCTTACAATTACATAACAAGTGATTTCGAGCAATGTCTTGCAGTAAAAACAGGAAGCTGGCTATGAAAAACAGTCAGTATATCCCTTGTAAGCAACTTGCAAACTAAACATAGTGCATTAAGAAAAGTCATATTGAGTTAATAATAACGTGGGCAATTGGCTTGAGGAGAAGAAAATTTAAGACACATCCTCCTCTGAAGTACTTAAAAAATGTGTAGCAACAGGCAACTCCCTGTAAAGTGTCCAGACTGCATAGCTATGCATGCTCAGGTACCCCGCAGGTTATGCTTAGGAGACCATTGTGTATATTGTATAAAACCCCATAACATAAGAACATAAGGGTAACATTTTGAGATGGAGTTTGTGAACGTTGTAAAAATTCATAAAATTATATTTCTTTTCACTAGAAAATATTTTTCTAATTTCTTGTCTAATACTTACCACTTGATACCTTTCTCTACCTCCATATGCCTGCATCTCCACTCATTCATACAATTATCATGCTTACCAAAGAAAAGTCTCCTATATATTTTAGGGGCTTTTGCAAAGCTTAGTTTCAGTAGATATTTTGTCATCATATATGGGTTAAAATCTACTACAGACACATTTGGCTGCAAAAGAGTAATATGACAAGAGGTTACAAATTTCGTATCTTTAATCCTTTAGCTTCTTGTTTTCGAACAGCTTAAAGACAGTATGCACTGTAGTCAAGAATTCTATGTGTTCTTTTTCACAGTGCTGTGCTTTCTAAACAATAATATGATTCCTAATTATTATTTCAAACATGCTCCTGGGTGACCAACTATTTGGCAAAATCTATTTAAGTATGGTGAGCTCATCATCATTGTCACATTGCAGTATCTGAAATAGCTTTCACACAGAAACATCCATCTGGTCCTCTGCTTTATTTTGTTCTTTTCTTATTTAGATCATAATTACAGTTCTGAGGTATCAGGGTAACTACATTTCAATATTGATCCTATGTGTAACATCTATTGAGAGTGCTTGATCTGAATATAATTAGGTTGTTTGTTCTATTTTATTCTGAGATAGAGAGTATTCGTGTGCAACATTTTCATGTTCCTCAGGTGGCTCATGTTTTAGTTCTGAAAATGGCACTTTGGGGTGGAAATAGTATCTGAAGTTATAGTGCTACTTGTATGGTTCTCAAACATTCTGCTTTTACTGACTTTGTGGACTATTATGAAATTACAGTTGATTTTGTCTTCTGTCTTTCTAGACTATTTTTATATCTGGCTACGGAACAGTTTCATTTTGTGTGTTTGAGTCCTTTGGCTGTGCTCTGCTCCTGAGATGGTGAATTAGCTGGGGCAGCAGTTTACCATCTTGAAATTATATCAAATTCAGTCCCAGTAGGAGTTAGGGGTAACACTGATCGTCAAGTCCAATATCAGCTTTGCAGTCTGCCTTTACTTACTGCATTAATTACCTCAGTAAAGGGAATTCTGCTCTTCCATTGAAGTGGTAATGCAGTAGTAACAGCACTGTAGCACAACTGAATTATCAGCAGAGGGAGAGATGAGGGGAAAATTCAGTTTTACACAGTTAAACTTTGTTTCTCACAAAATGTTCCTGTCATACAGCTGGTAGGGACTCACAGAGCTTAAAACAGCATCATAATGTCCAGAATACAACAGTCAGAAAAAGTCTTCATGGAAATCTTTTATTTTAAAGCTTCATTCTTCAAAGCATTTTCTCTATTGTTCAGCAAAATATATTATAATAGTATGGTGTTTCTGCAGTGGAAATGGAGAAATTTAAGCATTACATATGATATTAAGATATGGCCCATGGTAGAAAAAGCACAGTAGTACTTGTCAGGTCAATGTTTCTTCTGTTCATCCTTTACTAAGTTCCCACACAATCTTTGTCATTTTTTCTTCCCAAAAAATTACCTCTGAAAAAAGTTTAGTTCAAAGACAGTATATACATGGCACACAGACCTCACTTATCTGGTATTAGCTCTAGAGATCAGACTAAAATACCTGGAGGTCATGCGGATTAGAAATGAAAGTTCCACAACACATATGCACATCTCTGGCTGAGAATAAGCACATTTTATTATGGACCATAGCTCTTTTCAAATAAGGTCTATTTTCATTATATTAGTCTAATTAAAACCCATTGAAACAGACGAACAAAAATAATGTTGCAAAATGTCTCCGTGTTCATCTTTGGACTGGAGCTGTTGCCTTGCTATTTTTTTCGTGTCTAACCATATACTCTCATTGTGACTGCACCACTCCTATTAATAGCTTAGAGAACTATACATTATAATAAATGAATGCAGAGCTCAAAGCCACAGCTTTTTAATAATAAAGTATTTTTTCACAGTCTAACTTTGCAGACAAACTTCCCTGATTTATTGGACATTATGCAACATATTTGGTATCTCACAAGTTTATTCAGATTTTGCAAGACATTTGCCTTGCAACTGAGAAATGTAATTAGCACTCAGGAGACATGACTGCAGTTTGCAGCTTTCCTGCAGGGAAGGCATTCCTGTGGATAGCAGGAAGTATGAAAAGCCACGTTCTTCTAGCTGTTGCTTAGGTTTTACTGTTCTATGTACAGATTAATGAGAAATTCAAGACACCTACTCTCCAGGGTTCTCAGACATGCTGTACAGTCAAAGAGACATAGTTATGACACCTAGGCCAGCTGCTGGCAATAGCTGGTTGGCTGAAAATAGATTCCCTTTCTTAGGGGACTTCTTTCTCCGGGTGTGCTGTCTCCCCAGTTCTAGGCCAAGAGATAATGTGCATACATGTTGCATATGCATTCTGGGCCTCACTTCTCAGTCTTTTTGTGTAGTAATTGGTAGCAACAGTTTCTCCAGATTGATAACTGATATGTATTTATTACATAAATAAGGAATATGAGTTTAATTCTTATGAAGAAAAAAGAAAAATCTTTTTGGCACACCCATTTGATTGCTGTTTTTCCTGTTGTGAAAATAAGGCAGCATGTTATTTTTGATGGATGTTGTGTTTTGCAGGAATGTGCCCTTTCTTCAAATGATTTTATGGTTTTCTGTTCGCAGGTCTTGTTGCTTTCTCTTTTACTGTCTATTAAAGTAAATACATTCAGTACAAGAAGATAAATTGAACATTGGGAAATGTTATAAGTTCTGGGCAATACTTGGCCATTTATCAGTGAGACAAGAGATTGCATTTTTCTAAAACTATAACAGAAAATGATTGATTTGGAAAATGAAACTTCAGTCATCCTTCACTGTTTTAGTTATGCAGTGATCCAAAGTTCTCTATTGAATTAAAAATGTCTAAAATCTTGTTCCCTCTATTTGTCAGATCGTTTGGCATTTGTTGCTGGGGTTTTGGTTTGTTTTGGTTTGGGTTTTTGGGTGTTTTTTTGGTTTGGTTTGGTTTGTTTTTTTAAGTGAAATTGAAGCCTGAGACTTGACTGTCCATATTACTTTAATGTGGTTCAGTTTACTTCAAAAGGATCAGAGTAAGGAAGACTCAAAACAGCAGAGGAACTGGACAACCAGCCACATACCTTAGTGCTCCTTGCCCACCATTAAGGTGCCTGTACTTCATCAATAAGGATAAAACTGATATATTTTGATAGAAAAATAATTCAGAAATAGTCCAGTATAACTCTAATGAAATCAATGAAATAAAGGAAACCACAAAAATAATTAGACTTCAATTGTGAATTCATTTTACTATATTTCAATAACTCTAATTGCTGGGAAAGAAGTGCACAGTACGTAGAGCCAGGGGGTTCCCTCTTCCTCATTTGTTTTTCTTATTGACTTTAGTGAAATGGAGGCGGCATCCATGACTGCTGTGAATGGTTTGGACTGACTCACATATCACATGCATCTTATGCTAGATTTTTAATAGATTAAGTTTGATCTATTTAGAGAAGGCATTTTGAAGGATGTTGCATCTGGTGAACAGTTCATATCTCCTTTTTATTGTGCCTTATCCCATAGCTGGTAGCAAATCCGTTCCCTAGATGAGGAAAATTCAGGAATTATTTCTATGCCATCTGTCATCACAGAGTACTAAAAACTGGAGTGTTTCCTTTGAATTTGATGGAGGGGTGGGAGGTGGAGGGGAGGTAAACCAAAAATAAAATCAGTCCTGAAATTTTTCACTAAGATATCTGCAGAATATGTCAAGGTGACCCACTTTTCATCTAGTCACCCATACTCAGGGGACCTAATATCTCTTAATGGTAAAGGTGTTAGATTGTGATTACTGGAACTGAATGAGTTGTGACAAAGGCACAACTAAGTATGCACCATTTAATATTTAATCTAAACCAGGGCTTTCCCCCCATACATGCCTGAATGGCAACATAGTGTGAAAATGTAGAGAGTTGCAGGGAAGGGCTATACAAATATTCTGACACAAGAGATTTTCTATTTTCATGGAAGTAGGGACAAATTTTCCCATGAATAAAATATAAGTAAAATACAACTCGGTTAGTGAAACTGCACTACAGTGTTTGTAGAAGAGAGAATCACATTTTTCCACTCTATAAAATTGTATAATAATAAAAAAAGCCAGCTTTTAAATGCTACAAATCAACCTGTCACTTCATATCATGCAATTTGACTGCTACATTTCCTTTTTCTTTAAAAGAGTCTCATGGGATTAGGGTGGAACAAGAACTGTCAATTTATGACAAGAAGCGTTTCATATTCAAAGTCGCAAAACTCACTGTAGCTGATGAGATCTGTAAGAAAGCCCTCCACAGTGTTCCCCATGAGATTAACAAATAGTGGAAATTGTTGATATTTCCTATATTAAAATTTATATGACAAGGACAGTCCACAGAATTAAAGTAAAACTGGAGCTTTCCCACAGGTTTATTAAACTGAAACCAACTTCTCCTTCTTCAGTTATACAGAAGCTAGAAGGATTTGAGATTTTATCCCTTCTTTATGCATAAGGGCAACTAAAGATGCAGTTACTATCTTTTAAAAAATATCTGGAGAAGTGAGATTAACTTTTAAACACTGTACTCCTGGTCTCTCTTTAGTGTGAACTTTTCTGCAGAGTCTTTGAGACTGTCAAATGAAGATCAAAATTCAGAATAATAAAATAATTTAGGCTGGAAGGAAGCTTTGAAGATCGTCTGGTCCAACCTCTGACTTGAAGTAGAGCCATCTTTGAAGTCAGATTGAACTTCAAGGAATCCCCAAGTATTTTCAGCATTATATTCAGAAGTTGCTCACCTTTCCCATTTGAGCTGATTCCTATGAAAAAGGCAGCTCTGTTTTGCAGCCTTGCAGTAAAAAATCAAAGTAGACATTAAAATATCCATATTTTATCAACTTCTTTCAAGTAAACAATAAAGTAATCATATCCATGTGCTATTTTCTACACAACAGTTTTTGAAATTTATTCACGTGATGGACTATTGAATATTTTTTCTTGTCAGGAACAAAAATCCTATGTAGATGGAGAAAATGAGGAAGGAAATGATCAGAGTGCCTTCAAGCTATTAACATTGAGACCTTGATTACCACCCTTTCCTGCTCTTTGCTGTTGATTATTACTTCGTCCATGAGAAATATACATTATTATAACAGCTCTATTTCTTATGGGGTTGAGGGAGAAGTGTTTGTTTTCCTGAAAGTTATTATTTCCAAAGTACTTACCTTTGTACCACAAGAACAATGAATTTGTAGTTGATTTAAACATATTGTTTGTTGGTTTTCAAAAACATTATTGACTGCAAATGTCAATGACCATGAGTCCCACTCTGTACGTATCAAATTTATTTTAGTTGTGCATTGCTTTGGAAATATTGATTGCATTCAAAATTAAACTCTACTGTGCCGTTCAAGCATTCAGTGAATCACCTGTAATAAATTTGATTGTAGAACTTGTTTAACTATAGTATCTGAAAAAAGAAATCAATGGTATGTGCCAGTTGACCTTTAAGTTAGCAAATGTAAAAAAGAAATATTGTTTAGTAACTTCAGACTTTGCACAAGTCCTATAACTATTGTAGAACAGGTAAATGAAAAAAAAAAAAAACAAAAAAAAACAAAAAAAAAAAACCACAGAAAACAAAAAACCAAACCAAAAAAACCAAACAAGCCCCAAACAAGCAAAAAAAACCCACAAAACACCACAAACCCCAAGAAATTCCTATTCAGTTCACTGACTCAGTCTGCAGAGACTAAGACTTCTTACCCAGACTGAGCATTTTTGCTTCGCATTTGAGTTTTTGGTATACTCTGCTTACAAGAAAAACCACCATTAAGTTAAATATTCACCATACTGTTAAATATTTGTTTAAGACTTTACAGATTTTCCAGGTAAGTGAGATTTTGTGATTTTTGACTAGACTTTTACATCTGGACCCTTTTTTTTCTCATCGTTGAGGTTCAAGTAAATAAATCTAAAAAAGGAATACATGAAAGAGTGTTACCGACTGCCTACTTCAGACAGCTGTGTTAAAAATGAAGTGAGAATGCTGACTGCAAAACTTCACTTCTTCTCAATTGTTCTCTTAAGTGTTGTATACAAGTAGACATGAAAGCAATTTAGAACAGTAAAAAATTAGTATTTCTTAAATTCAACATTTTGGCCATCTTATTTTCACCCCACACTCACTTCACAGCCATCATCAGTGAGAAGGCTTTCTTTCCTATACATAGTGTGCAAGTCTAGATATTAAAAATACACAAAGCGGACATTTTTAAGAGCAGAACATTCAGAAGAAAGTGCTTGAGGGTTCCAGACTTTAGAAGAGTGAGCTTAGTGATATGCATGATAAATTAAAGATCTTGTTTGTGAAATGAATAGGTAATCAGTCAGAACCCTTGTCTGGACCTGCTTGCAAATGTCTTAAGAGAGTGTGGATCGTACAACCAGAGAAGAAGCACAAAATTGGATGAGATTTGGTAACCAAGCTTCACTTAGCCAGAAGAACATTTTGTCCATTGCCAATGATAAAAAATGTTACTATCTGTCTAGTTATCTTTTAGAAAAATAAATTTTTATTTTAAATGAGCATTTTTTCTACAGCTATATGCTTATGCAATTATGAGATTCCATGATGACTTTCTGCCCACTCAGTAACCAGAGGCATATCCCAGACTGGAACAGTCTTTTGTATTTGCATACTCTCCCCAGGGGAAAACATGTGTCCTCCTGGGTCCAAAAACCTACCAAAGATTCTGAGTGTTTAGATTTTATACTTGGGCAGCTAGTGACAATTTAATTATTCCCACATTTTTTTATTTATAACATGAATAATGTGTCATGTTAAATTTTCCAGTTCTGTGTACATACATTAAGTTTTGATACAGCAGATATTTTAATGAGATGTCAATTAGTTGCATAAAAAGAACAACCCTCAGAGCATTGTTGTCTTTTAATACCCTGCCCAAGATAGTCATAATTTTCTGCATTGAAATGGGACAGTGTAGAATAGCCTACAAAGCACACCTTTGAAAAAATAGTTTCTGTTGTATAGGATAGATGTTGTATGGGATAATTTCACCATTTCTGCTTGAAAGAAAATTTTTACAAATTTGTCTTTCCTTTTAAAATGTAATTACACCTCTACATATTTTTTTCTATTACTTTGCTTTACTCACGTTTAAATTGTCAATCATTTGTTGCCTCACCCTGGGACACTAGTCAGATTATACAGAATATTCGCCAGAAAGTCACTCTTAGCATCAGGCTACAGGTAACAAAAAGGGCAGCTATGCATGGGAAGCATTTATGAAAGAACATTTTGCCTTATGCACTGTGTATAAGGCAAGAAAACATCTGGCTTACTGGACAGGAAAAAGGATTTGGGCCAAATATTAAGGAGAGAAGCTAATTATTAGGGTGGGAAAATTGTAGGAGAAGGTCAAGAATATCAAACCCATTCTGATGACCTTGCAACCTTAAGTACTGTAATAGCAGTGGCTGTACAGTCATTTGTTTGGAATCAGCAGGCAAAGCAGGTGACACTATGGATTGCAGTGCTGTTTTCTATGGCAGCTTACTAGGAATTAAGGCTCTGGGCATGGATGTGGTGTTTATTTTATCCACTTTGGGCTTGCAGAAAGCTTTCAGAGCTCTCATTGCATATTTATGTATAGTTTAAATATTGTTCTGTTTTTTTAAATATATTCAATCTTCTTAAACATGCTTAGAAACTGGAGGGACAGGGAAGAGCATTACTTTCAAGTTCACTTGGAGCTAATCTGAGAAATCCTTAGGCCCTCTCCAGTGGCACAAAACAGCTGTAAACCAGCTTAACCAGACTTTTGAGAATGTCCTTACACACGAGATTTGTCAACTAGGCAGCAGAGACCTGACACAGCAACTTACAAAAATTGCTTTCCTAAGCTTTTAATGCCTGAGATGTTTCAGGTCATCTTCCTGAAGTGGATTTTCAGCTTCTAGGTGTGCTGATATGTAAAAAAAACTAAAGCAATATTTGATTTGTTCCAAATGACAATTTGTTCCAAGGACAAAAAAAAAAATCTGTATGAGTTGAGTAGTGAAGCAAAACTGTGATTTTAGGGCACTCCAAACCCTAAATCAACAAATACAAGAAACAAAAACCATACAGCGTTTAAAAATAATGTTATTTCTGAATTTATTTTCACATATGAAGAACAGAATCATAGATCACAGAATGGCTTGGATTGGAAGGGATATTAAGGTCATCTAGTTCCAAGCCCCCTGTCATGGCCACCTTCCATTAGATCAGGCTGCGCAGAGGCCCATCCAGCCTGGCCTTGAACACTTCCAAGAATGGGACATCAACAGCTTCTCTGGACCACTGTTCCATTGCCTTACGACCCTCACAGTAAAGGCTTTCTTTGCATTATCTAGTCTAAATCTACTCTCTTTCATCCTAACACCCTTCCCCCTTGTCCTATCACTCCATGCCCTTACAAAAAGTCCCTCTCCATCCTTCCTATAGGTCCCTTTTAGGTACTAGAAGGGTACTGTAAGGTCTCTCCAAAGCCCTCTCTTCTCCAGGCTGAACAGCCTCAACTTTCTCAGCCTGTCTCCATTGGAGAGGTGCTTCAGCCCTCTGATCATCTTGGCAGCTTCCTTGGGACTTGCTCCAATAGGTCAATGTCTTTCCTATGTTGGGAACCCCAGATCTAGGCAATACTCCAGGTGAGGTCTCACAAGAGCAGAGTAGAAGGGCATGTGGTAGTTTTGGCTTTAGTTTCAATTTACGCCTTATTTAGGCCTCAGTTTTAGCAGACCTCAAAGGATGTGACATAGATTAGAAGAGACAAGCATCACCTGACTTAAGCAACCAAAGAGGTATTTCATATCATCTAACATCCCCAAGAAGTGTTAGGGGTTTAAAAAGAGAGAGAGGAGGAGTCTCTGTCTCTTTCGGTCTCTGCCTCAGCCCTGTGAGGACCTGCTGCCCTGACTCCCGAGATTAGGCCCTGCTGCCATCCGCGCTGTTGTTTAGCGAGGTGAACATCTTCTGAATTTCTCTTTTCTCTTTCTGGGAGGTTTCTTGGGAAGAGTTTCTGGGAGGTTTTTGGGGTTTGGGTGGTTGGAATCTGTGTTAATAACTCAGGCAACTTGATGAAGGTGTTATTATTTCTTTTCACATTTATATATATATATATGTATTATATTCTGGTTTTTAAATTTTTTTCCTTTTCTTCTGTGTAAATATAAAACCTTGTCATTTCAAAGTTCCATTTCTAGTTTTTTTCCTCACTCCTCCCTGGGAGGGGGACCCTTTGACTCTATTGGGCAGTTGGCAATTTGCCAAGCTAAACCATAACAGGGCACAATCATCTCCCTTGGCCTGCTGGCCATGCTAGTCTTGATGAAGCCCAGTATGCAGTTGGTCTTCTGGGCTATAAGCCCACATTGCCAAGTCCTATTGAACATTCTTTCCACAAACACCCACAAGATTTTCTCTCCAGTGCTAGCCCCAATCCATTCTCCACCCAGCCTGTACTTGGGATTGCCCTGACCCATGTGCTGGACTTTGCACTTGGTTGAACTCCATGAGGTCCACATCTCAAGCCAGTCAAGATCACTCTGGATGGCATCTCTTCACTCCAGCATGTTAACTGCACCACACAGATTGGTGTCACCAGCAAACTTTCTGAGGGTGCACTTGATCCCACCATCCACGAACTATCAAAGATGCTAAAAGTGCTGGTCCCAATCCTGATCCCTGAGGAATACCACTCATCACTCCAAATGTGCATGCAGGTAATCAGAGAGATAAGCCATAGACTTTCCAGCCATAAAGGAATTTTATTTCAGAAGCACTATACAGCTGCAAGAACTCACAGCTGGGTGGTAAAAAACACACACAGGCTGTAGGTCTTCTTGGCTATAGATATATCAAAGGGGCTTGGGCATGCACAGTGCTGCCTTCTGAGCCATTTCCTTTCCCTCCTTCTCTTCCCTTTCCCCACCTGTGATAAAAGGAATGCTTCTTTTCATCTTCTCAGATAAGGGTTACTGGACTTGTCTAGCTTAACTAGGAAACAGCTCTGAGGGAAACACAAAGAGTGGTTGTTCTCACACATTCTCTCAACCTATATTTCTTTTAGCCATGACAGGTTTCTTGTGCAAATAGAAGTTTCCAAACCATACCGTTTACCTCCTAGACCATTTCTTGTGCAGGGTCCCCTCAACCCCTGCATTACTGCTCTCCACTTGGACATTAAGACATTGATCACAACTCTAATTGTGTCCATTGAGCCAATTCCTTATCCACCAAGTGGTCCATCCATAAAATTCATCTCTTTTCAGTTTAGAGACAAGGATATTGTGTAGAACAGTGTCAAATGCTCTTTAAAAGTCTGGGTAGATGATGTCTGTTGATCTTCCATTACCCACCACTGCTGGAATCCCACCATAAAAGGCCTCCAAACATGTCAGGCACAATTTGCCTTTAGTGAAGCCATGTTGGCTGTTGCAAATCACCTCATTTTCCACATGCTTTAGCACAGTTTCCAGGAGAATCTGTTCCATGGTCTTGACAGGCACTGAGATGATTGACCTGTTGTAGATTTACTGACCTGTCTGTAGTTTCCTACGTCTTCCTTATTTCCCTTTTTAAAAATGGGGGATATGTTTCCCCTTTTCCAGTCAGTGGGAACTTTACTGTACTGCCAGGACTTCTCAAATACAATGGATAGTGGTTTAGCCATTTCCATGGCCAGTTCCCTCAGGACCCATGGATTTATCTTGTAAGGTCAGATGGACTTGCGCCTCTTCAGGTTCCTTAAGGGGTGTCAGACTTAGTCTTCTCTGTAGGGAATGAATACTAACATATGGCACCTGTGCAGAGTGAGAGATAGACATTGTGATTGTGAGTATGCAATTTCAGCTATATGACCAAAATACATCTATTTGTGTCCACCTTAAAAACTTTTGCTGTTCTCATAACTAATGGAAAGTCCCATTTCTAATTTTTCAGTTAAAGTGGTTCTTTCCTTGCATTGTTCTGAAAAGTCAATCAATTTAAGGGAACAAGGGTAAGAACAAAATATTATAATTTTTTTTTTCTCCTGTGGAGAGTAGTAGAGGAAAAGGGAACAATGTGTCCAGGAGAGATCTTGTTTATAAATGGAACTACTATCACTCAGTGATTCTTTTTTCTAGTACATGATTTACTGTGTTTTATTTTAGGAAGCTTCAGTTTCTTGTAAAATCTGTCCAAATCTGCCCAATATCCTGTTTTCTTCAGACCAGACAATGTCAACAAATTTGGTACAAGAAAAAAAAAAAAAAACAACCAAAAAAACAAAACACAGCATATGTGTCATAAGAATTTAACAGCATATTTGAGCAGGTAAAGTGGGAATGTTCTGACACAGCTCCAACTACCTTTACAGTATGCAGTGGAAGTAATTAAGAAAAATAATCAGAGCATGAGGACTCCACCTCCTTCTTTAAAGCTTGTGATTAACTCTTCTGTATTGCGCTTCCATTATTTTGCTTTGTTTTTCTAGGACTTGGGTGGTAACATCTTATTACTACTAATTGTTGAAACTATTTGTTATATGCTTACCTCAAGTACCAAAACATTTGGTTGAACTACAAGTTTGCTCCTGCTTACAATGTTTAATTATAATACTCTGCATGTTCTTCATAAAATCACTTAATTAGGAGACATTAAATACATTTTAGTATATATGGCTGGTCAAGCAAGTATGTGCTAGCCTTTTTATCTGCTCTCCATCCCAGTGCTGAAAATGCCTTTTCAGAAGAGAGGGTAAGCAATACATAGAAAGTGATTTTTCATTCAGTGTAGAGGCTTTGAACTTAAGCTTCAGAGTTTGTGATTCCTCTATGAAGTAATAATAGCCTTCATTATTTATAGTGCTACTTACCAGCTGTTCTGAAAGCAGGGTGCAATAGAAGATAGTACTGTTTAGTCTGAGCAGAAAGATAAAGCGTTTGGGGCATAAATAAATAAATTACACACCAAACAGCACTCACTAAGCCAGCCTCAGAAGCTTTCTTAGGTAGTGATCCTTAACTCCCTTGTCCCAGCACATTAATTACATGCTAAACATGATGTTCATTATTGAGATGCAATCCCTATTCTGTTGAAAAACGTGAGTGAGGCCAAGGTATGTGAGCATAAAAAAGACATCTTCTGGGCTTGGGTTCTTGCTGCAGAAATTATTGTTTACCAAGGTGGTTAACTTGATGTAAAATCCTAGTAGAGACAACACACAAGTAATTTGCATTTTATTGTAGCTGTGTATCTTTAAATCCAATTGCTAAAGAAGTACTGAGTAGCTGCAGCATGGTAAACTACCCATATACTGCCTATTGAGGGCATTCTCCATTCAGAATTTGTGTTTATGGTAACCAAAACTGAGCTATTAATTCACATATTACAACAAATTTTTGGTTTCTATTAAATCAAAACTCTAAGTCCTAAAAAGAGTCTAGAATACAGCCAGTTGATGAAAAACCAAACCAACTTCTTGAACATTTCACAAATGACCAACAACTTCAGAAAGATAAAATTACTGGTTGTTTTGCTTAGCACTAACTGTTGGCTTGCATCAACTGTGGCCCAGCTTTCTAGAACCACTGAAAATGCATTTTAAAAGCCAGAATGCCAAGAAGTGATTTTTCCCCAACACTTAGAACTTAAGCCCTGTGATATGTAATCCCACTCCAAATGGTAATTTCACCATCATTCATTTTTCACACTGAGAAATTCTGACTGCAGGAGAATGTGTGAAAACCTGAAAATAAAAAGATAAATCAATTTCAAATGGGAGTCCTGGAAAGTGTAATGTTAGGGCACAGGGCATGACCTGCAAAAGGCACATGGATGAAGGAATGCAAGTTCTGCAGTGAGGGGGAAACTAAAGTTTTGGGGTTTTTTTTTTGAGATTGTTTGGGGTTTTTTTGGTTTAGGGTTCTTTCCTACTCAATTTATTTACTGTTTTCCTGCAATATGTAACAAGACTGGAAAAATGTCATTGCCACAGGTTATGTAAGACTGGAAAAATGTCATTGCCACAGGTTATGGATCTTTCATTCTGTGCTTCTTGAAACTAATAACCATAGTGTTATACTTATGAAATGTGCATCTCTGCTCCTAATTGGACAGTTCTGTCCTTAAATTAAATTAGTGATGGAAAACCACAAACTGATACATATGGGAATACAAAAAAATGAAATATCCTTTTACCCTTGTTGAGCTTAAAGCAAACACAATAAACTTGGAAAAGACCTAAGGGTCACTGAAGACAGCACAGACCTACCAGAAGACATGGTGCTGAAAAAAATGACAGACTGCAGTACTGTGGATTTTTCTGTTTATTAGTGGCACAATATCATGTGCTCTCTAAAGCATTAAATCATTAATTTTTCTAGTACTTGTATCTGTAATCATTCTCTGACAAAAGTGGAAGCTAAAAGTCAATATTCGGTGCGCTTGGGAAAAAAAAGGGAAATCACAGTCAATATATGTTTCTGTATTTCAAAGAGAATTTAATACAACACCCTGATTTAATCTGAATAATGACAGCTGAACAATTTTGTTGTTCATGATCGTATTTTAGAGCAAGTCAAATTAATTTCCAAAGCAGTTTAAACTAAACAGGAACAAATCACTTTTCTTCCTGGATAATACTAGTCACACAACCAGGATGGCAATAGTTTATTCAGTAATAACTAATCCAAGAACAACTTGATATATATATAGAATAAACCTTGATCTGGTAGCTCTTTTTTTGCTACAATCTGTTCCTGTAAGAGACATTAATCTCAGCAACTTTCAATCTCTGAGGAGAACTATTGTCATTCCCGTAAGTACTTTTAAATTATTTTCTTCCTGGTTAACCATAAACTAAACTATAAATACACAATTAAGGATTAACAACACCATTTATTAGACATGATATACAAGCCTTTCTTGCTGTTGTGAGAAGCATTCAACATTAATGTCTGTTTGGAACAAAAAACTTCTACATGTTTTAAGCAGAAATATTTGTGGTACAAAACCTAATGATTCTCATTAGGGCTGTAGGTGACAACAGTGCTATAACTGAGAAGATTTTGAATAATTTTACATAAAATAAGATTAAAAGGCTTAGTATTCTTTCTTGGAGTGAAAAAAGAACTCTTCCTCTGAAACACAGCAAATATCAAGGTGAGCTATGTCTTGTCATCTGAAGATAATTACTATAAGAATTTTTAATGTTTTGTTACTCAATCCAATTAAAAAAAAAAAAAGAAAAACTTAAATGTAAAATTCTGATGCTATTATTTTCATAATGGTAAAAAATAAAAACCAAAAGTTTTAGTTAGGTTCCCCTACTTTGGGAAATTACTAGATAAGCAACCAGATTAAATTAGAGAAAAAATTATTTGGAGATTAAGTTAGGTGACAAATGTATTGCTATTACATCCTATCTCTAGTAGAGCTGCTTGACCTTCTGCGTAATCTCTCTGTTTGCAATGTGCACTAACTTCAGGGAACAGGACGAAGCTTCAAAAGTGAGACATCCACATCCAACCAGTTAGAAAACCTGTGTCAGTCACCCATCCTGATGAACATAATATTAGGCCCTCTTTTTAAATCTTTGATAATCCATGCAGAATTCCTAGGATGCTGAAGTAACCTCTACAGATAGATGTGGTCCATGGCCAATTTTCTTCCTTTCCTGATGTGTTTTTGGAGTCCCACTAGAGCTTTGACTGCAGAAACCGTTGTGTTGAGAAAGAAAATTTCAGGATGCTGGTCTTACAAGGGCTATGGACTATACGCACACAGCTGCCATTTCTTGGGTGCATTCCTGGGTAACACACAGCCCTGCTTACAGAAGAGGGATCTGCAGTTTTCCCTCTGTCTACACTGTTCTTAACCGGATCAAATACAAGCCTGCGATCATGAAGGCAGGGCCTGTTCAGAGGTCCTTCTGTGAGATGAATTTGCACAGTGCATTTCCTCAAAGAGAAAATTCAAAGCACTCTTAGGAGATTGTCAGTATTGCTTGCAAAATACAGAATGGATGCTAAATAGTAATTACCACTGAGCCAGGGTTTAGATTTGGGGACATAAAACTGAGAAAGCTTTTAAGAGTGACGGGGGTCTGGAACCTAATTTTTGAAGATGATTGAAAAGCTATTTATAGCAATAATAACCATAAATTGAGAAGGAATGGAGGAGGTTATACTTCATGATGGTTCCAGTTTTTGCCAGATAATAGAATCTGTAGGAAATAGCCATCAGAAGTCCTGTAAAATATGTAATGGAGTCACACACTGGCCTGCTCAGTGTACCCAGTCAAGGAGGATATTATGCCCAAAGAATGTGAAGCAACTATCCACGTATGCTTCAAATGCAGAAGGTGCAATGCTGGCCACATTAAAAGTAATGGAATTTTTGTCTCTGCCTTCAGCAGAGTACAAATTTTGCTCCAAGAAAAATTCTCTTTTTAGTTTTTAACATGTGCTGCAGAACCAGTATCTGCATACTTCTTTTTCTCTCTTCTCATAGCTTCCTATATAGATTTGCTACAATTTGTCTTTCTATTAGACATGTACTATATGAAACAGAGGAATTTATTGAAACATCTAATCCATCATTTGAAAAATAAAGAAGCATTCTTATTTTTTTTCCATGCTGAATCACTGAAATTGCTGGGTTTTCACCGCCTACTAGTCTGCCGGATTTCCAGCTAACATTGCTTCCTCTTAATATTTACGAGTACAGTAGTTGTACTAAGTTAATCCTGTAATGGGAAATCATATTTCACTTTTGTTTTAGGAAGAATACATATGCCAATTCATATCCTAAACATGATGACTACCTGCCATAATATTATCTACACCATTCTGCTATGGACTTGCTGTTTTAGTCCTTCATAAATCACATTTATTATCTACTGCCTATTAATAATTCAGAAAACTAAAGTGAAGAACCAATGCAAGTAAACTTTACCAGTAATGGATTTTTCTCTTAATGAGAATCCTGCAGATGTAAGAAAATTTAAACAATGGCCTGTGCAAGCATTCTGTTCCTGTTCAACACTGGGTACTAGACTGAAGTTCACTCTGCATGACTGCAGTTACACTAATACAGTCCTATGAGCTCTTTAAAACTTGTATTTATATTAAGTTTAACTTGTTCAAAAATTTGTTTAAAGTACAAATCAGAAATATTTTGTCTTAGAATTTCCACATTTCATTTTGCAGTGTAAGAGCTTCACTCAAATATGCAATGATTTGTCATACTGGCATAATTTTTACATTAAGAATTTTAAAACTCTGAGTAAGCATAGAGCTATCAGTTTTCTACTTCTGCAAAGCAGATATTGGG
This sequence comes from Hafferia zeledoni, assembly GCA_035583235.1. Lineage (NCBI taxonomy): Eukaryota > Metazoa > Chordata > Aves > Passeriformes > Thamnophilidae > Hafferia > Hafferia zeledoni. Next base: position 59,523,404 of record JAWWEV010000134.1, on the reverse strand, counting down.
ATATTTCTGATCCTGGCTTACATGAATGTGGCTGAATACAAGTAAAATTCCAGCATAATTTCCATCACAGAATCTTCTGAGTTGGAAGGGACCCATGAGAATCACTGAGTCCAACTCTTGAGTGAATGGCCCATATTTTGGTGTTATTAGCACCATGCTCTAACCAAATGAGCTAATCTCTGGGTCAATATCTATTTTATTGAAACAGCATAAAATATGATATAAAACCAATTTCTTGGCAGTGACTCTAAACACAGTAAGAGTTATTAGGGTTTTTTAGTTACTTGAAAAATAAAATACTTTCCTGTGTATGCTACAGTTTAAAGAACATGATACTGCTGTGTATGCAGCATGACATTCAGAAGATAAAAGATATATGAATAGCAAAAATTAATCTAAACTAAGACTTTTTTTAAAAAACTATGTCATTCCATAGTTTTGATTTCATAGGTTGATTACTCTCCATCTTTTGTTTATACAGCTATAATATCTGTAGGTCAAACCAGAGACTGGGCAGTGTAGTGCCATGTAAATTTTATAACAAAAAAACCCATGACAGATCTATCTGTCTCAAGAATGTCACTATCTTAGATCTTGAGAGCAGGCAATAAAATGTTGGCTTTAGTGGTCAAAAAGCTGTACATAACCAGTAGCTCAGCATGTTATTTCAAAGCTGTGTCAGTAATAAATGCAAAAAACTCCAAGCATCATCTTTTAGAGTACCTCAAGTGCATTTCACATTTGTAAGAGCTATAAATAAATTGGAAGAAATTAAAATTTTGAAAGAGGAAGTTAAATAAAATTAATCATAATTATGTTTTCAGAGGTTGGTCAAAAGACTTCTAGAAGAAGTCTTGCATGCAGGACAAGAGAGCGCTCTGTCATTAACATCACAACAACAGGCACATAAATATATCTAATTAGACACAAAGGAAAAACAAGTCAGAAGGAAAATACTACAAGGAACCAGTGTATCCAGAAAGTATGCAACCATCGAGCACTTTGGACTCCCTCACTTTTGATCTAGAAGTCTTTCAAATTTTGGCAATTTTGATCTATCATTCTGTGATCATTGTACAGTCCTCAGACATGATTAAACACAGCTGACAGCGTGAAGTCAATCTGTCACCACAGCAGAACCCACTGCAAGATTCCCATGAATCAAATCCATATATTTTATGGTAAAATTACAAGCAATTTAAAACTCCTTTCTATGCGAGGATGCCAAATTATAGGGATATGTATTTATAAATATTTAAACTGTTTTTCTTTAGGACAGATTAGAATAATCAACGATGTATCACAACCAGCAGAGAAAATTAAAATTTTGGCTCCACTTCCCAGTTTTCAGGTATTGAATTTTTAGAAATGCCCCAATATTTTAACTTGCCAGCAAATTCCCTTCAGGTGCATATAAATCTTCATTTCTAAGTTAAAGAAAGGAAGCAGCAGAAATTGCTGGTAAATGATCTGAATAAAGCCTTTGTTTTCTCAATAGATATGGATGATATACTAGGAATCAAAGTATCTTAGAGAAAGTAATCCAGTGAAAGATTCCCAGGGCTGAAATATTTCTTGGGAAAAACAAAAAAATACCACTTGCCCATCCAGGGTAAACTAATAAGGACATGGAGTAAAAAACACTTTTAATCCCATCTACTATATTAAAACACTTTGGAGAGCTGCTTTGACTTCACACAGTGACAAAAACTATGATCAGTGAGTAATTCTTGAGTTAAAACATTTAAAGGACCACATAAATCATAGTGTGCCATGTTTGAGCTTCCGATTGTCCTCTCACAGGGAGTGCTAGTTGAAAGAATCACAACAATATATTGTAATTGCCATATCTTCAACTTTGACACTCTATCAGTTCCCTGCAATGGGTAAAAATGAAACTTTATATCCCAGTATTTAAACTAAGAATCCACATGCTTGTCATTATTGTGGGCACAATAGCAAACCTTCTTGGAATTGGCCATCCAAGCCTTGGGGAGGCTTGCAGTTAATTACATCACCACAGACAATAATTTGCTCTTTGTAGTGGTGGTTATCTCTTTCCACAGTTGGTTCTCTTTTTGTTGTTTTGTGATGTCCCATTAATCACAGCTACATTTAATCTGTGTCATGTGATTCATCATCCTTTATCGCTGCACCTGTTTCTATGCTGGACTCTGATAAACCACTAATTTAAGTGGGTAATGTCCAACCTTGAGTATCCCAATGGCTTGTAGCACACCACTGAGGATCAGCTACTACATTTACACTGCCAGAGATTTTTAGTCAGGCCAATTATTCTACCACCTCTGCTCATATGTTGGGGTGGAGATCATCTGCAATGACTGGATAGCATTTTTGATGTGAGCTTGACATGACAGGGCATAAAAATATGCAGTTTTTTCTAATATGAGACTATGCTGCTGCTTCTCTTCCCTTTCCCTGTCCTGTCTTTATGTCTTTCTAGTTTCTTCCTAAAATGACGTGAAGCTGACTATATTTAGTGGACTGTGGAGAGGTGAGAGGATGGGAGAAAGGGGTTGCTGTTTCACTGTTTTTCTAAACATTTTCCCACTATCTTCCATCACATTCTTCTATGATATGTGTAATACAGCAGGTGAGAGAAACATCTACATAAAAACAAAATAAGACCTAAAATGGATATCATATCTAATGCCATAATTTGGCAAATAAGTATTTCAAATAATATTATCCCTTGACTTCTGTTACATGGAAGGATTTTTCTATGATTTTTTTTTTTCAATTTATACTAGTTTCAAAAGATAAGAAACAAAATAGTGTTAATTCAGGTGGAACTTATAATTCATTTCGTATGAAACAAAATGTCAGAAAAGAAGTTAGACTTTTTTTTTCCTTGAGAAAGAGCCTGAGGGTAGGTGTAAGAGACTGATTCACCCTTTCCTTGTGATAATCACAGCTCACAGTGCTTTGCAAAAGGTTACCTGCACCAGCCTGAACAATGCAATAGATTTCTACACAGGAAGCAGGAGCCTTTCTTCACAAATTACATCTCTCTGCTGTCTGCAGCAGACAGAGGAGCAAGTGAGAGACAGCACTAGAAAGCAGGATGCCATTGCTGGCAAAACACTTCTAACTAAATCTTCCTTTGAGTTATGCAAAAAAGCATGGGAGAGGAGAGAAGAGGAGCTGACAGAAATGTAGAATTGTCTGTTCATTACCAGAGCTTGTTGGAGGCCTGTTTAGCTACAATTTCAGACTGGAGAAGATTCAATGAAGAATAAGCTCATCCGTTTGTAGCCTCAGACCTATCTATGAAACTTAAATAATGACATTGCAGAACAGTTACATTCCACATGTCTAAAACAGGAACTCATGCCACTGTCAGCCTCATTTGCTACACTTCTGCCCTACATTGCTATTTTTGCTTCTGCTAGAGAAAGTCCTCACCAAAATAGGGTTTTAAGGATTGAAAACTCACTATGTTTTTTAATAGTAGAAACACTAATAACTTCTGAAGAACAAACAAGTGAAAGAAATATATTCTATACAGAAATCTTATGAACACTTTGGTCTTGTATAAATCAAGTTTAAAGAGTGAGGACAGTATGTGTTAATTAGTTTTTGATAAGTCTGCTTGATGAGAGAATTCTGGTCCAACTTGAACAGCTTAACAAATGCATCAGGCAGACTTCTTTAGATTTCTAAAGAAAATAAGTCAGCGTGATAGCTGACATAGGTTAACTCCACCTATTTAAAGTTCAGTCAAGGTAAGACTTTAGAAACAGATCTTTTTGCTCCTTAAAATATTTTGAAATTGTTTATTTTGATTTGTTTTTACTGTTCCTTGGATGACACCTTAAATCTCAGCTAAACAAGCATATTTCTAATGATCGTCAAAATTACTCAACTCCCACAGAAGCCAGTGTCCACCATTTGATGATTCACTCAAGGAACAAGTTAGCTGCCTGTTGGATCTCTTTAACCTATTTGATGGCTTTTCACGTGGGCAACGTGCCCAGTGCAACGAGTCACAAAACTTTCCTATTGTAGCAGCCATGCTTTGAAATGCAGTCTGTTAGCAGCTTTATTACTCACTCTTCAAGAAATGGCATTCACATAATTAGCTATTTATAACTTTGGAAGGGAATATTAAATTAAAGAATGGGATATCACTTAAAAAGAAAACCTGTTCTTTGCCATTGTATCACCTGTAGTGAAAAATACGGATTCAAAAATATGCTGTTCTTGCAGGGACTGGACTCTGTGCATATAATCTGCTATGGTTTTGTTAAAAGCTGTGTCATATCTTCTTAAAGGGTTATTTTAGCTTAGTTCTCTCAAACCCTGAGGACAGAAATTTCCTCTTCAGTTCTCCAATCCAACCTCAGATTGACAGATCCACAAGAGCTAGTACGACAGTTTCTGTTCCCTGCTAACCTGTTGACTGAATCATTTCTCCTGATAAGATATCCTCTTAGAACAAGGACATTTTCTCTGCTATTTCGCCATATGATACAACAAAGAGAGAATATTTTGTATGAAAGGTTTCACAGAACTGATCTCAGGCAATTGCAATTCCGAGCACCCCATCCACACCAACATTTTCCTCTGAGACCTTGAGAGCTTCTCCAGAAACACCTGCGAGATTGAAGGGAATACTATGATAAGGGTATTTCAGTCTTCAACATAATCTCTTACACAGAGAACAGCTAGACTGTCTTTGCTCTACAATTCCATTTAGTTTCAGAGGCTGCAGTGCTCCTTTAATTTTTTAAGGTCCTGCAGCTTCTGCCCTTGTTGGAATGTGGATGAACACTTTGGCCTTGAGTGTAAGGGTATTGTGTGCTTAAGATGCCTTTCCTGGGGTGGCCTGAAATCCTGCTTGAGCTTCTATGGGAACAATTTGGAAAGGCTCTTTCATTTTATGACAATATTTCACAACTAATAGTAGCACTGAACAAATCTCTAAGGCAGATATTATCACGGGTTCCTTCTGCAACAGTCACTCATATACAGTCATTTTTAATAGGTTGTGCTGACTTAGAAATTTTTGTTCTAATTTCTCTGCATCTGAGACTCCCTATATTTAAAGAGGGTACATGCAGGTGCTAAATATTAAGTAAGGACTAGTTTTACCGTTCATAATATTAGAGCTAATAAAATTTACCACCATTATATGACAATTTTTTCATCATTTAATAATTGTTTGCATGAAAGGCTAAGACTCTAGGTAGAATATAAACATTACATCAATTATTTGTCTGAAAATTCCATTATACTATTTTCTTATTCTAGCTACAATTATGAAGCAAAGAATCAAAACATATAAAAGGAAGAATTTTGGTTGACAAGATAGAGTAGGTAAGGGTTTATTTTATATCATATCTTCTACAAGTTAAATAAGATTCCTGACCCTAATTATGAGTGTAGAGGATTAACCACAAGTGCTGAGCATCCTCCTAGGACACACACACCCTGCTGCACCTGCAAGTCACTCTACAGTTGATCAAAAGAAACAGGTGCATTTCAAGACTCCCTCCTGCACTGTGGAAAGCTGGCAATGCTCCATGATTACCATGAAATTGCTAAATGAGTTCTCATTTTTAAAAGCTGTGTCATTGGCACATTAGACATGCATGCTGAAAGTCAAGGACAAATGTAATAGAAATTGACAACATTCTCCACCATGACTGATGCTAGTTATTTTGCATAATTTGTTTATTATTTGGTATGTGTTTGTTTTTTAGAATTTCTTTACAAGCCAACCCCTTGAGGTAACAACAGTAGCAGTTTAATCTCTCCAGGGACATATTTTATGCTATTGAAATCTCACAGAGAATAGCACTACAAAACCAAATAAATTAGATGAGCACTGGAGTTCCCAGGACTGGTGTATGCTATACACAAGCCCAGGCAACTGGCAACTGCCCAATTAACATATATTTCTTTTATTAATAGTGCATATAGATTAAAAAACAAACAAGCAAACAAAAAAACCTACCACCAACAAAATCACACTAAGAGAAATTTAAAATAATATGTTAATATTTATGACAAGGAGTACAGGCTTGCAAAACCAATCAATTTATGCATTTAGGTTTTGATTCCTAGAACTGTTTACTATAATCCAGACTAACAGGAGAGCGCATGTTTAATTGAAAGGAATGTCACAATCCTGTTCTGTTACCATCAAAGTAAGGGGGACAACTTCTAATGTTCAATCACAAGCCTTCAGTGTTCTGCCAGAGTGCTTAGCTTTTTGCAGGAGTGAGCTCTTGATTGAGCTGTTTGTCTTTTCAAATACCAACATGAGAGAAAGTCAATACATGATTGTAAGGTCAATGTAAAAAAACCCCAAAAGCTGCAGTTTAGATTACTACACATAGCAGTCATGTTATTTCAAAGCAGCAACAATTTGGTCATGTGAGACTACTTTTAGTATTAAGCTCTTCATTTTGTCATTGTTTAAGATATTTTCTGCTTCACAGCTGTCTCTCAATCAATCAGAAAGTATTTTGTATCTCTATCCTCTGAGAATCTTAAATTTTTACATTACAAGACACATTGATACACAGATTATAATTTTCACGTGTTATTCATCTATTAATCCCAAAATGCACACATGTGGAGGGAGTTGGATACTGACTATGAAATAAAATTATTTCAAATTTTGTTTCATTTTCTACTTATGGCAGAGAAAATATTTTCTACCAAGTTAGCTGAAATTTGGCCATATCATAAGAACTTACTATGTGCAGCTGCTGTAAATGGGCAATATATGAACTTAGATGCAGATTTCATAATACTGTGGCTCCTTTCAGTCTTATTTTTTTTTACCTCCAGTGATATGACTGAATTATGCATTTTTTACACACTCCCTGTATTACTGCTTACAATAGAAAGACTGAAGAATTCACTTAGCATTTCAGGTAATGTCTAGTTGCTGTTATTTTATAAATTCTGTCTATCAAAGAAGAGCCCTATGACACTGGGAAGTAATTTTTGTAAGAAGTGATAGGAAGTGATGAAAAAGAAGCTGAAAAATTAAGCTACTTCTCTTTTTGTTCTTGCTCTTTTGGACCTAAATATTCATTATCTGGCTCCACCATGGCCCCACATATTGTTAAGCAAATATAGAAACTGATCCTCAGAGGTGGTGAATGCTTTAAGAGTTAAGACATATGAAATTAGTTATTCACATCTTGAAATGAACAAAAGGCATTTTCTCATGTACAGTAATAAGTCTCAAATAATGAAGATATTTTCAAGATTCTAAGCAGAAGCCCAGGTAATGAGCCACAAGTAAGTCACAAGTCCTGCCCAAAATGTTTGCAGGACTGAGTTCACTCTGAGTGCCTTGCACTTTACATCCATGCTGCTTGACCTTTGTCAGTAATTTGTGTGAAGTGTGAAATGGACCTTACAACTATGATAAACAATGAACAGAACACTTAGTGAAAACAATGCTATGGATATTTGTTGCTGCAGGATGTTGACAACTTTTGTACACTTGTATTTAAGCTAAAAGGCAGCTGACGTCCATGAAGTCTCCTAGTGGTTCTGACCCTGTAAGAGTCCACACGAGGAACACAGCTGGAATAGCCCACATATCATTTCTGGCCTGCATAAACTCCTTACATTCTCAGGCAACTAAGAAGAATATTTATATGTGTCCAGGTTTATCATTAGAATAGGATGGGATTCCTCTACAAGGAGATAGTGACACAAAGTTATTAATAATATTGCAGGTGCTGAGCTAATTTTAACCATGTTTCAGAAACATCAGCATAAGAGCAAAACATAGTTCAGGTTGCTCTTTTCTCCCTGTTTGGGGCCAAAAGGGGGGAAAAAAAAAAAGGAAAAAGTGTCTGGTGGCTCTCCTGGAACTAACAGAGTGAAAGTATTGATCAAAGACTTTTAGTCCTTTACTGACAATGGTTCAAACCACTGTTTTATAAAAGGTGTCTGTGCAGGTGCTGTTTCACCTCACAGCATATTCCCTCTAGATGTGCACCACAGTGTGCCAGGCTCTGAGACAAATGCATATCTGGTCACTCTGCCTTAACAGAACACTTATTTTTCACTGCGATATTCTCACCCTGGCAAGGTTGGACTTATGTGAGAAGAAACAAATTCTGTAGGTAAAGCTATGTAAGAAAGATGGGAAAAGCCCCTTCTATTGCCTAGGCAACCATCATCTACATTGCAAGGGGTTTTAATCTCATGCCTTTACACTCACACTTACAGTACAGTTTTCAGAAGTGTTTCACACCAATTATTTTCAGTTATTATATTCAGTAGAAGTCACAAATGGCATAATTACTCATTTGAAGTTTGTCCTTTTGTTTTCAGAGGTGCCTTACACACTTCAGTGATCAAGAAATAGTAATACAGGAGTAATATGGTATGAAAGTCAAACCCTAAATTTGGTCATCCATTACCGAGTTTTATGCATTTAGGCACAAAACAGTGTCTGATTTAAGACATTGTTTAGCATTGAAATATCCTCACCTCTTTTATTCAATTTGAGAAGAAAAAAGCCACCCTCACAAAATTTCTTCCAGCAGTAATTTGCTTATGTTCTCCTGCACGTTCACAGAATGACATGGTGATATTAAAATACATATTACAATATTATTACTACACTTATATAAAAATAACATTAATGAAAAATCCACTGCTATCTTAGCAGCTGAAACAAGGCACTGATAGGTAATTCAGGACTGCACAAAAAAGCCTATAGTCTCAGCTCAAGCATAGCATTTTGGTTCTCAGTAGCACCTCTCACACAAAACTAGGAAACACTTGTAAGGACTATCCTGGGATTACCCCTGCAGCAGGCATTACCTTGGCTTCAGGTGTCATTTACACAACTTGGAAGAGGCAGGTTATTCCAACTGCAATAGCCCTTCTCAAATATTTAATTTCTAGTTGGCCAAATTATACTATTACCCTTTAAGTGCCTGTGCTTGTCTTAGCCCTGCTTTAGAGAGAAATTTTGACACCAGGAACACTCAAAACATCCAAAAGGTCTTTCTTTGGTAAAATATGTGGAAATGTATATTCTGAAAAGTCCTAATAATACTTTTGAAAAAGTGTTACAATACAACCCATTGTATTGATAGTCCTTATACTAACCACTCCTTAAGTAATTGCTCACACCATAGAGTCCATAAGCTCAGAAAGGAAACTACCAGCATATGTTACTTCTGCTGGAATCAGACTTAGCATTTAGAATATTTTCATTGCCACTTTCCAGCTCATTTCATTGTCATTTCCAATCTTTCTGCATCAGAAAAAATACTGATAATCAACCAGGATGAACTCATGAATCATTTAATTTGTTTCAAGTCTGCCCCTGTGCTGGTTTAAAGGTAAACCAGCAGGAGAAATGAACTCAACACAAGAGAGATTATAAGTCAGAGCTACAATTTAA
>JAWWEV010000134.1:59490641-59513889 GCA_035583235.1 Hafferia zeledoni | reverse complement strand
AATAGAGGGGGTAGAATACACAGCCTTGATCACCCCCACACAGTGCCAACTGGTCCCACCTGCTAAACTAGGACAGCCCCCCCCAAAAAATCCTGAGAATAACTAGATGGAGACTCTCAGATTTACTTTTAACTGACAATCTTTGGCATAAATGTAATGATTTTTCTTTAATTAGTGGTACTTATAGTTTACATTAATAAAATGACCTTACAAATTGAGGTAGAAACTTTACAGAGATATTAAGAGACAATACTTTCTACTGGTGGATCAAAGAGCAATTCTCTGGAAACATAGAGAAGGGAGAATAGTGGTGAACATCATACATGAATGAAAGAAAACTGACATTTTATATTAGCAGACTAATTATTCACACTGGAATTTAGAAAGAACATGACTATTATTGCCGAAATATATTTCTTCAGAAAGAAACATATTCCTTCAGACATTTGAGCTCCCCTGCATGAGTGGGATGTGGGTGTCTATTTAGCAGAACAGAAACTCCAATAGTACTATGCTCCCAGTGTCACATTGGGCTTGTGACAGAGGGAGCAGTGATGCCAATTGAATTGTTAATACTACTTTTTGTACTGCAAATCTGTTCACTGAAACCTTGTCAGCTAATTTTACACAGCTGCTGTGTAATTTGTCTCACTGTAATGCACCAGGGATTTGTCCTGGGCAATAGAGGGGAAAACTCAACTGAACAATATTCTCAGTTCAGGTGGTTACAGCCAGGAGCAGGTGTGTAATCTTCAAAGATGTGATCCTGGTTATGATAAAGAATTTTCACTCTGGCTTGTGGCTGAAAAGCAAAACTCTCAAGAAAGAACCAAGCTGGCAAGTAAAGATGAGGTGAAAATCAGAGGGCTGAGAAACCTTTTCAGTCTTTAACTGGGAAATCACTGTCACAGTCCAGAGCAAAATTGCTAGGAAACTTCTCTTTACAGGTGATGAGATGCTCTCTAAGAAGCCCTAGGAATTCTGGTATCTTAATATTTTCATTTTTATTAAATGCAGAATTAAAATAGCTGTTGAAATTGAAGTGTTTCCTCCTGGGTAGTAGGTGCATGTTCAGCAGCTGGACTTTTAAGGAACAAAATAATTTCCAAAACTTGCAGAGATAAGAGTTTAAACCCTTGTGGTAGATGTCTAAGCCCATGTTGCTTGGGGCTTAGCAGCAGTGTCCTGCCCAAACTCTGCTGAACAGAATTCTCAGAAAAGAAATTCTACCTGATGTTTTTTTGTTGTTGGTTTAGTTTGGTTTGGTTTTTTTGAGATCTGAAGTCAAGGTCTGGAAGCAGGATGGTCTGATATGGATGCACTTTAGTGAATGTATTGTGGTGCTTTTAGGCATGCTAAATACTGTAACAGAGGTGTTCCTATGCATGGATGTGGAAAGATGGCTGAGAGGTAAAAATCAGAGGAAACTGAGAAGTTATATTCATACCCTAACAGAAGTTGTACTGGTGCGGCAGTTATAGGGTAAAATGCAGCTTCTAATCCATGGATGGACTGTGGTTGTCATGCTTGAAATTTATTCCATGATGGTTCCCCACACACACAATCTGCAACCATAAGCACTGGCCAAAGGGGGATGGAACAGAGGGAGTTGCTGAGTGGAAACACTACGGCAGGCTCTGTGGAAATCCTTGCTGGCAGGGGAACTCAGTGGTACTTTGCAGCTGGTAAACCACAGAGCACCTATTAACCAAGGGAGATATGAAAAGATTTGTTGATGCTGAGCTAACAATGCTGGTAAAATTAGGTGAAATCTGGGCCCCTTAATACAAGAGAGACACAGAGCTCCTAGGTTAAGGGACGAGAACATCTCTCTTAGGAGGAAAGGCTGAGGGAGCTGGACCTGTTCAGTCTTGGGAAGAAACAACTGACAGAGGACCTCATCATTTTCCGTAAGTATCTGAAGGGAGAGTGTTGAGAGGATGGAACTGTGCTTTTCTCAGTGGTGCCAAGCAATAGGACAAGAAGCAACAGGCAGAAATTGATGCACAGGAAGTTGCACCTGAACATGAGGAAGAACTTCTTTACTGTGCAGTTGACTGCACTGGAATGGATTGCCAGAGAGGTTGTGGAGTCTTCCTCACTGCAGATATTCAAGAACTATCTGAATGCAATCCAGCGGTAACATGCTCTGGGATGACCTTACTTGAGCAGAGAGGGTTGGACTGGATGACTGTGTTCCCTTCCTATCTTACCCATTTCATGATTCCATGATAGCATGTGCTGCTTGCAGGTTTTGATTTTATAGCACTACGCTTTCCTTATCCTCTCTTAAGAAACACTTTGTTTGGAGTCCATAAAGAAATTCACTGAATTTCAGAAAGTGTAAAATACTCAGAATTTTATTGTGGGGTTTTGTTTTTGTTTTGTTTTGTTTGTTTGTTTGTTTTTTTTCAGGAGTCTTTTAGTCTACATCTATAGCAAGAAAAGGCAGAGTAGCTGGACAGAAGTGCCTGGAAAATGCACTGAATGAGACTTAATTTTATGGGGATTTAGGTGCCTAATTCCCACAGGTTTATTTCAAAACCATCTATTTAATAAATACATTCAGTAAATTAAGGCCTCTGCATTAATATATTTTCAGACTATGGTTCATTAGATCATCTAGCCTGTCCACTTGTATTATACCAGCTATAAAACTTCAGCTAATAACTCCCCTAGTAAGCCAAATAGTTTGTGCTTTGTGAATAAATATCTTGGGGAGGGGGGGGGGGGGGAAACCTTTCTGGAGTTGAATACAACCGCAGACAGAAGACCTACAGCTTCATTTTATATGTATGCTACTTATTACTTATTCCAATGACTAAATAATCTCCTTGATTTCTCAACTGAATTTGTGCATCATCTCTTTTAAGCCTTTTACTATAACTTTTTAAAGAACTTTTAGACTCTAAGCTCTATTTTGAAGATATTATGTGCTACTTATTTTTTAAGTTACCTATTGTTGGGTGACTTCTTGAATGAAACTGTTGCTAAGAAAAAAAAATTAAAACTTATGCAAGGGGATTTCAACATACAGGTTTTTCACAATGTGTTCAGAAAAGCCAGTACTTCTTGTTTACATAACAAACCTTGTTATCTTATCTGAATAAGCAACTTCTAAACATGCAAGAGGCAATAAGGATGCCTGTACAAATATTTCTGGAATGGCTCTTGCTACTCACAGATGTAGTCAAAGCATTTTATCTCTACAAACATTCTTACCAATAAAATGTTCTCAGTTGAGTTTTAAAAGATTAGGAAAACAAGAGAGAAGCACTGTGGACACTCTAAAAGTAATATGTGGTATTTGTGTGCATGTATTTTACAGACCATTTAAAAAGGCCATTATTAGCTTAACTTTTCCTGATATGGACAGTGCTGTACTTTTCCTTTGACCATAAGTAAGTCTGTAGACACAGTGTCCAAAGAGCTAACTTGGATTTGAGATACTACTAACACTACCATGCTCTGAAACAAAATACAAATAAGACAGTTCTGTCACTTACTACTGGGATCATCCCTTGCTTAATCAGCAAAAAGTTATTCTGTCAAGAAGATACAGCAGGGCATTCCCTATATCTGCCTACTCAGGGGTAAATGGATTTTGTTGACTTTTCCCTCCTTGTAGCAGTGTCTTGACATCTTTTTTGTTCTTGTACAGCAGATGTTAGTAGACCTTCCACACTAAAAAAGACAAGAAGAAAACTAAGAAAATTGCAAAAACACATTGTGAGTATTTCAGCATTTCAAAATAGCATGATTACCAGTTTCAGAGAGAACTTAAACCATGTGTAAAAACAATTTTAGAAACAAAATTTAATCATGCGACAGTAGCACATATACTTCTGCAGAAATTCCATCCCAAACTGCAAATTAAGTGCAAATTGGAGAATGTGTTGCATGTATATTTTCCTCTATTAAGCTACATTTTTCAGAAAGATCTTTTCTTCCATCCACTAAAGAGCTATCAGATTTTGAAGTGCTATGGAAAATAATACACACAATGGAAGAATTTCAGCCACAGGCTTCTGTAATTACCTTCTCCAGTGGTTTTTTTAAGTTTCTTCTTGCTCTTTCCCATCCTTAGCTGCCACCTGGCACTCTTCCGTCAGCACTAGAAAAGCAGGCCAAGCTTGCCAATGGCATAGTTTGAATGACAGGCTGTGAAAATTCATGCACTCCACAAACACATCCTTTTCCTCTGGAAAAACGGAATTTGACATCTCTGTATTTCTTGGGGTTCTGATGTAAACTCCGCTCCATGGAGCATAAGGCCATGGTCAGTAATTTAGTCCAGCAGACATAAAAGGATCTGATTCATAATTTCAGAACAAATCACATTTTCTTTTTCTTTCTTTCCTTCTCCTTCTTTCTTTTTCTTTCACTCTTTTCTTTCTTTCCTTCCTTCCTTCCAAAAACTGTTTTGCTTCTTTCCAAAGGCAATTTGATATTTTTCACTTTCACATGTGGATGAAGTACATTCATAAGATTTGTCTTCTACTGCTAGATACCTACATTTGTTGATCATAGTTTGTTATCTCAGGTAACACATTTCTCTACATGTTTGAAAAGAATTTTCCATTGGTAAAAAAAATTATTAAGGAATTGTCATTTCTTAAAATAATTTTTTAACCAAAATATATCTAGTACAAGAAGGCATTTGCAAAAGTGATATTGATCAGATCCAGAATGAAGTTCTTTATTAAAAATCAGTAATCCTGCTGCCAAATTTTTATATCACATGGAATTAGGTAGAAAATCCAAAAACCCTGCTTTATTTCATTCAGAACAAGACTTTGAGGCCAAGTTTCCCACATCAGCATCCTATGTTTTAAACTAGAAGACACCTTCTGAATTTTCTGAAATAAATTTTTCCCAAAATTATTTTAACATAGATTTTATACAAAATTAAACCAGTAAACCATAAGGTATTGTTTTGTCCATGTTTTTTAATGAAATTGTTCTTTCATCTTAGTTACTAAATGCATTGTTATCAGAAATTCACACCCTCACTGAAAGACAAGAATTTCTATTTCTCACAAGTGGTGTTTAGGAGACTACATGGGATTTATACAATACCTGTGCCTCCAAAGTCTTTCTTACGATGAAAAATTCAATTGGAATTCACTGTACAGTCATAAATTTAAAAAAATTAAACAAAAACAAAAACCAAATATACCCACAAACAAATAGACAATCTCCTCGTTGTCTTTGGCTCTTCTAAAACCAAAGGCTCTCCTAAATGCCGTGGTACAGCCACCTGCATTGACATCTCCCTTATAAATTCACAGGGCCACCACTGAGTTCAAGAACTCAATGTAATCTGACTGGATTCAATGGAATCAGCTTATATCTATAATGGCAAAATATAACCAAATTCTTCCTTAGCTGTGATTAAAGGCTACAATGACATTGAGCAGACTGCTTCTCCCTCTCCTATTGTTTTCAATTCCTTTCACAGATGTGTATCTTTTCCAGTAGCTTTCACAGATGTCGTTTGAACAAACTGTTCACATTAACATGGAGGGGGATGGGGGTGGAATAGGTGAAAAAAATCTGAAAAAAAAACCCCCACCAAACACCAAAAAACCAAACAGACACTGAGCTCAGGAACATAAATATAAATTAAGCCAAAACAATTCAGTGCATTCCCTAAGTCTAAGTACTATTTCCATGAAGCACTTAATTTCCAAACAGTTCGGGATTAGGTGCTACTTTAGAGACTTTATCCAAAATAATAACAGTGTTATGGGAGTCCAATATTTTCAACAAAGAACTGTTGAGGGGATAGGTGAGTCACTCCAAAACTGCTGAATTCAAAGGCAGCTTTTCTCCTGCACATAGTGCAGCACAGCACAGCTCCCTACAGGTATGTGCACTTTAACAAGTACCATATTACTCCTTCTGCATGAAGTGCATCTATTCTTCCTTTTTGGCAATTCATGCAAAGTTTGGGGCAGTTACCCTAGTGCTGTCTGGACTAGTTTAATAAGATCCTGCAGTGTTTATTAGCTGAGAGAAACAGTTATGTCTCCAGCATTCCCAGGAGTTTATTTTGCCAGGAATTCCTGCTCACACAACAGATTTCAACATTCCTCTTTTAAGACGGGAACAAACAACTGAACCTACTGAGAGTACCCTTTGTCAGAGCTCGATACTATTTTTCTAATAAAACACAGATGATTTATAATATGCTCACATGGGAGACATATTTGGCATATAAAGCAGTTTCAGCAAAATATTCTTGGGTGCCAGAAAGAGGTTTCCTGTGATTTCACAACAAAGGTCTTCTGTTACTGCTCAGAACAGCCAGGGAACTTTTACACACAACTTTAAAACAGCAAGATATTCTCAGTCCATAGCATATTTCTCTGGGTGTACAGCAAAGCCACAATTACTGCAATTGTTCTACCATGAGACAAATCCCTGAAAATTGCCATTGATCAAATAGCAACAGGATACCATTAGCTACATCCATGTTATGGCTGGAAAAATTAATTTGTGTTTCAGTGGTCCTATACACAAGGCTCTGGCACAGATTTCGAGACCCAAAACATATTATCTTCCCAGTGGAGGTTCTGCCAGGATGTGGGGTCTGCCTTAGAACTGCCATTGTCCCAGGAGGGCACAGCTTCCAACATTATCAAATTTTCCTAGGCAAAGACTGCCTAGGCAAGGCATTAGGCACTCTTTTTCTGTCCCAGTCTTACTGTTAGTTCTCCACTACTTGACTCAGCAGTCACAGGTATTTTTAAGCTGACTACAGAGCCAATAGCCTATGTCCAATCAGTCATACTTCAGGGATTCAGGTCGGGTGGAGGAGTAACCATCCCAAAGGGTGGGCAGGAAGAGGCAATCCACAAACAAATATGTAATAAAAAGAATCTCAAAGAAGCCAAACTTCTTAATTTTCTTCCTTTTTGACAGACTTTCAGTGTTACAGCAATAATTCCCCTCACACCTTTCTTTTCTTTTGTGTACATTTAACTCTTTCAATGCACTGATAGAATTGCATCAAGAAAGCAAATTACTAAGGCCCAGATGTCAAGCTAAGCATCCAGGTTAGTGGTTAATTTTTGCCCCTCTTCCCCAGTACATTCTTCTATAATGAAGAATTATAAAAAACCAGTAGGTTTGACCTCACTGAGGTCTTGATCATTTCTGATGATGACTTGGCTTGATTACTTTATGGCTTACCTTTATTTTACTCACTAGAGCTTTGCAACAACACACAATTGCACCAATAAGAGCAGATCTGTAAAATGGAAGATCCATACTTCAGCCATCCCCAGTACAAAACCTGTTTGAAATGAGCTTGAAGGAAAATACTTGTAATGCTAGCCACAGTCACATTTCTTAAGCAAAACACAGGCTAACAGAGTAACTGACTTTATGACAGACAAGAATTCGTGCTGACAAAATTGCTTTTTCAATGTTCACGAGGGAGAATGGGGGAAAAAACATTCCTGTGGGATAAAACACATTGATCATTTTATCAAGTTTCATAAGCTGTATGTTTCATATGCTACTTGTGTTACTCCCTCCCCTATGTACAAAACATACACAGCAAAAATAAAGCTCTTCCACCTTTCTGAGTAACAATAGTCACGCTATTTATTTTAAATATTAAATTTTATAATTTTATTCATTTCAGTTGTCTACAGGGCTGAATACACTTTGTATAGCATTTCAAAGCATGGCAACAAACCATGAGAAGCAAGACAGCAACTAAAAAATGTAATATAGATTAAATCAGACTAAGAAAGAAATAATATATTGTAGTATATTTAAGGTCTAATTACATCAGAACTTTGTCCTTTGTTACTTACAAGTGCTCAAATTGGAAGCAGTTACTTTTACTCCACGCAGCAAAGTTTCATGAAAGAAAACATCAGTCCATCTGATCTACAAAAGTCTATCACCTACAAAAGAAATATGTTACATGGCCAAATGACAGTTCAGCAGTTTCAAATGAGACCACATCATTTATTTATTGTCCTGAGATAAATTACAAATCCTTCTGCAAGTCAGACTTTAGTAAGAGTCCCATATTTATCGAATTACATGCATGAAGCATGCAGAATACATGATCTTCTATTTATAAAACACACAGCATCTAAGAAATGGTTCTTTGCCAGCAATAAAAATAATAAATCACTGTGCTCTACCAGTTCAACTCAGGCACCACCTCTTTATCTCCTGTCATAGACACTCAAAATGTCTTACCCAAATAACATCTAAAAGTAGGACACCCTAATATTTCAGTTAAGGTCTTAATTCCAAGATTTCCCATTAAAAATTAAGAGAAGCTAAAAAGAGATGGACCAGAGAAAAACGACTTTACACAACTGAACTTCAGAATAAACACTTACACAAAGGAATTTCCTGTGAGATTTCATACCAACTGTACATCATCTCTTGGCAGGGGGAGAAGGTGGAAATAAAAGCTGCATATTGCCCAGATTAGAACACAGCTCTAAGATGTTGAGTCTATTGCTAAATGCCTTCAAATCTGAGATATCAGAAAAACAGAGGAATCATTTAATGAGACATTAGAAGTTGCTACTTCATAGACCAGTTTATTGCTTTCTTATTTCCTTTAAACAGAATTTTTTCTATGCTCCTTCTTTTATAAACCTAAGGAACATTCTCAAGCAGGTCTCTCATTACATTTATTTGGAAATCAGTATTTTAAGACAATAATGGGAAGACAGTAAGGGTAATAAAGTTTTATTATAACTATAATGGTAAATTTTAAGGTAAGAATTGTTTATTTGAAAAATACACAGTTCATCCCTTCTTTTAGTGAACCCGAGTTAAAGTAGCTTTCTACCTCACTGCGTCAACACCAGTACTGATAGCTGATGCAAGTACCTCTCTATGTTTATTTGATGTAATAATTATCACAGGAGCTAATCACCTTTGAATCTAAATGTAGGAGTTTGCATTAGTAGGAATGTCTCTTTTCTAAGTTATTTCAAACACAGACTTGACTGTGTGAGGTTTAACACGTCTGTGATGTGTAGCAAAATTCTAGGACACTTCTGTATCTGTCATGCTGCAACTTACTAAATTTCATCTCAGTTTTCTGTGGAACTTTTCCAACTTCGGCTGAAAGTTATTCTGAAAAAAACACCCATTTGGCTTTAAAAATGTACTCAGTGACACTTACATTTGCATCTGTTAACATTCTCAGTGTGCTGAGTGCCATTCCTAAAATACCACAAATGAATAAATTCATAGGAGAATCTTGGGGATTTTAGAGACCTAAATTTTAGATCATCTTCTACACTGAAATGCAGATCTTTCAAATAAGTCACCTTAGCATGGGGACAGTTCAATGTTCAACAACTGGGGGCTCAAAGTTCCTTGAAAAAGGATTTAGAGTCAGTATGCTAGATAGCTCCGAAAAAGAGAGTAATTTAAGCTGCATTTCTTGTTAGCATCCTAATGTTCTCAGAGATTCACAACACTAAGCTCTTTTTTTCAAATGCCAAGAACACGTCAAGTTGTTTCAAACAAAAAAGGAGCTGACAGTCAGTAGTTCAGCACTGGGATTATTCACCAGGAGTGTGGGAGCACAATGCTGCAATGTCAGTTGAGCAGCAACCTGGCATGGGGAATTTCTCACTGACTCCTTTCAGAGTTCCACTCCAACCAGAACACAGGGTCAGAACTCACCAGAAAGGCAGAGATGCAGCAATGACTTCTGCAGAGTACCTTCCCACTTTAAAATGCTGACATCTCACAGGTCTACACCTACACCTTCAACACTTGCCCATTGCAAGCCAGTTAGCCCTACTTCATTATTGTAAATGCAAATAATTCAGCTAGCCCTCCTTCACCATCACAAATATTTCCTTCATCTGCCCCTTTCCCTTTCCTGCCTCTACCCTCCAGATTTCACCCACCAGTTTGGAAAGTACTGATTCAGCGATCAAAACATTTTTTGGCACAGAGGCAGGAAGCCAGCCCTCTTACCTCCAAGTGATTATCTGAGTGAAAGCAGCAAACTCGTGTGAATTTTCATTTCTTGTTCTAGGCCAATGCACTGTTAATTATTTCATGCCTGAGCACATCTGTTGGCTGGAGACTTCCAGGTAAAGTAGGTGAAAATTTTGTGAACCTTGGCAGGGCTAAGGCCTTAATCACCTGCCAAGTATCTCGATGCTGTGAAGACTTTGCTGGCTTTAACAGTGAACCAACAGCTTTCCCAGAGGAAAGCTGATGCAGAAGTTTTAGACACCTGCAGGGTAAGGCACAGATTTTGTTCATGACAGGGGGTGTCTGCAAAATTAACTAGCTCCCCTGTCAATCCGGCTCCCAACATCTCAATCAAGTACTTACAAATGAGACAGTAGGACACCAAACACTATTGCAATTTGCACACATGACAGGTTCAGTTTCATTTAAATACCCAAAAATAACTAAGGAATGTTATTGTTCTACTTTTCCCCTGAAGATCCACATGATCACACTCCTCATCTGCATAATCTGCTTGCATTTCCCCAGTGACTGGTGCAGGAGCTGTCCATACTGGAGTAGCATCCCTGCTCCTCAGAGCTGAGAAGTGTTGTTTGGCAGTGATTGAGAAGTTTGGACTAACAAAAAGACTGTCAGCATTACAATACTCATGATATGTTCCATCTTCAGAACTTCCCCCCACCTGCCAAAGTCTTGCAGTGAATGATGCAATTAAAATTTTGGAATCGCAGGCATGGTGATTGAGTGCTCAACTTCTTATTTTCTCTGGCAGCTACTCAACTCCTTTGTCCAATTATGGCAGGAACCAAATGAATTGCAAGTAAAATGAATTTTCCCCAGAGCTTTTCCATTTTATCAACATATGCTTCAGGTTCTGAGGACACATTAACACCATTGTGTCTTTCATAGACATGATTTCAAATTACTATTTCCTTCTGAAAACTGATAACTATCTAAAACACTGGAAGAAGAACAAAAGAACCTTGAACATAGTGTTCCTATCTGTTGAATATAAACATTCAGAAAGATCAACTGAATTGTGTTTACATCACTGAAATTATTTTGAATACTAACTTTACACTTTTAAGAAATATTTTTGGGATATGACTTATACTCACTGCTCTTTATCATTTTTTTGAAAATATTTTAAGTTGACTACTTTCGACAAAATATGTCCAATACCATAACCACTGAAGAGTATCGCAATCATTTTCACAAGCTGGTAGTTTATTTCAGTAGCATCTGCTGTAACTTTTTTCAGAATTTGTAGGAATTGCATTTGTGTGCAGGCACAGGAGAAGTTGGCGTTGAAACCTTGCTATGAGTTCTATTGAAAAGGGTTTGAAACTAATTAGATAAAGTCAAGCATCAGAAGAAAACAGTTTTAGGTTCTTTGTCAAACAGAAGGTGCATTTCTATGCATGTGAGAGACCGAAATGTTAGGGCTTAATGAATCAAACCATCAGCCATTTTCAAAAGCAGCAGAGTGCATTGCTGAGGCCAGGTTTGCACGCTCCAGCTGAAGGGGAGGATGAGAGGTTTTGGATGAGTGGTCTGTATCTCTGTATGAGAACAGGCCAGTTGCAGAAGGGGTGAGCACCATCATCAGAGGATGACCATTACAAACCAGCCTTTGTTTACCAACAGGATGGGTTTGAGCCAGATAGAGGAGAATAATTATAAGAAACAGATCCTACAGAGGTGGGATAATGCTTTTTTACCATGCTAATGTGCTTCCTTACACAACTGGCTAAGGTGTAAAACTCCCTTCCAGGGGAAGTATTGGGATATTCACACATATGCCTAAAGGTATTCAAGCCTTCTGATGGGCTCAACTATGTATGTATGGCCAAACCGGAAGGAAGATTTGGGAAGGGCTCTCCCCACGTGGGTGTGCCCTTCCAACCAGAGCAGTGGAATTTTTTTTTTGTTTTTTTGTTTTTTGTTTTGGTTTTTGTTTTTTGGTTTTTTTTTTTTTTTTTTGGTGAGGCACAGCGCGCGCAGAACTGGCCCCAGCATTTCCTTCATGAGTATTTCAAACCACCACGTAATTAAGAACGTGGAACCTCCCCTGCCTGAGCTGGATTGGGGCAAGACTGTTCTCAGGGGTTTTGGAACTTGCTCTAAGAGTGAGTACCTGGAGAGGAGCATCTTGGGAACTAAAGAGACAGGAGATAAGAGAGAGACAGGCTCTCTTTGTACCTGCTTTTTGCACACTGGAGCACTGCAGACTCTTGAAGTCTTTGTCAGGGTGCTCAGCCATTTCCTTCTCTGTCCAACCGAGCCCAGACTCACAGTCAGATGGACACCTTTGCTGATTGTTTCATGACAAGGCCAGGGAAACCACCATTGCACTGGGTTTCAGAGCCATTTTGGAGCTGTTTCACAGTGGCCCAGAGTTGCCACCACTTCAGCTAAAGGGCTGCCCCATCTCAGCCGCAGCCATTTCACTCTCTCACCCACCCAAAGTGCCACCACTCCATGGCCCAAGCTTGCCCTGTCCTGCCAGACTCCAGCACTGCCCCCAGTGAGTCGCGGCCCCAACACCCACACAGTTGGTGTGCTGGAACCGACACCATCACCACAGCAGCAAAAGGATTCCTCAGACAAAATATCCTTCCAGGTTTTGTTTTAACCTTGGGGGAAGGAAGTAGCTTAGTAATATTTTTCTGCTGTTGTTTTTTTTGGGGGGGGGTTTTCTCATTTTTAGTAAAACCATTATTTTTCCTTTCATTCACACTCTTCATAATTCTTTCCCTCTCTATACTGGGGGAGGAGAATAAAAAGGGAAGAGTTTATCTCATTAGAGGTCTCAACCTCGCAAATATATATGTATATATATATATATATATATATATTTTAGTGTCGTTAAACTAAAACAATGTTCTTAAAGATTCTTTTTGTAGCCTGTATTTGCTGAGTTTAGACTAATGGGTTTGTAGTGCCTCTGTGACTTCCTTACCTTGCTTTTAACACAAATGCTCTATGTGTTGCTCTACTGTCATATGGTACTAGTTTAAATGAATTACTACAGTTAGTTAAAACATTTTCAGCCTGATCTGTGGCTTCATGTGCTAAAGCTTTTGATCTTCTAGGATGGAGATATCTGCTCATCACTTCCCTGTTTAAGTGTCTTAAGCTCTGCACCTTCTCCTCAAAGTTATTATTGTTTCCACCGGCCATTCTGCTTTTGCACCATTTCTATTATAACCTTTAATTAATTTGTGAAGTGGGACCTTGGGGTCGTGATGGACAACAAGCTGCCATGAGCCAGCAGCATGCCTTGTGGCCAAGAAAGCCAATGGGTTCATTAAGAGAAGCATTGTCAACAACTCAAGAGAGGTGATCCTGCCCCTCTACTCAACCCTGGTGTGCTACTTTAAAGGTAAAATGGCAGGAGAAATGAACCCAACTCAAAAGAGATTATAAGTCAGAGTTACAATTTAATAAAAAGATTGCAATAAATGCAATGATATAGAGAAAGAATTGGTTTTAACCTACAAGAAACAGATGTATAACCTAGCACCCTGGGACACAAACAGAATGGTGTTCATCAGCCACTGTGCTGAGCACCACATGGTCCCCCTGAGTACAAAGTAAAAGGAAAGGAAAACTTGTTGGTGAGGACAATGGTCACAGTCTGGTTGAGAGTGGCAGTTGCAGTCTTGTTGAGGTCCTGGTAGTCCTCTGGATGTGACAAGTGGTACCAGTATTCCCCAAGCCACAAGATTATATATGCTCAGATTCAGGTGTGAATGCCCAGTACCTTCCCCAGGGTCAGAAGTTTCACAACGGGTGATTTACTCTCTGAGTCACAAGATAATTTTGTAATTCTTGATGGCCCATTAGCAGGCATGACCCCTCAGGCTGGATGTGGAGGTGTTAATGCCTCCCCAGAGCGGACTTATCACACATTGGTGTTTCCGAGGGTTCTCTAACATCCAGATTGTAGCCTGAGGTGTCAGGTGTGCCCTGGGCAGCTTCTACAAATGATCTATTATCAACAGTTTGTTAGAAATTACACAGAGGGTGTAGAATATACAGCTTTGGTTACACCCACACAGTGATAAACTGGTCCTGGCTGCTGAACTAGGATGCCTGGTGTGATGCGTTTGGAATGCTGTGTCCTGTTCTGGGCCACTCGGATGGAGTTCCAGCAGAGGTCTACAAAGATGATTAGAGGACTGACGTATCTATCTTATGATGAAAGGCTGAGGAATTTGGGCCTGTTCAGCCTCCAGAAGAAATGGCTGAGAGGAGATCTCATCAATGTCTGTAAGCATAAAGGGAGAGTGCCAAGCAAATGGATACAGGCTTTTCTCAGTGGTGCCAAGCAATCAGACAGGGAGTAATGGGCAGAAATTCATGCAAAGGAAGTTCTTTACTGTGCAGACAACCAAACACCAGAAGAGATTGCCCAGGGAGGTTGTGGAGCCTCTTGCACTGGAGATATTCAAAAGCCATCTGGATACAAACATGTGCAATTTGCTCTAGGATGGCCCTGCTTGAGTTGAGAGGTTGGACCAGATGACCCACTGTAGTCCTTTCCAATCTTATCCATTCTGAGATTCTATGACTTCTCCACTTCTGCTGACAGCATTCTTTTCAATCTTCATTGTTGAGTTGTCCCATTTCTTTTCTTGTTCTTTTTTGTCTCGGTGGATAAAGGATCTCTTCATTCTCATTTGAATTTCCTGGAAAATTTTAAATGAGCTGCCTTACTATTATTATTTTGCTTTTAATAGTTCTTGAGGCATCCCAGTACTTCCTAACCCCAAATATATTCTTTGCTAATCCGCAAATTCCCCTTTTTTCTCTGGATTACTATAATTTGAACTATTTTAATGCTTAGAAATTATTCATTTATTTTAGTTCTTCCTACTGGAATATTAAAGCAAACAGCGTTATTGAAGTTTCTCAGCTGAAGATGAAACTTTAAGTAATGCATCATATTAAAAGAGTGCTAAAAATGCTTATGCAGGAAGCAATAGGTTTTCAATGGAAATTCTGCCATAGTATCTTAAACCATAGCCAAAGGCAGAAGAGGTAGACATGATCTCCAAATTTTGTCTATAAATCTGGATTTGAAATTTCAGTGTGGCCTGCATGTCAGCTGGTTTGGAGGCTGTACATTTTGATTAAATTTTGAAAAAAAAATGTATGACATGCACCTTCTTTGTATTCATGATATGTCTTGGAAGTCTCTACATCAGCATCCGCATGAATTATTTCCATATATTTTCTTCCATGTTAGTTCTTAACAATTTTTCTTTGTCATAAATACCCCTTTGTCTATATTGAAGAATAAAGTCCATAGGGATCTCATGACAAAAGTACTGCACTTCAGTCGGGGCAACTCCCTGTATCGACAGAGACGGGGAAATGAACAGATCAAGAGCAGCACTGCCAAGAAGAACTTGGGGGTGCTGGTGAATGAGAGGCTGGACATAAGCTAGCAATGTGCACTCGCAGTCCAGAAAGGCAAACGTGTCCTGGGCTGCATCAGAGCAGTGTGGCCAGCAGGTGGAGCAAGGTGATTCTGCCCCTCACTCCACTGTCATGAAACTGTAGCGTCCAATTCTGGGGTACTCAGCACAGGAAGGACTTGGATCTGTTTCATCAAGTCCAGTGGAGGGCCATCAAGAGGATCAGAGAGCTGGAGCACCTTTCCAATGAATACAGGCAGAGAGAGTTGGGACTGTTCAGCCTGGAGAAGAGAGGGCTCCAGGTAGACCTTAGAGCAGCCCATCAGTAAAGGGACCCTCCAAGAGAGCTGGAGAGGGACTTTTCACAAGGGCATGTTGTGATAGGACAGGAGGGATTAGGGTAGGACAGGCTTTAAACTAAAAGAGAAGAGATTTGGATTAGATATTAGGAAGAAATTCTCTACTGTGGGGGTGGTGAGGCACTGGCACAGATTTTGTGGAGAACCTGCAAATGACCTGTCTCTGGAAGCACTCAAGGTCAGGCTGGATGGAGCTCTGAGCAACCTGATCTAGTGGAAGATGTCCCTGCCTTTAGCAGAGGGGTTGGAACTAGATGATCTTAAAGATCCCTTCCAAACAAAAATATCCTATGGCCTATGATTGTGTGATTCCATAAAAATGATCAAAACTTTTTTTTTCAAATATCAAGAAATAAATAACACTTCTGTTCATTATTAATGGTTTAAAAAATGAGGCATTATTTCTGAGTCAATAAATGTGTTTGCAGTAAAAAGATGATCACTTGAGAGTTCTATGCCTCATTCTACTAAACAAATTTAAATTAAATTGGGATTAATAGCAGAAATTCATCTGCTAATTATGTCAATTAGAGTGTCATAGTGCTTCACAACTCTGAAAAATATTTAAATGCCCACTATTTGGTCTTTATTGCATGCTATTTATAAAGGCCATGTCTTAATGCTTAAATAAATGCTTACCCTTACTTCCAATTGACACATTAACTTCAGATTAACTTTATTGATGTAAGCATCTAAATACCATCTTTCAGACTAATACAGAAATTGTACTGCTTTTTTTCAACTAATGAATGCAGATATAGAAACAGAAGAGATTATATGATGATATAATCTAAATTTTTAAAAGGAAACATTTGGATCAACATTTTCTATTGTAGCCACACTACCAGCATGAAACTTGACTTTACAGTGTGCTCATTCCTTTTTTTAAGAGTGTTTCACTTATTTTAAAAAGGTTGTCTTTAAATGTATGAAGGACATTAAAAATATGTTTTAAAAATCCACAGCTGACATTGTCATCCTCTTTTCCATATACAGTGATTATAACCTTTTTTTTAAAACCCTTTTTTAATGTTTTTAAAGCAAATTACACACTGGTCATTTTAAGCTTTTACTGCTGGATTTTATCACTCAAACTGCCAAGAAATGCTTTGTGTATGTCAAGAAGCAATTTACTGGATTCTCTGAAATAGCAAGAAGTTAGTGCCATCTATAGACAGAACTTAATATTGAAAAATATTAGGAAAAAAATTATAGGCTTAGCAAACCAGTCATATCAAATAAAGCAAAGGTCGTTCCACAGGATAAAAATTAATAGAAAAATGCCTCAGATCTGCTCAGTGTTTCTAGTTTTTCTAAGAAGCACTTCAATACAGATGAAGACTTTAACTGATAACAAAGCAATTTAATTTTCTTTTAAGTAATCCTGTGAACTCACTTTAGCACAGCCATGTTTAGAGTAACCCAACAGTGGTTACACCATTACTGAGTCATTTCATGTTTTATTGTTTTACTGCTCAGTTGAGCTGCCTTCTATAGTTATTATAATGACTATTACTACCTGCAAATCTAATCTTGCAAAGCTTAAGCACCTAAGTTTAATTATATGAATAAGTCAATTAACTTCAGAAGTAATTTACGTGCTTTGACTTGCAGGAGCATGCTCATAGATTATAAAATTGTCTGTTGTATGCAACTTGTTTCCCTTTGCTGCAAATCTTCTCTCCTGGTTTTCCATGAAACTTAAAATTATATATATTTAATGAAAAGATGATATTGCAAAATAGATAAAATGGTGTGCTAGTAACCAAAATCTACATAAGTACCTGATTAGAAAATTACCAGCAGAGTGTTACTTTGTAAACTGTATTAAATATCCTAGTCTGTAATTTAGGTGGTGTAAATGTATACATAAATCTGTCTTCTGGTAGTTTTCATTTCTATTAAAAAAAATAAATTTCTATGCCCAATCCATTTTTCCAAGAAACACTTTTTAAATTAAATTAGGTTTCAAATCAAAAGCAATGCCATAGTGCCAGAAATGAAACTGGGATTCAATTTGTTGAAGTTATACTGAGGAAAAACATTGCTGTTATTGGGCATAAAGGATTGATATTTTCATTATTGTCAAAGGACAAACCCCACCTTCAAGCCCTTTGGGGCAACCTCCTTTCATTAAATCTCCATTTCTATCCTGAGAGTAAAGAGGAGTAGGGGCCTGGATACACCTGGCAGATGATTCTGTGCTCAAGTTGGAGATGTGCAGAGCAGCAACAGGGCAAACAGGAACACGGTGCAAAATGTTCTGTGGTTTTGCAAAGTAATAGCTGCAAAACCCCCAACTGCATAAAATACATCACATGAAAAAAAAACCCTCACATGAAATATCTAAATGGCCTGTTTTGGAGTTGAAAGGTGAGGTCAGGAAACTGCATGTTGTAAGTGGAAAATTCAAATATTTAGAAGTAATTAAAAAATAGAGACTCTCTTTTTAAGAAATAATCATATAATTGACATTACTATGCCAAAATTGTATGGTACATCTGAATTGGCTTTGGCACCTTCAAAGGGCATGTCTCTGTATTATTGCATTCAATTCCATAGCTCATGTCTGAGCAGCAATGCTTCTTGGAACACACACATCCATAGACATACAGGTATAAATATATATAAAATGTCAGGAATAAAATTGCTTTAAAATGTCTACACTTTTGCTGCTATAAAAATTTGATGTGATAGTAAAATATGAAGCATTACAGTACACATTTAAATTCTTCAGTAGAGGCAAAACAATTTCACAAGGAGTTTTCTTTCTGTCCAGCTCAGCACAATTGTAACCAGGGTAAAGAGTTTCTAAAAGGAATTAGGTTGCTTAAATTTGTTTGACTGTCAAGCTTATATATTTTCTCTCTCCTTCCATTTATTCCAAGTGTATAGACAAAATTCCTTCTTAACTAATCTATTCAAGAGGCAGATTTGTTACTAAGCTTTGAATTTTCTTCATCTCATGCTAGTCAAAGAAAATGTTGCAGTGTATCCTCAGATGTTAGCAAAGGCACGTGTGGTGGAGCCATACATCTATTGTGACAAAGCTCAGCAAGCTGGACATTAGCAAAGATGGATGAATGAACAAGTGACTATAGGTAATGCCATAAAGAAACAGAATTCCCTGAGAATCTGATGATTTCATTTATTTTGTCCAAAGCTTTTATGATGTTCCTTGGCATCAGCAGCTTTCTTTTGATAAACTCATGAGCAACCCTTATTTCCAAACTGCTTCAGAAAATAAAAATGGTGCATTTCAAATGGAGAGGCCTAAGTGGAATTTGGGGCAGCCTGATAAGAAAACTTAAAACAATGGACAGCACTTGATGCACTTGTTGCTTCCAGGAAAAGAAATTTCTGTTTTATCCCTCACTTAACAGATCTGTTTAAGGAAAATTTAGAAAAAATGGCTTAAGTCCTAGGGTTTTTACAACACTTCTACCACCTGAATAGTGTAGGCAAATAGTTCACTACATTTCATTTGTCTCTCCTTTATTGAAGCCTGGGAGATTCATAGATAAAGACTATTTGTCAAAGAATTTTCATATATTTTCAACAGATCTGAAAATCTGAAACTGATGTAAGTAACTTCCATCCTTTTCTTTTTCATGTACAGCATTGATTCCCAGTGAGAGTACTGCTCACAAACATATATTTTAATATCCTTTCAAATGAAAAATGATGAATACTTAACTTTTCAGTATGATTTTGATAAAAATATTCTTACTTTAAATATTTATTTAGAAAGAAAGGAATTATAAAATTATACACACATGGGATCTGGAAGAAAATTAAGAATGTGGGGCTTATCAGTTTTTAAATGTCTTAATCAAGTAAAATTACAGTTTGACTTCAGGCTGCTTTATGAAGTCCAAAACCAAGGAACTGGAGACGATGGTCAACACTTGCTGAGGCTAATGAGACTTGGGGCATGGGATCAGGCCAAAAATGTCACGTTTTTATGTACAGTTCTGAAGTGAGTCAGTAAGATAAAAATCTCGTATGTTGGAGGCCTTTTCTAAGACCATAAACACTTGAAACACTTTGAATAGTAGGACAGCCAAGATGAACACAAAAAGAGGACACATCAAATAAACCAGATTCTTGATGAGAATTATGAAAAAATATTCAGAAAAACAAAGCAGTAAATTTTTTTCAATTGAACTCATATTTTTATATTTTTTAAACAGAAGGTGTAACAAAGAGCCTAAAAATACCTTATTAGCAATTGGGCCATCACACATAAACATGAAGATAATCCAGAAAAAATTCAGTAATATATACCAATAATAAATATGATCATGGGAAAAAGGTTTTCTTCCAGCACCACTTGAATTACATTAATTGTTTTAATGTTTCCCCATAAATCACTCACATACTAGTAGAGTGAAAGCTTATACTCTCCTAAATAATATGCTTTATAGCATATCTATTGCCCTATAAAACCAATTTCAGATCTATGTAGATATATGTATGTGTATGAGTAATAGTGTTAAATGAGAGGATAAGATAATTTGATGAATGTATTAAGAAAAAAAAAAAAGCTTGGAAAAACATTCTGTGAAGAAATTGAATATAACCAAGTATCAGTGTTTTAGGGGAGTTAGAGGAAGGAGCTTTTTCTTTGTTTTAAAGGAAAAAATGAAGCAATTTTGAAAGGCTGAGATATTTCCCTGCTGTGGTCTGTAGTCCTTGCAATATAACTTTATTGACTCTTGTGCTGTTTTGAATTTGTATGAGGCCATTTATACCATTTATGAAATCTCATATATTACTGTGAAGCACATAATGTGGTTATGTAAAATGTGTTTTAGTTGCCAAGGAAAATAGAGAAGAAAAAAAAAATAAAAACCTTGGTGTCTTGGGGAGATTTTAGTATGCACCAAGCTTTAGAGGATGAATACGAAGCCAAATCCAACCTGAATGCTTTGGGTTTGCCCTGAGGCCTAGAAAGAACTTTTTTCTTTATGTACTCTGCCTTCACTGAAGATAGATGTCTATATAATATTGAGAAGCTATATATAAAAAAGTAAAAGTCATCAACCAGAGCCTTGTCCACCTTGAAAAAAAACAGACTATTTCTACTGTCTATCTGTAAAATGTAGATTCTTTCTTACTAGAAAGTTAAAAAAAAAAATAAATTAATTAAAAAAAATAGAAAGAACAGTATAATGTGGAATAGTGTGCTACTGGATAATCCCTTCCTATGGAAAGGGATTCAGTCAGTCTTCTACAGCAAATGCTGTAGACTTTTATTCAATATGAAAGTATCCCAGCTTCATGTAAAGGGAAGTTACAGAGTATTTGAAAAGGTAAAGTGATGGAAGGAGATTAAGGATTATTCTGTGTCCCTTGCATGAAAGAGCTTTGCTGGAGTTGCAGGAAGGAAAGTAAATCTGTCTAGAAGTACCATATTATCTAGAGGTAAATTGGATGTTAACTAGGTCAAACTCCACACAGTCGTAATTCTGCTGTAGAAGAATTCAGTGTGTCAGCATGGTAGCAGCTGACTCTCCCACACCAGAGAACAGCAGCTTACTTATGGGGCATGAGAAATGAGACCCTGCAAGAAATTTCATGATCAGCCCACTTGAAAATAACAATGATGGAGTAGCTAACCAATTTACAATCCAAATAATTAAAATACTGTTCAGTGTTGTAGAAATCTGTGAAACAAACCACCTACAGGAATGCTAATAGTTAATGATGATGCTCATAAAATTACAGATAGAGTAGCAATTATTTTCTTAGTTTAAATACAAAGAATATAGTCCATGTGATGACTAATAATATGAGAGGACATTTTTTTCTTCTATCAAGACAAAATAAAACATGAATACTTACCAGACAAAATGCTATGCTCAGGAGTTTATTGAAGTGAGTGGAAATAACTATTTTGCTGCTTTTATTATACAGGAATATTGCATAATTTATAATAGAATTGTTTTGATGTGCCATTTTGAGCATTAAGCCTCCCAAATATTACCTTCAATTTTCTCTTAAAATCATAGAATATCACAGAATATTTCATGTTGGAAGAGATCCATAAGGGCCATTGCTCTTCAGAGGACAACTTAAAACTAAACCATATAATAAGAGCATTCTCCAGATGCTCTTTGACAGGTTTGGTTCTTTGTCATAATACACCACAAAATGGTTTATGTTTTAAAGCTCAGTCATGTTCTGGACAGTGTGTACCACTACTCTTCAGCAGGACACCATCTACAGCACTGGCAGGGCCAAACCTAGGGCCAACAGAAAATCCTTGTCCAAGTTTACCAGTGGTAAATTCTCTACTGGCTTTGGCTGCTTAACTCAGTTCTAATGTTGGAAATTGAGAGTAATGCTACCAAAGATAATCTCTTGTAAAGCAATGTTTTCAAACCAAGGAACATTCATAATTACTTTGGAGTAATCTCTTCATAAGGAAGAAAGATTGAAGAGGACTTAAGTAGTTACAATATCTTTTGTTATCACAAGACTAATTTTTTTTTTTTTTTTAACAATAAAGAAGACTACTTAAGAAAATGGACTTGATAAACAATTTATGTCCAAATCAAAAGATGAATAATCTGTTTGCAACTCATGCAGTTACTGTTTGGCAGTTATCATCAAGTTCAAGTTTGCAAATTAAACAGAAAGAGGGACGTTCTTTAAATGAGCATACATAGTTTAGATGACCTTGTATCTATACTTAATGATTTACCAATTTCTGATGTATTACAGAATATGCAGAATATGCAGAGTTGGAAGGGACCCACAAGGATCATCGAGTGCAACCCTTCGCCCTGTACAGGACCATCCCCAAGAGTCACACCATGTGCCTGAGAGTATTGTCCAAACGCTTTTTGAGCTCTGTCAGGCTTGGTGATGTGACCACTTCCCTGGGGAGCCTGTTCCAGTGCCCCAGCATCCTCTGGATGAAGAACCTTTTTCTAATAGCCAAACTAAACATCCTCTGAGACAAATTCAGGACATTCCATCATGTCCTGTCACTGCTCACCACAGAGAAGAGATCAGTGCCTGCCCCTCTCCCCCTCACAAGGATGTTGTAACTGCAATGAGCTCTCGATTTCCTCTTCTCCAGGCTGAACACACCAAGTGTCCTCAGCCGCTCCTCATACAGCTTCCCCTGAAGTCCCTTCATGATCTTCACTGCCCTCCTTTGGACACTGTCTTATAGCTTAGTATCTTTCTTATACTGTGGTGCCCAAACTTGCACACAATATTCAAGGTGAGGGCACCCCAGTGCAGAGCAGAGTGGGACAATCCCCCCCCTCGACCAGCTGGTGATGCTGTGCCTGATGCCCCCAGGACACAATTGGCCCTTCTGGCTGCCAGGGCACTGCTGGCTCATATTCAACTTGCCAGTGACCAGCATCCCCAGGTCCCTTTCCATGGTCCTGTGGCGTAATGGTGAGCACTCCGGTCTCTGACTCCCAAGGTCACGAGTTCGAGTCTCAGTAGGGGACCGCC
>JAWWEV010000134.1:59475195-59490541 GCA_035583235.1 Hafferia zeledoni | reverse complement strand
CTCCGGTCTCTGACTCCCAAGGTCACGAGTTCGAGTCTCAGTAGGGGACCGCCACGGCAGTTAAATGCCTCCCTGCCATCCCATCCCGTCAGATCTCGGATGTTCAGCAGGGTCAGACCCGGTTAGTACTGGGTGCTGTAGACAGTCCTAAGGACTTCACTGTCACTGTCCAAGTTTGCTCGGCCGTGGCAAATGAACCTTAGGACTTAAACGGTGGGGCCAGTTCTGCGCATGCTGAGCCTCACCTAAAACATCCACTGCGCAGGCTCAAAGGGCACACCCACGTGGAGAGAGCCCTTCCCAAATCTTCGTTCACGAAGATTAGGCCATTAGTTTATTTAGGGTATCTATGTAATCACTTAGAGATCTACATTGACACTGAAATACAGACACTTAGGCTGTATCCACTATTGAGTGCATCCATAAAAAATTGAGTTTACCATGTATTCCAATGAACTTAACCTATATCTACCTGAATGAAGGCAGGAACTCTCTTTTGTATCTCAGATATGAGATGAATTCTTGACACAGCAGCACCAATGCAATTTCCTCTTCCTCTCTTCTCAGAAGTATCTTAGTTATTTTGTCCCTCCCTGTTCTGTTCCAAGTCACTCAGCTGTTTTGTTTATGGCTGCAAAAATCCCTGGCTGTCTTGCTTTACACTAGTCAAAGTTCCTTCTCTGGTTTATACATATTTTCACAGTTTCTAAGAAACTTGATGAAGGACAGATAGCAAAAGAGGCCAGACCACCAGTCACTGTAAACTGGATAGCTCTGTGGATTTGAGTGAATTAAGACCAAACTGTACTGATTCACAAAATATGTTTTTCATGCTGGGACAGTGCGGTTTGAAACTCTGTTGCGGCTGCACAGATTCTCCATTTTTGGATGCCTCTTTCAAAAGCAGACATTTCTGTTTGCTGTGCATATTCATTTCAATATGTACTTGAAGCCAAAGAGATCATATGGATCCACAAATAAAATGCCTGGAGTCATTCATGTCCACTCAAAAATACTACTGGGGTGACCAGAGGTGGAACCTATCATTTAGCTGTCAGATTTTATTAATGGATCCATAAAATAAAAATTATAGGTTGACAGTATCCTCTGTTGGGAAACTTGCCATTGAGATATTCTGAGGTCTCTTAAATAAAAACTGAGTGAGAAAAGTGCTGTTAATGTGACAGTGCTTTGGGGTAGACAAATTTCTTCCCAAATACTCTACATTGCTCTTGTAGGGCAAATGCATATATTAATATCCTGTCTCCAAAGGAGATATGTAAATTTTTGGGGTGAGAAAAATTATAGTTAAACACAGACACCACTTCCATAGGGATCTTATTTATTCTCCATCATAAAGGATCTTGACATGAAACTTGAAGTCTTTCTAGAAGATGTGCTGCACTCTGTCTGCTGTTATGGTCTGAAAGAGGGAGGCAGTTAGTAAATCACAGAGGCAGTGCTATGGAAAAGGTAACCGAAATCCTTCCTATCCCTAAAAATCTACCAAAATGTGCTTTACACTAAACCAAGTATTTCTCAAGAAATACTGTTGGGTTGCAGCAACACAGTCCAAAGCTGTGCCCCTGCCAGGCCCAGCACTAGGACCTGCTGTCCTGCTGCACACATCATTCCTGGGAGGAGCAAAAGAAGTTTCGTCCTGTAGTTCAGGAGTTCATGGGCTTCCTTGCTTCTGCTCCTTGATAAAAGAAAAGAGGGAAAAGTCTGTTCATATATAAACATAAGGTATATTTACACATCTTTACATATAGCTATCCATAATTCTACTTAAAAATTCTCTTTAGTGTGTCACTAGGAATATTATATTGTCTACTAGGAACGTTACATTGTGTCTGAATGTGGAATTTACTCTTTTTTCCCCAAGTTAATTGAAGAGGAGAGGGAGAAACTGACCCAATGAGCTTCAATGCTGCAAAGTGGTAAAGATGTGCAGTTAATAACTGAAAATCAAGTCTTTGGCAATAGACCCTTCTGTGTGGTCTCCTAGGTAAGATAAAGGGCTTGGAGGGGATGGCAGGGTTCTGAACATAGAAAGACATGGGCACTACAACAAAGTAAATTTCTATAGTCTTTAAAGCCTATAGTAGCAATCTCATCCTTATTTAAACTGAAGCAGAGTGAAAGAATATTCTTCAATCCATATTTTTCTCTATCACCTCTCTTACAACCCAGGGCTTCTTCTAAGTTGCAAAATCAAATAAAAGATCCCACATGGGATGAGTGGGACCTCTGCAGATGCAAATAAACTCCTCAATGCTACAGCAGTCAGAGGCACAGGACTGTAGCAAATATTTTGTATTATTACACCCTTCTTTTCTTATTCACCTTTAGATGTTCTGCTTTTTTTATTTTCCTCATTTTATTTTTCATTCTTCAATTCTCAGTCCTCGTTTTTTCTCCAGCCATCTGCTATTTCTCTGTACTTCTTAAGTACATGAGAAGCTGCATCACTCTTCTCAGTAAGACAGGGTAAGCAAAGAGTTATGAGCAAAGTATGTTTCTGAAGCATGCTCACCTGGGACCAGTGAGGGATATAGGAGTTTCATGAATTACTTAGTGGTATTTAAGTATCTAAATACTTACCACAACAGAAGTCTACTGGTTTATTCATACACAGATTTTTCTGAGCTGTTTACTATAACTAGTATCCAAACGACTCACAACGATGCAGCAAAATTCCACATGACTGTATAAACAAATGCTCCATGAAAAGCAATTTCTCCATGGATCCTTGGGGCTTTGTGGGGTTTTCATTATTTATTTATTTAAATGGCTTAACAAATGTACTCAGATACTACAGTGAAAGGCAAGATATACAAAGCAAAGTAGAATATACACTGGAGTAAATAGAACAGTTTAAGATCAGATGCAATTCATTAGCTATGGTTCATCCCCATCTTTCCATATTTTCTAGGCTGGAACAGATGGAAGAAAATTTTTTCTGGACTACAGGCAGAAGGATACGAAACTGCTTTTTCTATTTACTTTTGGAGTTTGACAGTTCTTTATATATACTTTTTTAAACTTTCACCTGGAGTGTCTCTGAGTGGGTCCATTTTTTGTGATGTCTAGGGAGACCTTGCAAGAGCAAAACAGGAGTGAAAACACAGTTAATATGGTCTCACGAGCTTGGCAAAAGGTAAGAATGCTATACATATTGCTTTTTAAGGGCTTTATTTAAAAATTTGCAAGGTTTCAGATTGCTAATATCTGTTTTGAAGCAAAAAGGGACAAATTCCCCTGAATTTTCTTAAAATTTTCTCAAAAGACATTCTTAGAAAATTTGTTGTTTATCCAAATTGCAAAGCGAAACTGAATGCAACCGCAGAAAAATAAAGACATTTTCTCATAGCAACAAGGGGGGGGGGGAAGCGGGCGGATACAAATAAGTAAATTACATAGAACTTGAGACCAGTCTTTAAGATAAAAAATGATTGTCACTTATTGATTCTTAATATTTTACCTCATTTTGTGTCCCCTAAATGCCAGCTTTGCAGTGAATGTGAGAATTTTATAGCCACTCCTTCTTCTCTGTAGGACTAACATCTTTTCTTCATAGCTGGTTGAGCTGCACTCCATTTAACCAAAAGCCCAACAGTTTAAAGCCCTCACATGCTCTTTGGGCACCAGCTCCAATCACTGTACTCACTGTACCATACATGGACTTGGAACCAATCAGTTCTAAGACAGAGCACTCTGTAAGTTCCAAATTATTCTTACAAACACAGAAGAAAGTTTGTGAGGGGAGCATAATCAAGCTAAGTCTTGCACTGCTCTGCTGCCTTGATTCTGACTACACATCTAAATGTACTGTTCCATATTTGGAGGTATAAGTGTGACCATGTTCTGCTTGAAATTCATCCCACTGCTATTGGCGTAATGTAGATTAGCTTAGCGGTGGTCAGAGGAGGCAGAGACAACTCAGGCTGCAGTGTGGTCAGCAGGCTCACTGAAGACAAAGGACTTTATTTTTAGTAACAGCTTCACTTTTATCTACTCCTGTATATAACATGCCAGTACACTATTGGTCAGTAGTCCACCTAACATACATGGAAAGATTCTACTGGTTACAAGGCACCCACATTCTACAGGTGGTTCTCTGGTCCTTAAGGATGCATTCATCAATCATCTCAGACCTTAAGAGATCCACATACACTGTCACCCCCACACACTGCCAGCATAGGTGTCTAAACCTTTGCTCAGGGGTTACCAGGTTCACTCATTTCTTGCTAACTGTAAGAGTCTTGCACAGTCAAGAAGACTCCCTGTAGTCATGTCTAAGACCTAGGCTTGTGTGGTCAAGTGAATCTAAACCAAAAAATTCTCATATGTGCATCCAGGGTCTTTCACAAATAAGAAGAACCTAGATATTTCACACCTATCCTGGCCTGGAGGCTGGTGAAGTCTCTGAGAAAAGAGGTAAGTGAGATTTATTTGTCTGCTTGGGGCCATTCAGATGAGGATGGAGCAGGCACTAGGAGAAAACAGACAGATAAGGGATGTCGTTGGAGGGCCTGAAGAAAGATGGGGACTAGGAGTGCAAACTCAGACTGGCAAGAATTGCACTGACAAATTGGGGAAGCATGCTGCATGTGAATGAAAATGATGGAGCAGGAATGAATGGGGTTTCTGTAACAAGCCATCATGAGCACTCTCTAGGAGGTGACTTGTAGGACATCTACAGTCTCAAGGCCTTAGGGAAAATAATGATGACTGTCTTGAAGTATTTAAAACAACCCGTCTGGTACAATTCAGCCCTCAGATTCAAAAGAAATCTAATTGGGTGCTGGAGGCTCAAGGCAATGGAGGCTGTATGGAGATTAGAAGGCTGTCCTTCCACCTGCAGTGACTCTATTGGCTTCACCAGCAGGTGTATCTATAGAACAGGAGGTGACTCCAGTGGCCACTGACCCCTGTAACTCCTCACTTACTGGAGACTGCCCTTCATGCCCACTACAGTCAGGGGAGTGCCACTATCAGCAGCAATTTCTCACAGTGTCTCAGGAGAAAGATAAGGAGAGACCTGACATGATGGAGGAAGGAGAATCATCTAAACAGAAAGCTATTGTAACCCTAAAACACAGGGAATTAGGATACTCTTAGCATCCCAAACCCATGAACATGAGTTGTGAATGCCATTTGTGAGGAGAGAGACAACCCAAAGATGGGTCCACCTGAAACAAAATCTCCCTATGAATGCATGACAATTCTTATTCCTGGTGCTTGAGACAAAAGCTTTACCTTCTCCTCTTCCCATTTCCTTTAGTAGAGAACCAACTTTGAAGAATTATTTACCTAGCAGAGACTAAAAAATTAAATCAAGAATCATGTTTCTGTTCCTAATCCTGGCATTTGATTTAATCTGTGGCTTTCATTAAATCACCACTTCCAAGTCCCTCAGGTTTATCCATTTTTGAAAGGTGAATAACACTAGTTTAATGAGTGTAAAGCACTTTGAAAAACAGAGAACAAAATATGCAAAATAAGCCTACTTTTTTTTTCTTTCTCAGCCTTTACAGTCAAGAGAATAATTCACAATGAATAACTTATGCAGTGACATGAACTTCTTTGCCTTTGAATATTATTCACATAAAATGTATATTTTTTTCTAAGTTACTTGCTATTCTACACTGGTTAAGTAATTTCCATAAATATTTATTCATTTATGGGCCATTCATGAAAAGTTTATTCAGAATATTTGTTACATGAAATTTAATGAATTGGTTATTTTTGGTACATCCAGTCTCTGCTGCCTGACTAGATTCATGTAATTTGTTGAATCGTGTCTCTTATGCAAATTAATTTACTTGTACATCAGCTATATTTTCTGTACATATTACTGCTTATAATGTATATTTAAGAACATCCCTAGTCACCAACTCGTTCATCCAAAACCAAATGTAATTTTAAATCACAAATGTAGATTAAAAAAATTCAATACTTTAGTTAAGATAGAAGCATTCATTTGCATCTGATCTTACAGTATCTTATTCTTCATGTACAGAAAATGAATACAAAGTTAAATATATTCTGATTTTTTTCCTTTTTTTTTTTTATTTAAGTTAAATTACCATTAACTTCTTTCACATAAAAGTAATTTAACATGATTAAAGAGAATACTCTGTGGATTTACATTTTCCAAATGGATTAGCAGTAGATCTCTCAGAATTCATCAGGTATAAGAATGAAGACATAAAACAGTAATTTAAGTAAATGCAGGGAATACCAAGAGAATTCAAATGATATCTCTAAGGTCAATAACATTGCAGTGTAGATTTTATTGTAACATCAAATCTTTTGCAACATTTACGAAGAAGAAATATACTTTAGCTCTGAGACAAATTATAGAACACAGAAGTTTGAGAAAGCTATGATTTACATTTTAACTTACCTGAGGGAATCACTAACTGCTAGAAAGTGTTCATTATTTAAGAGGTCTTCAAGTAAAATGGAAACAGGGAAAAATTCTGGGTGACAAGCAAAGCCAGTTTTAAATATAACTTTGTACTTCTGTTTTTATTTTCTAAAAATAAAACCCTGTAATCATATTTCAATGATAAAAGAAATGCATTAAAATATTTTTATGTTGCAGTTTTATCTTAGTGTAAAACTATGGAATAGCCAGCAAAGTAATTAACTGTAAGGACATTTATATTTTTAATGCTCAAACTGTTCTGCAAGAATTTTTATTTTCTTTAACAAGACTTTAATGCAAATCAAGGAACAGCAATATCTCATGGGTCATAATCTCCAGAGTATCATTTTTCTGCATAGCTGCTTTTCCCACATCAGCACAGTCCTTTGAGGACAATTTTTTTTTTTTTTTTTTTTTTAAATCAGGTGAAAATCTCAGTTAACATTTTTCAGGGTAATAGACAAATGGATAAGCTATTTAGAGTCTTACTTTTAAAACATTTGTGAAGCATACACACATTTGTATGCCTGTCAACCTAAGTGTCTTTCCATCCTCTCTCTCCAAACAGGCCTTCATCCCTGTAATTGCTACATTTGTAGATACACAGAAATTCACACGGAAACACAGAATTTCTGCTGTGAGAAACTACCAAGTATCTGGGGGAAAAAGCTGTGTTAGTGTGATAACTGCTAAAAATTTAGCTTAAAAATAGTTGACTGAATATATAAATTACTGCAAAAAATTAAATCG
The DNA here is from genome assembly GCA_035583235.1 of Hafferia zeledoni. Classification (NCBI taxonomy): domain Eukaryota; kingdom Metazoa; phylum Chordata; class Aves; order Passeriformes; family Thamnophilidae; genus Hafferia; species Hafferia zeledoni. The sequence goes on along the minus strand of JAWWEV010000134.1, from coordinate 59,483,355 downwards.
TTTTCCCTCATAAATTTTAGGCTCAGCTATATTTGGATTAGACCTCTACAGTAATTGTACTGTCAAAGATATTGGATGCTCATTTAATTTAGTACAAAGAAAGCTCCCAACATAACCTCGATTTCAAGTGCTCATAACTTTTATCTAATATATTATCTCAGAGTAAAATTAGTTTTCTCATCTCGCCAATTAAATCTTAAGCAAATCTGCATTCTCAGGCATATTTTCTAAATGAAAAAAAGATAAAAGACTGTTAACAGAAAGTATGGTTATAGATAAAGATCCAAATCTAACCTGTCCCACTAATTCTAAAATACACCAGACTTGAAAGGCATATTCTCTTTAATATTTTCTGCTGCTTTATATTCACTGACACAAGGATACTCTTTAGCAAGATGATGTTTCCTGAGGCATAATAAGTGCTGGCAAGCTCAAAAGAAACAATGACTATAGGAAACACATATATTGATTGTTCCAGACAATAACACGAACATGCATTGTTTAATCTTTCTGCACTCTCATCCTCCTACACAAAGCAACATGGGCTAAAAAAATCGCTAGAAAATACAGAAGCAAATGTGCCACAGACATCTGAAAAGCTGTGCATTTACTGACTGTCTCACCCACAGGAAAACAAAGCTTAGGAATAACAGAAAGTTCCTAAAGGTAGCACTGATTTAACTATGAGTCTACCGAAAGTGTTTAAAAAACCACTGACTTTGAAAGCTACAGACCTGCTGTCTGTAGTGACTATGCCTATGGGTCCTTACATAGAGATAAATCATAAAATCACATTTTAGTACTATGCAATGTTTTGTTTCTATTTGAGGTACAAGTCATCAGTACCAGATAGAAGACACTACATCATAAAATTATATCCTGATATTATGATTAGCTTATGAAAGAATTGCATCAAAGTAAGCAAAAAACAATTTTGCCTGAGTTCAGTCACCTGTGTTTAAAAACAAATTTAGTAAATCCAGCTGCATCTGGCAGTTCCCAGAGCAGTTCCTACATGGTATTTGTAACTAAAGCATGAGACAGTGATGGATAAATTGCCTGCTGTGAATGATTTGGGAAAAAAACAAGTCAAAAAAAAAAAATGAACCGTTAAGAGGGTTTACAAGGCTCTGAAGGTTTGGGATATTAAAAGCATAAAATCTTCCCAGCTGCACTCAATGGAATTCCACAGCACCTCCTGCTGCTCACAGCGATACATTATTTAACACATGCAGGGGAGAAGCTTTTTCAGAGAAACAGGATTTTACACACCAGATGCACAAATTCCTCGCATGTATTTTTCCTCAGATTGCCACAGACAACTTCTCACTAGCAAGGAATGACAGTATTGTCAAATTGAAAAGATTGCAGAGAACCTATTTGGCTGATCTTGGACTTCTCCAACATTTTCTGGTTGCCAGTACATTCAAGCTTTCTATTCTTGTCTTCAGAGTGCCTATATATGGGTACTCTTTCTATACATAACTACTATGTTCTACTGTATTTTCTGTGCTTGCTTTGTCTCCCCTTTTTTAGGGCTCTCATTTTAACCTCCTTCTTCCTTCCTGCACCTTTGGAACTTACTGTGGACTGAGAGAGCTTCTGATTTACAGTCTTGACTTTTTTTTCTTTTCTTTTTTTTTTTTCTTTAAAGACCCTCCCAAATTTTATTTTCTTACTAGTCAATTGGTTTTCTCCCTCATCATATTTAATGGGATTTTTTTCTAGTTATCTTTTTTTTTGTTGTTGTTTTAATTCAGTTAGCTCTCAATTGGATATTAGTTAAGTTATGAGAGACAACTTAAGCACTGAAAAATCAAAGCCCTTGATAAGAAAGGCCACATACAAGTATGAGTGTGTGCATTTAACTTCAGAACTGTAGTAAACAAACTTTTGCAGGTAGCTCCTCTAAATAGCAACAGGAGACTGGCAAGTGTCTTGTACCCTGCCAAGCTCTGTAGGGCACTGTGTTGCAGCAGGAAACCCAGGAATACTGATCCACAGCTTGGATAATCCATCCCAAACTGCAGGAGATTAGGCTGTCTACTATTCAGTCCATTCAATTTGTTGACAGAAGCTACATTTAAAAGTACTGAACACATATGAATTCAATGCACTAATTAGCAATCATGAAGAAACAGAAAGATTGCATTCTTGGGCACATTGTAGGAAATTAGTGGACAAATCTGATTTGCTACTCAAAAGGGAAAAGAATTTTAAAAAAAAACAATTTTTCACCAATGTTTATTTCATTATTTAAAAAAGAAACCAAGGCAATATTTTAAAGCAAGGGATTGAATTAATATTCTCTCTCTCTCTCTCTCTCTCTCTCTCTCTCTCTCTCTCTCTCTAATCTCTCTATCTATCTATCTATCTATCTATCTATCTATCTATCTATCTATCCATCTATCTATTTTGTACTGCATTGCGTTAATGTAATATTTTAACCAATGTTACCTAGGGCCAGGAAAACATCACATTATGTCTGACTTGTATTTCAATGCAGCTCTGTTTGTGCCATTTCCGTAAGATCAGTTCTGGGCAATTGCAGAACACTTTAAACCCTGGGGTTTGCTTTTGGGCTGGACCTGCCACTGCGAATGTCTCTGCAGCCACTGAGAATTACGAGTTATGTGGGAAAAGAATAGAGGAGGACAGAGGAAGAAAAAATGTAGCCCTCATCCAGAGCCACTCATTCAAAAGAGGCTATACCTGCTTGAAGAGGATGATGAGGAAAGCAGCAACATAGGGGCCAAAATCTGGAGATACAGACTGGCTCCATGGTAGGTAGCATGTGTACATCAGTGCTACCTTTTCCTACCATAGCAGGGTGAAGAAGAGGGATTGGATTCACTGGTGGACTAGAAGAAAATAAAATAAAAGGGAGTTATTCCAAAAAAAAGTTATAACTCCCACCTCTTAAAGCCCAGGGCCTTCCTCCAACTCCACCTCTGCTAATTTTTCCTAGTCAGGTCCCCATCAACCCTTCCATCCCCCACTACCATCTTTTGCTGAGATCTCATTCTGCTGCAACACTGACCTTTCCTTTCATGGGACTTTTTACTCATCTGGGCCATAACCAAGAATGAATTTGGATTCATGTTTGCTTATAGCACAGAAAAGGCCTGACCCAGCTTTTATCTAGCCACAGAAATGAACCACTAACCTCTGTGAGTTCCCAAATATTACTACAGTGTGTACTGTGAGAAATCCTAGGGAGATCAGACATAGATGGCTCATGCAGTACAAACCACCTAATTGCTGAGCAACCCAAGGAGCTGGGTAAGCAGTATCCCTGGTTAGCACCTCCTCATTTCTAAGCTGAAAAGCTACTTGTGGTAAGGAGTCATTCCTTTTGTTTAATTTTTGGCTTTTATCTTAAGCCCAAGCTTTCGTCACCTATTTTCAGTCACAGCCTCTGGATTTCCAACTCTGTGGCTGTAAAACTGATATGAAACAGAATATTGGAGACTGGCTCCAAAATAATGGGAGTCCTTGATAACCAGCATTCCCTAGAGTTATTACAGAAGCTATATGCACTGCTTGCTTTTCAGTAAGATTTTTTTTTTTATATACAGAAAAAATATAGGAATAAAGATACAGGGAAAAGCCAGACTGCCTGGCAACTTTGCAGTTTCTTAATGCTAGTAAAATAGGCAAAATCAGGTTAAATCAGAGCAAGATGAGTTATTAAGAACCAGTGAATAATGCTGGATATTTTATCTAAATAAATTGTGGATAGAAATTAATGGACTCGTAGGTAAGTTCTTGACTCAAGCCTTCATGACCATCAATGTAAGTCATATGGAACATTACTAACTTCTTTGAGTATTTTAAAGGGACAAAAGCATAGAAAACGTTATGGGAAGCAAGCAGAGTTTCCCTCAAGCTCTATATTTTTTTCAGACAGAATCAAAGTCGTTGGCAACTCTTTGCAAGAGGTGACAAGATCTACTACTGACAACAAATTGCATGTGTACTTGGGTTCTTAGAGAGAGAAACCCATTCTGCAAAGTATCTCTTCTCATGTAAAACTAGGCAAGTAAGCCTTGGCTGGGTAGTAATCAGGAATGGGGATAGAACCTCCGAAACTGGCAACTGATATTTCAAGTGCAATAGGTCAAGGGGGTGGCTCTAGTGGCAGTTGCACTGCTGTTAGTGATGACAGAGTTTTGTTGCAGGTAGGTACCCTTGACCTAAACACACCATATGGATTTGAAGCAATTCCTGCCAAAATGCTGAATGTGGAGTACAGTATGTCAGAGCTTAGTGGGTAGAGTTTGTGGAAATTTCTTCAATCTCAAGTTTCAGAAAGAAAACAGATACTCTGAAATATTCTCTCAAAGAGGCCTTTCTAGCTCATTTAAACTACAACTTTTTTTTATTACCACAAGTCAGAATATCCCTTCATTGCAAGAAAGTTCTGCTGCTTCACTTGCTTTATAACACAGCTGGTGTGACCTGAGAGATGTACAATGTTGTGCCATATTCCTGGGTTGGGCTTTTCTCCTCTTCCATGAACATGAGACAGAAAGCTCATTTCAGCATGAAATCATTTGACTCAGGCCTCAGCTGAGAGCTGGACCACACAGACACAGAAACTCCTCTGCAGATTTTTTTTTGTTCTGTACATCACCCTGTAAAATAATAAGACCAAAGCCACACCATGTTCCCTAGCTCCCTATCATACTTTATTTTCCTCTCTTTTAGTTACAGGCAGAGATCAATGGCTTTCTATACATTCTTCAATCGCAATGTTCTCCATATACTGCAGTCTTGCAATCCACCACATAGTCAAAAGATACTAAGGATTCATTTGCCTGCTTTAGCCATAATGAAGACTATTACAAAAAAAATCTTTCTAAGCAGAAATTATCACTTTAAAAGTATTAATAGTATTTGTTTGCCATTTTATAACTTGTTTAGTTTTAAACTCTCTTATTATTCACAGATAGATTTATTACACTTTTTTGTCTTTAATATAGAGATAGTCCTTTAAAAGATAGTCAGTTACACAACTTACTTTATTCCTTATACATAAAGAAATAGCATCCAAGGATATTATGTTCCTAAAAATGTGTGGACTTTCTTTTAATTCACCCTTGAAAACAATAAGTAAATGAGTAATAGACATGTATCTAATATAATGTATTAATTTTTTGTCATGTCCCTGGAGGACATTTGGGGCATGAAGGTTCCTATGCACTTGTAAAATAGAACACTAAGTTTATAATGTATAGTTTTAATGTTCTTTGCTTTCATTAACATGTGATAATCTAAAGTTCAAAACGTGACAAGAAAAAGGCAAACAACCTACCTAAATAAACAGTGTTCACATAATTGCAAGTGCTAATCTAAATCAAAGATGAAACAGAAATGTTTTCTAAATATTTGCATTAAATGCCTTTTTAGCAAGGAAAATGATCTTCTGATATTGTCACCTATTTTGACACATTTAATTTTTCAGACGTTTTGATTATCACAGTCTTTCCTCATCTGTAGATAGCCTGTTTGACATGGGTAATCACTCTCAGTGTTAACAAGTTTTCCTGATACAAAAATACACAATGTCAAAGAAAATAATTATAAGGTATCCTGATTGGTGGATTTGGAGGGACAATATGATAATTTATGGACTGCTATGATAATGAAGTCATTATGGGGTCAACTTGGTAGGAGGTTGGATAGAAAAAGAGACAGGAACGCAAAGATATTATCGATTTGCACCTTCTGAAAACACTTTGCTGGAATTCACTTGTTAAAACTCTGAACTATCCATTTTAAGAGTCATGCCAATATCTTCAGGCAACCGAAAAGCTGTCTTCCAATTACCAGAAGAGTAAAAATTTTGAGTAGAATCAAACAACTGAGGCAAAACTGGAAAAAAGGGGAGGTCCCCGGGAGTTGACAGTTGCCTGGGAGAAGCAATTTGAGGCACACCTGCCTGCTGGCCAAGTGAAACAGCAAGCCCATGGCCAAAAAGGCAACACTTCATTTGTTTCTTTCTTTAAGCAAACAAGATAAACAAAAAAAAAAGTGTTTCCATACCTTAAAGGCAGTTATTCTTGGAGACCAGGATATGAGGCAGATCTGAAGCTGTCATTTTAAAATCCCTATTTTCCAGTATTGAAAAGAAATAAGAAATGACAAAATTAAACTCAGTTGTTCCACCTATTTCTACCCAACCAAAATTTCATTAGAGGTCTCTAGATTCCTCTGCAGACACAAACTCTGAGAAATCCTGACAATTTTAGCAGGTCTACTTCTTAGCACAACAGTTACAACTACCAGATCAATATAGGCATTCCACTCATTCAAAGAAAATCAATACAGCCTAGAGTGTGAAGTGAGGAGTCAACAGAAGCAGAGTCCTCTATATGTACTTTAGTGGTCAAGAATCAAGGTCAGACTTCAGACTGAAGAAGAAAAAAAGTTGCTGTCTTACATAAGTGAGAAACAAAAAACATGATCTGGGCCACTTTGTATGGAATATAGAAATGTTTCACACATGTTTTGCTCCAGTGGACAAAAAAATAAGACCTACATTGCATCAACAGTCTTTTTGAAAGCATTTACTAAAATGGCAAGTGAGAAGTATCAAAGCAAGAGCAAACTATCTGTGGTATTTTATTTTTAAAAAGGAGCACATTTTGCAGGCAAAACTGAATTTATAAAATTTGAGGGTAGAAAGTGAAATATTTCATTGTCATAAATGTCAGACTGTCAAAAAATAATAATAAAAAAAGGTCTCTGGAGCAGTAAAGTAAAATGGGTAACAGAAGCTTATAAGGGACAATAAAGTACAACTGAAACCACCTAAGAAGTAAGAACCCAAAATGCACCCACAGGGGGACAGAAAAGCCAATGACTTTAATTTCTGAAAAGTCCAGCATGGTGCTCTATCATCTGTGCTGACTTTACTGCCAAATGCCATTAAACACTAAAGCTGAAAGTTATACTTCTACTCTTTTCCCTCACTTTCCAATTATTGTTTTCTTGTTCTCATTTCAGACATGTCACAGAGAAACATTTTTCTGGGCTGATCTTTAGTGCCAGTTTAAATTAAGTATTATTCATTCTTTAAAATTTCATCTAGAAATTTGTGCTGCCACTTTTGTCCTGACTGGATGTAGACAAGGAGTCAAAAGGCAATACATCTTGATAGATACATCTACCAGCTGCAATGTAGAATGCTCATTTGGGTGTTTTCTTTAATTTGTTTTGGATCAGAACAGACTATTTTAATTGGCAGGGTGCATTTTGATTGTCTTGTTTCCTTTGAAAGAATCTTATTTTCATGACCTTCTTTCATCTTTTCCAAAACCTCCACATTAAGATCAGCTCAGCTTGCATTTTTAAGAGTAGTTCACTTGGGTTGGGTTACTCTGAACACACAGTTGGTTATAGTCTATTGAATAATAATGTGAGTAATTTACTCCTTCTGATTTACATTTGTAAAGGGAATACAAGCCTGAAAGTGTTTTAACTTGAAAACATAGCAAATAGATGTGGAATAGACAGTACTGTCTCCAAATGATGGTTGGTTGTGGGTGTTGTTGTTGTGTACTAGCTACCCATATCAGTAACATTTCCATCTAGGAAAGGTCATTCCTGCCTGTGAGTGTTTTACAGGAATGGAGGAATGTGAACCACAAGAGAGTTAGTGCAGTGTGTGTCAGCAAGTAAGAATGGGAATATTTTTATGGAAGTGGAACCTAATATTGTTCACTTATGATGTGAAAAATGTAAAAACTTTTAAGATGGGATTTCTCTTGGCGTGACCTTGATCTTATAACATCTATATACTATACACATATCAGTGAGGCTTTCAGACTGTACCTTCCAAAATTCCTCTTAGCATTATTTTATATTTATTCAACTTTTTATCTTTCCAGACTACTGAAAAACTTACAACTTTAAATTATTTATTGCAAGATCTCACCACTATTTCTTTTCCTTGGTATTACATTTCACCCAAAATCCTCAAAAGAGTGTTGTTAGTTCCCAGTGATTTATTTAATTTGACTTTTGTGAGTTAATCTGTTCCTTTCTTGACCTTCCAAAAAAAAAAGAAAGAAAGAAAAGAAAAGAAAAAAAGGCAAAGAAAAGAAAAGGTAAAGAAAAGGTAAAGAAAAGGTCAAGAAAAGGGGAAGGGAAGGG
>JAWWEV010000134.1:59452971-59473684 GCA_035583235.1 Hafferia zeledoni | reverse complement strand
TATTGTAGTTTTCTCTTAATTTTCTCTTTTCTGTATAAATACATGTAATTAGTTTCAGCATAAACCTGGTTTAGAGGGGGTTTTTTTTCCCTCTTCTTTTTCCCTTGGCTGGTTGGGGGGAGGAGGAACCCTTTTCACTCTGTCTTGGACAGTTGGCGTTTTGCCAGCTCAAGACAACCAGGAATCTTCATACGTAGTTTAAGGATAAGCTTCAGTATGAAATATTTTCTCACTAAGATGGTAGCAATGTTCTCCACCTAATCAGTAACACACTCCTACTACTCTTTCTTAACAGTATTTTTGAGGTTTTATCTGGATAGTTTAATGTTCAACATTTCAACATGAAAACATGTTCAAGACTTGTTAATATTTTCTGCCAGCAAATTAAGGTCGTCAACAGGGAAAAACATCCTCATGTCAGGTTCTAATTACCTTCTAGTCTTTGTTTAATACTGTGAAAGGTCCTTATATCAGATTTTTTTATATATCTTTTATAAATTATGATGTTAATAAAAGGCTATTCCCTCAACACCTTTACGTGGAAACGGCAAAGACAACTACATCATTGGTACTTTGTTACCAAACTATTTTTGGTCTATAATAGGCAACAGGTGAAAGTAAAAAAATATGATTACAAAACAAAACTCAAACAAAACTCAAACAAAACCCAAACCCTAAACCAAACAAAAAACCAAATTAACAAACAAAAATAGAGTGCCAGGCAAAGTAGTAGTATTTGTGAACTGCTAAAATATTTACCCTGTGGGATTCCTGGATGAATACTTTCTGTCAAATCACTGCTGATTAAGCAGTGGAAGAACTGACACTTTCAACAAAGCCAACCAAACTTCATGGCAAAGGAATGTATATAAGGCTCTTTCCAATATTATGTTGCTCAAACACACAGCCTAGAGCTCGAGCTTCACAGGTATGTGTAAAAGAAAATAAAGAATAGGTACATTTCACTTTCCTCCTTATGGACACCATTCAGAACATAGCAGTGACAAAATGTACTGTGGAAAAAATGTATTTTTTTGCAACAATGGCCTAATGAAGATGTGAGCAAGAAATAAGCAGAATATATTTCCCTGCTTGATATCTCCAACTCAATATATTCTGATGTCGCACAGCTCCTTGTGGAACCACTCGAACACTCTCCATCTGTATTACCTTGTCCTTCAGACTCTGTGTGGCAGATGGTGCATCCTACCTTGGGAATCTCCAGCTCAAAGGAGCAGCGGTATAACAAGATCAAAAGTCTGCATGTAATGTACTACAGTGTGACTATGAGCAGCACTGGGAGAAAAGGCTGAGGAAACAATCATCCACTCACATATTTAGAGTAATTAAAACCACATATCAGTACTTAGTTTCATTATGTGAAAGGACCAGTCTTCAATTGTGTGTTCACTTTTAAGTGTTAATTACGAATATGATAAATTTTCAAAGGAACCCTTTTTTCCCTAGTCTTATTTCTAATAAAAATCATCATTGAAACAATTTGTTCAGAGTGAAAACTTTGTCATCATTAAACAATTTTATACACCATATACAGAGGAGAAATATTTTCATAAACCCTATTAATTGAATTTTTATAAATCTTTTAACCATTAGAAGCAAGCTTCAGCTGTGTCTCAGACCTTTATTATTTCATTACAAAAGCACTTGCTAAATCTTTGTCAAAGATCCACTAATTTTAACATTAAAAGTTTCTTGATTAATTGACATTGACAAAACAGTGGCTGCATTTTCAGTTTGGGTTTAACAGTGCAGTAATTCTCAGTATCTCCATCATACCAGTTAGTCAGTAAAGACCTTGATCCCATCAAAATGAATAGCAAATCTTTCACTCCTTAGTACAGAGATATACTTTACATATATTTTGTGAAGAAAGAAACAGAATCTGCATCTAGTCTATAGCTGCTTAAAATAAGAACTGGAAAGATGATCCAAAGCATGAATTTAATCTCTTGAGCACCATCTATAGACCAAATTGTAAAATCACAGTGACCACGAAGCACTATGGCAACCACGTTAAAAAAGGATGAACTTTTTGACTCATGCTGGCCAAGAATTTCCATTGGAGGTTAGAATGGAAAGATGCTTTTTGCTAAAATGGGAAACTCTTTGAATCGCATCTATTTTGACAAAATTACTGAGGAAGTTCTCTATGAAAACAACACCTGTAAATGATAACTTTTTTTTATGAGAGTTTTTTTCTTTTTGAACATAGCCAAAGAAGTATTTAGATGACAAAAAAGTCTAATTATTTTTATTTCTCCCCTGAAAAAGGAAAAAAACCCTATTTCCTAACCAGTTGCAACTAAATGTCTTCATTCAATATTTCCAAACCTTCTCTTGAATTAGACTTGCAAGTTCAGAGTTTCAGATGTATTACTGCCAGAATAGCATTTTACATTTATCATCAGTCCAAGTACATTAAAATAAAATAAAATAAAATAAAATAAAATAAAATAAAATAAAATAAAATAAAATAAAATAAAATAAAATAAAATAAATTACAAGTCTGTCCAAAAGTCAAAATATTTAAGCATAAGGCAAAAAAGTCATCACCGCCTAAAAGTAGTTATGAGGAACTTAATAATAAGACTACTAGACCACTTATATTGGTCATGTATAAATCCTTTATGTACCTGGAATCGTCAGTCTGAATAAAGATTAGATTGAAGATCAGGAAGGATAAGGAAAAAAGTGATCAAGACAATATAAAGATGGAAATAAAGAAAATATGAAAGGGCAGAAAAAGATGTAGATCAGAAGGGAAAAAAAGAAAGATGAATAGAGCACCAAAGCATTCCACTGAAGGAGGACAGCTTGCTAGCACTGTCACTGAAGGTTGGATAAAGGACACGGCATATATATTTAGGAATTTTTAGGCTACAATGGAAAGCCTAAGATGTTCAAAGCACAAAAAGGTCAAACTGAGGCACAGATGGGGTACTCAACATGAGCTAAATATAGAAAGATAATCTTCCTAATAGCCTTAGAGATATTCCAAAGGGTGGGTTAGTTCAGGTCAGGAATGAACATTTCTCAAGACAATCTTTTGGTGTCATCCTTTTAACTGCACTTCAGTTCACATTCTGTAGCACCTCAGAGCACATAAGCTGCGTTTCTTTTGCATAAACTGAATATATGCTGCAGTGTTTTGAAGTTAAAGGCATAGAAGCCTCTGGGTCTGATTCTTCAAGAGCTATACCAGCTTGGACTCCATCTCAGTGAAGGGGTGCCAGGAAAGTCAAGCTTTTTGGTAGATTATCACAGGCTCAGAAAACCCTGCAGAAACAGCATTTCACACTACTGTCATCAGGAATCACTGCTCCAGGTACAGCTGCACCCGGGGACTTGTTGTTGCAAAAAGATGAGAGCTAACTCCTGGAAAATTCCTCATCCTGAAAACATCTGGATGTTTTCCAGTCAGTATTGGTGGCAGCTCTCTAAAAAAAGACACCTATCATGTCTTTACAAAAAAGCCCTCTATGACACTCCAAGAGCTACTAGTTTCAGAGCAGCTCTGGATTGCAACTCTCGTTTGAGCCCAGCTCATCCTGGCAGGAGGCAGTATTCCCCTCGTGGCAGCCAGCTGTGATACTGAGCAGCTTTTCCCAGCCAAGAGCTCAGCCTTATGAATGCCACTTTCACTCTAAATATTGGCACCTATCAGCCCAGTCTTCATGCCAATGCAAGAGTTGTTATTCACTGAGAGTGGGATGAAACTAGGTAAAATAAGGGCTTGATTTACAATCAGCTTTCCACCCAGCCTGTGTGTGGCATGCTGGGCTTGCCTCAGCAGGTGTGAGCAGCCAAGAGTACTTGCATGGGTACATTTCGGCAGCAGGAGAGGCTGTGCCAAAAAGCAGGTGCTAATTGACGGGTGTTAGTGCAGACACTTGGGGCAGAATAGCTCAGTGTTCTGCTCTCCTGGTGTACAGCGGATGGGAACGGGCGACAGCCACCATCATGCACTTCATAAAAACACCACTCCATCTGTCATGAGGGCCCTGAGACCACAGCCAGCCTGAGCTGAGGGGCACTTGCTGAGCCATGGTGGGAAGTTTGCACAGCACCTGCCTGTGTTATATCTGGCGCCCATCCCTGTGGGCAGGCCCAGTCCTTCAGAAGCAAACAAACAAAAAATTCACTAAGACTTTTGTATTTTTTAATATATATAGCTTGTGTCCAGGTAGAAGCAAGTGTTTGAGCTAATTCTGATTTCCCACTTCTGCCTGCCCCAAAATGTCTCCTTCCTCTTGCAAGCACACAGGGATCTGCCACTCACCCAGCAAACCTGCCCCAGCAGAAGTGGTGGTAGGTGTGTGTTGCCCCTGATACAGAGGCTTCCAACCAGGAGCACACAGGGAGCCACACTGCCCCTGCAGCTCTCAAGGAGGGCAGAATGGGAAGGCTGCACTGCTGGGCATGCCTTGCCTGGGTGCCTCGAGTCTACCCCAGAGACCTCCAAAGCTGATCTCAGAGTCTCAGAGAGGGGTGATAACAGAGGAGAGACACACATGTGAAGATCTTTTTTAAGCCAAGGTTTTGTGTCAGACCTGCTTCTTTTCCTCCCCCTTCTTTCAAACATTTTCCTAATGTCTATCAAAAGGTATGGGGAAGGTTTTAGGTGACCTGCACAGAAAAGAGGGTTTGCATTCACTCCTGAAAGTGTTGACTTACTGCAATTCAGAAGGGAGTTGTCCCACTGAGAAAACTTTTCACCCTTGTCTTCAAAGCTTTTTTGTCAGTGGGAGCCCTGCTTCCAAAAACACCACGTTTGCTACTGTCCAGGTTAATGGGGTTTGGGGACCACACAGAGACACACCTCCAATGATGCTACTGCCTCCAAGTCCTAGCTGACTTTTGATGTTTCTGGACAGGCTTCACAGCTCTGCTGTGCAAGAGTCAGGGTGTCCAGGGTCCCAACACCGAGTGTTCTTTCTCCTGGGCTTACACTGGGTGGGACACAGACAGCGCTGATGCCTCAACACTGAGGTTTAAGATAGTCATTTGCCATGGAGAAATGGGTACCTGGGAGGCTCTCAGACTCCACTGCAGTTAATATTTGAAAAAGTATTGAGCAGCTCAGGAGACTGAGTTTCACAGACAAGCTGCCTGAAATAGCTGCATTATATTTAGGTCTGCTTAACCCTGAAAACACTCCCCTAAGGTGTGAAAAGAGAGGGAGATCAAGGGAACAAGAAAAATATGTTTATCAGAAGTTGCACTTTAGGACTAGGTATTTGGGAATCTCAGTAATATCTGTTACTTAACTTAGCATTTCTGCCCAAAATGCTACTACAGAAAGTACATTAGCAAACATATCAGCTCTACCATCCTTTCAGCATCTAATCATGAGACATTCAAGAGTCTGTTTGTCCTTCAGGCAACTCCTTGAAGAAGAAAGTGAATATTAAGAAAAAAATAAAACTATCTTTTGGCTGTGCTATTAGCTTATTTAAAGGAATTGTTTGGAGTATACAATGGAGTAAAGCACTGGATAGATATTATTTGATGCAAATATTTACTGAGCCATTACTTCAACCAGTACAGAAAAGTTGCAGGATATCAGAAGTAAGATTTGCAGCATGATGCGTCTTTTCCGTGGTGGATGGCAGTTGTATTCTTGTACATCCAGGACTTATGCCAGAGCTTTTTCCTCCATGTTTCAGTTATGTTACATACAATGTCAGGGTAGCAATATGAGAATGACTTAGCAAGATAATCACATTCCCCATGAAGTTCAGCAGCTTGATTCATTAACGACTATAGTGATGCCTTGAAATGCTTCCAAAAATTTGTTATTGTTTGGCATGATTTTTTTCCTCCTCCATTGGAATAAAAATTGTGCAGCAATTAAATGAGATGGTCCCTCATGACTGCAGCTGGTAGCTTCATTTCAAAACCTGACCTTTTTTGAATCTGACACACACACACACACACACACACACAAAGATTAAAAAAATAGCCCTACAATAAGAAAAACAAAGAAAGGAGGGACCAAAGCCAATGTTCAGCTGTTAAACAGCAGACATGCACAAAAAGGCCAATGTGAAAACCAAGACTAATCTCCCCATGCAACATACACTGTATTTTCAAAAGTCAAGTGCTCAGGTCTCTACACTGCCATGTGCATTAGGAGTATTTGTAGTGCGTTGTAAAGCTAACAAGCTTAGTTAAGCAGAGGTGTGTGGTCTTTCAAAGTATATTCTCAGGGTATAACCTCCCTCCTCAAGAAACTCATTTATCACTGTGATGGTTTCACCTCATTTGAAGCCAAGTTATTGTCACCCTTAAAATAATGTACCTTGACAGGAAAAAATGAAATTCATGTGAAAAGTTATATAGTCATCACACTCTGGAGTCAAAATATAGACTATCATATCAAAACAGAAAGCAGATGAAAACTTTTTTCTGTGGATATGTTTCAGTGTTATTTGCTTCTATCACAGCTTTCTTTCTTTTTGTTTTCCTTCTTCTTTTATTACTTTTTTAACTATATGTATTTAGATAATGTTCATATGGAATAATACATGTCCTGTGGTTCACTCTCTTTAAAGGCAGATGTACATGCTTCATAGCTGCCTCAGTATGGCAGCCCAGGCTTTTAAAATGTTAAGCTAGTCTGAGAAATGTGCAGTTGTATTTAACAGGGAGTAATGATTGGTCACCCCCTAGTGCACAGTTACATTTCAGGTGTCATGAGTGTGCTTAATCTTGTCCTGTCCTATTCCACAACTGATGTTTGCACTCTGGAGTCTCTTAAATCTTTCTCTTCAACCCTTCATCCTCAAAAGTCATCAAGAAACCAGGATGGACTAGAGTAAATGAAGGTATAAGTGGAAATGGTTTCTAGTTCAACCACAGTTTCTTTAAGAAGCTCAGTTTTCTGATATGTATATTCAAATCAGTGCAACATACATGGTGTGCTTTGAAGGAGCTGTGCAGGAGCACTCTGAAAGTCTGTGCTTCTGTGTTTTGCTCAAATCCCACACTCCTTTTGGGCTTCTGCTTTTCATATTTTTCCTTGGGTTTTGTTTTTGTCTTTTGATGTCATCTTTTGTCATAATTTATCTTGAAGACTTTTTGGATTGTTATAGTTTTTCTAACTGGCTTTGAATTCTTGTGTTTCTTATCATTTGATAAACAACTAAAATCAACTTCTGAAAAGAATTTTTATATCTTTATACAACTCTTTTCACCTTTACTATTTTTCAAAACATTATTGAAGTTTATCTGACCTCTCTGTGAACACACCACAAGGCATTCTCTCTGGGGCTGTACCTGTTAAGGTCAGCAAGTATTTCCTAATCTCTACATGAATTCTCTGTTTCCCCTCACTGCAGTCTGTATTTTCAGCTCCATGACAAACCTTCAAATCTGTATTTAGGCTTACAGTTAAGTAGTCTGAATATTATAATCTTGTAGATCTCAGTGAAGTCAGAAGAAAGATCTGGCCATATTTAGAGGACTGGAAATGAAGCTTGTATAGTGTATGAAAATGGCAGGTGGCATCAATTATGAGAGGTGAGATACATATAAAAATGAAAAGGCTCAGGTGGATTGAAAAAAGCACTTTTGTATAAGAATGTTTCTTCTACCTTCCTTACCAGGATATACTCTTTTGTATGTCTTTATCTTACCCAGTCTGTTTTACTGAATTGTCAAGCATATGGAAAAACAACCAGGTAATTTTTCTTTGTTTGGATGTTAACACAATAAGAACAAATAATTAACCAAGGAGGGTGCTGTGTTTAGAGGCTGTCTTGAAAGTCAGACCACTCTTCTTTGCCTACGGTTCAATATAAAGCAAAATTATTTTAAAATTGCAAATCTTATTAGTAAAAACTCTGCTGCAAATCCTGCATATGTAATATGCAATTTTGACAGAAACAGCTTGTTTTGCTGGAATTTAATTCTGAAGAGAACAGCCCTTTTGACAATTTGAAAAAGTGCCTTGAGGCTATATTCACAATTTAATCTTTCAATTTTCATTCTGACATAACTTTTCATTTACTTTTTTCTTGGTTTACCTCATACTCATAATATATGATCCAAATCGTGCCCACACAAACCATAAGAAAATTAAACGTTTCCATTTTGTCAAATGAAGAACTATCAATCCAAAATAAGAAGATGTTTTGGAAGCCTGGTTTCTGGAAAATGTTAAATGTTCCATGTTTTGTGCCAGTTTAATACACAGCTAAATGTCCAATTCCTTTGCAAAACAAAATTCTGTTTCTATGTAACAAAATCAAGTAACTGGAGATCACAAAAAATGAGGCCAGGTAAGTAGAGGAACCACATTTCTCTGAATACTGAACTTAATACTGATAAAGGAGTCTGTTTTCAAAACTAGGTGCTACTCATATTTAAAGGTCCATCCTAAACTGAACATGTGCATTTTTCTTCGTCCTTTACTCACATTGCTCCTCCAGCTTCTCACACACACACTCAACTTCTGATGCCACTAAGGGAAAAATCCAACAGAAAATATTTAAGGTCATTCATTTATGATATGATCAATTTTAATTTATTCATTTCCCTGCAACAGGTAAAATGACCAACACATATACAGACTATGCTAGTGATAAATGTCTGTTAGAATTTTCCAGCTGTCTCCAACAAACAATTTTCTCTCATAGAGAAAATACTGATGTACCCTTGGGAAAAGTTCTGATACTTACTGAAGCAGATTCAAATTGGTCCTAAACTGTTCATCCATGCAAAATTTAATTACTAAAGGACTGGAAGCAGCTGTTATGAGCAACTTTAGGTGTGTCTTGAAACCTCCTAATGCTACAGAGGTTCTCACCAAATCTTGTATTTCCCCAGCACCACATAAATTAAATCCTTTTTTTTTATCAGTTGCCTTTTCTCCAGCCCTGTATAGATCTCACCTGGAGCTATTTTCCTTTGTTAATCCCATTATTTAAGAGCAGTAGATAATGTAAAGCACTAAATATATCAAAGGCAATTTCATATGTTTGATTGGATAGCAGTGGGTATAGAAATATTCCACTCTGGAAGGTTGATGAAAACTCAAAATAAGGTGAAAACAGCATTGTTAAGACAAAGGTTTTTTGTATAATAGTCACTACTGACATCAAATTTTAATGTTAAGCCTACTCTGTATGTTCTAAAATGATGAACAGATTAACTAATGGGTATACAAGAAAGCTATCAGATGGGAAGGGCTGCTTCTACCCTTGAGAAAAAGATGAATCAAATCCAGAATAAAAGGCAGACATGGATAGAGGAGATTAACTAGGCTGTTAAACAAACTGCAAATAACAAGAGGAGTGTTGACAAAAACAGTAGAAAGTACGTTCTGCAGTCTCAGACTGATCAGGGAAAGGATTTGGTGATGACTGTTGACAGACACTTAAAACCAGCAACCTGATATCTGGTAACAGTTAGGAAAGCAAGCAAATATGGGGAAGTGTAAACAGAGGAACAGAGAGCAGATTTCAACAGAGAACAGATAACTGTTGCTGTGCCTATACCCAGAGCACTGCATGCTGCTTTCGGTAACACTTAACAGGAACCTGAGGGTAGGTACAAAGGAAGCAATCCAAAACATGAGCTTAAGAGCAGGCTCTTACAACTGGGAACATCACTGGTATGAGACAACCAACAGTTAAAAAAAGCTGCCTGGCAAAAAGCATTTAAGGGAAAATACCAACTCAACTGTAAATGGAGGGAAATTTAAGGGAACACATTCAGCAGAGGCAACACAGTGCTGTCCAGTGAGAACTTTCAGAACATATACTGAAAATCCTTGAACCTCATTTTTATGGGGCTGCAGCTATTCCTGTGACTGGGAGCACAGCATAACTTCCTAAGAGTACTTTGGCATTACCATGTGACTCATGGGTATGGAATTCTACAGCATGTTTAGGGGGCCACACTTTGTACCATTGCTCAGAGGTGTAGTTCTCTACTCTCATGAACCAGAGCTATCCTTGCTGAGCCAATTTGGATGCATTGTGGTAGTTAAAGAGATGTCTCCTCACTCACACACTCTGTAGTTGCAGAATGGAGATTTTAAAATTTATGCATGTAATAGTGGAATTGGAAAAGCAGTATTTCAGGTGGGAACTCTGCTTCAATTCAGTTACATGCTGCCCCTTCTTGTATTAATGTTGTGGTTTAGATTAGGAGAATTTTCTTTTAAGAGAATCATCTAATGACCCAGCTTCACTAACACACACAATTATGAAGCAACTTCAGGACACACAAATTGAACTCCTTTCAGATTAAAATAAACCTTGAGACTGCTATCAAACCTCTAGCTGCTCACAGGCTTTTGTTGCAGGGGTCAGAGCCTTTACTGAAGCTGAAGAAAACCCCTTGAAATGAGAACAGTATGTGTATCAGGTCCTAAGCACCGAGTCTTTTGCCCAGCAGATTTACTCCTGCTGAGCAACAGGAGTTGGTAATGTAGATGTAGCCCTATCTCTGTTTTAGAACAATAGCTCCTCATTGCAATTCCTGAGCACACTTTGGTGTTTTGCCCAGCAATGTTCACCTCCTGGAGTGGCTGTAACTAGTAGACATCAGGGTTGACCTATGAAAGACATATCCATCCCACGAGAAGGGGTCATTATCTTCATTGTCTTTTGAAGAAAAAATAGAAAGCCCCGAATGTGGATTGACAAAAAGAAAATATCTGTCTTAAGTACTAGACACACAGGTCAAAGGAAATTGATAAGCCACAGAGCTTCTTTTCCTCCCAAAATATTATTACTGTGAAAATACAAACCATGCAGATGGTTTGGCTATTTGCCAGTTTCACTTGGGTGTGAAAAGCAGCCTTCATGGTTGAAAAACTATTTTTCTGAACCACAAATACCCATGGCCACGTGAGAGACATCTATTTAAGATCTGGCCCAAGTAGAACCAGACATAAAAGACAAAATAGCTGGTGGGCCTCTGTGCCACCCCTGAAGCTACCTTTTTTTTTTTAATAGTCCCTTATAGACTTGCTAAGGAACCACCTAAGACAAGCTCAACTTCTTAGCTGACAGCTACTGCAAAACATGATTACTCAGAGATGTATTTTATTATGATGCACTTTCAAAACTTCTTGTGTTTAAAAGAGTTTATTTTCAGCAGACTTTTTAGAGAGGTCCTATCCATTAATCAGAAAGACTAAATGCCCTGGAGTGGACTGTCTTCCTCTAAAGGAGCTGTAAGAGCATGTTATTCAAGAACTCATTTGCGGTTATAAATACTCTGAAGTGCAGAGCAGGAGTATCAGCAGTGGATAGCACATTAGGAGCTGATGGTGCAGCTGTGTGAATATATTTCCCTTGACTTGTGTGGCATGGGGCTTAGAAAGTATAAAGGGTAGGAAGTGAGGTGGAACTGGAATTCAGGGCGATCAGGGTCTCTCTGCACTGAGAGCACGTTGAAGAAACAGCTGAGTACATAAAACCTCATAAAGAAAACCAAAACAATGATATTCCCTATTGTGACTGTTTAGTCTTTCTGTAGAGGCTCATGGGGTCTGGGCTATCATCTATTTTTCATATCACTTGACCTGAAAATTTATGCTACCATCTGGAGACTGTGAGGATTTCTGTGTTACAGACTTAATACTGTCAGGGAAAGAAAGGGAGGGGCAGCAAGGGAGGTACATTATAAAAATGTTTAAACATTATTCAGCAAATGCCACTCGTTACTTTAACTTTTTTTCTAAAGGGAATGAAACAAAAATATATATCTTAAATTAAAAAATGGAAAAATATAGGTTGATGTGTGAATTCATGTATACTATCTCAGATAATATTTACTCTACATTTCTTTATACTTCAAGGCAGTTACTACCTTAGGAAACTAAGGTAAACCTTGCAGAAGTCTGCTATTAATTTGTCTTTTTCATAATGAATTGGAAACACTAAATGCAAGAGGGAAACCAAAAAACTATTTTAAAACTTTGCTATAGTGTTCTTGCTATTACATTAATAATGTTTTGGTTTCTGGAGTCACCTCCAAATAAGGAGATTGGTTTTTAAATAATGAGAAATAAGCATCAAAAATAAATACATTTCAGATTTTTTTTTCATCTTTAAGAATTAAATGCTCATGGCTTAAAAACTTCTCTGAAAACCTGACAGCTGGAAAACTTGTAATTGCAATTGCTGCAAAGCCAACAAAGCAAACTATTTTTAATAACGTCACAAAAATTAGCAACTCGGTAAGACAGTGAAGCAGAGCCCCACACCAGAGCAGGCTTAGTGTGGGAGGCGAGGATGCTGGACCTCACACACTGTAAGTGTCACTCCTGGTTCCAGGGTCACCTGCAGTGTTCCCATAAAGCAACACCTCCGTCTGCATACTCAGTGTACCAAGGGAGTGATCATTACTCAGGGGAGTGTGATGGGTGGCACAAGTGGGCCATGCCCACACTGCTTAGTGCAGGACCCCTCCAGTACTGGCCACAGCCTCGCCCTTGATTTCTTCTAGGTCCATGTGGTCCCACACATACCTGATTTTTTGGCAGGATGGAGGAGGAGGTGCTGTTTCAGTGCATCTGAAATAATGTGAGGGTCAGGGTGCATCCCACCAATGCAGTGCTTGCATGACATAAATCTGAGGGTATGTGCATATGCTCTGAAGTGTGATGCTGTTTAGGGTAGAAGGACTGCTGCCATAGCATCACAAATGTGTGAGGTGGAGGAAACTAATCCTGCTGCAGTCTTGTCTGTATTGCCGACTGGGAACTGTCGTAAGGTGACCTATCCCCTGAATCATGCTGAGGGTTTGTCTTGGGACTGGCATCACCTCAGGAAAGGGGTGCCTGTAAAAAGATAATTCTAAACAGGCCACAATAACATCAATCTTTTATTAATGCATTAGGACACAACAATAACATTTTTGTCTGCTTTAAATTAATTTTATTTAATAATTATTTATATTAATTATTATTTATTTGTCTGCTTTATATTAATGGTACCACTGAGCTGAGATTCCAAACAGAAAAAAGGGTATGATTTTAAAACTGTGCATTTTTGCATGTTGACTTTCACAATATGTGAAACTGAAGACAGGGATGCAGACAAACTCACCTTCAGAATCATGTCTAATCCAAAATTAATTCAGACTTTCTTGATGGAAATTAATGAGATGCATGAAGATAATGGCCAGTCAGAAAAGCATATTTGATTTTTTACAGCAGACTGTTTAAGCCTCCTCCACGCATACCTATCAGTGAAAGTTGGCTTGAATTTTAGGGTTCATGGTAGCACCCTGCAAAAATTCAGGAGATGTATTTCAGTACTTCTGGAAGTCAGGAAATATGGCATTTGTAGCTAATAATAGGAATAATTGGAAGACCAAGTAGTTTAAATTCTTCAATGCCAAACTTTAAAACATTCATGAAATTATCCTATTAAAATAAGGTACTGTACAGCTTTGAAAAACTGATTTGAGATACCAGCAAAGGGATCACTTATCTTTGAAAAATCTCAACTGAAGTTCAGCTCAGCACCTACAATTCAAATGCCTCCCTGACTGTCTACAAACAGGCAGGTTTAGAAGTCCCATTTTCTCTATACATATAGACTTTAATTGGCCACAAACTAGTCAGAAGCTATATTGTTATCAATGGAGCCCCATGGGGTAAGGAAGAGGCATTTTGAAACCCAAAGTGATCTTTTCCTTGGTTCTCTTTCTCAGATTCCTCCCAACTGTGGCTGCTTCCTGCCCTGTCTAGTCCTGTTAACCTTCAGCTTCTTTTTCTTCACAGCAGCTGGTAGGACTTATATTTTCTCCCTTTTACCATGCCCCTTTCACCCTGCCTTTGCTGCAACTCTAATTCTTATGCCTAGATTAAAGGGTGAGAGAGGAGTGGCAAAGTGCCGTAATTGAACAAGAGGCCATACATGATGAAATTCTCTACTGACATAATCTAACCACACGAGTTAAACAGCTGATCCTCCTTAACTAAATAAATATGTTAGCTGGGAGAATGAGATCTTTCTTGTTTGCAGACATACAGTGCTCTGTTATCCTGGCAAGTACAGTATTAAAATAATCCTGAAACCTGAATAGAAATAAGGTTTTTAATATTTCCTTAAATTTAGAAAAGCAAAGCTATTTTGTACACGCCGCTCATCCAACTGCAAACAGTGTAAACCCTGTATCCAATACCTTCCTGCTAGTCTTAAAGTCATGGCTTTATACAGCATAATTCTTAATGTAATTATGTTCCTTTCACATCTGACTCATAACCTGTAGAGATTCTGGAAATTTGTAGCTAGGTAGCCCTAGAGAATTCAAAGAAGAAAATAGTAGAAGTACTTACTGCTCTTTTTTCACAATGGAATCTAACACTCCTGTTTATAATTGTCCCTATATTCTATGTTTCTTATTACAAAGTAATGAAGCAGGACAGTACTGTTTTGTTATTTTACAAAGTAGAAGAATGAAGACAGTTTAGAGCCCAGCTTCAATACATGCAACTATATATCAAGTTTCCTTGTTTATTGATTGATTTTTGTTAACAATACTCTTACAAAATACTGCAGAAGAGTTACCAGTGAAGGGCAAGTACAACCAGATCCTCCTGTTGCCTATGCCAAGGTCTCTGTCAGCATACACCAAAGGTATTATTTCTTATTTACACTCATAGAAAGTGAGAAGAAAGGAATAACTGCATTATCTATAGACTGTGCAAATCATAGTCCACTTGGATAATCAAGATGCATTCTGAAGTGAACTTATTGGGAGTTATTAATGTGACTAAAGTGTTTCAGTATCAACTATTTGTATAACTGAGCATTGCCATTGCATTTTACGCTGGTTGCTCACTGCATACATAGATGTTCATTGTTCTGACTCCAGGCTTTGTTCCCTTCTTTCACACATTGAGAAAGTTTTCCACAAACTGAGTGTTTATGTGTTGAGTGCAGTACTCCATGGACTTTAGGGTCTAATGGAGTGTGAGACAGGGCCTGTGGTTTTTCATCTTGTTTTCAGCTGTACAAACATCGTACTTTTCCCTTCCTTTTAGAGGCCAGTCTATGGCCTGCTAAAATACCAGCACACAGCAACACAGTTGCTGAGACTTTACAAGTCAGACTGGGAGGATCTGATGCCATTCACCTTAACACCAAACATATTGACAATGTTTATTTTCCCTGCTCCAGCCTCGGTTCTCAAATAAACATAACAGTGGCTGATTTTCAGTGCTTCTCTGAAGAAAAGCCTAAAAAGGTATCTCTCTCATTGTCAATAATAAGTATAAACTGCTCCCATAATAAAAGCACTGGGGGGAAGCAAGGTGGTGGCAGGAGTGCATAGAGAAGGTATAAACAAAAGAAAATATTAGTTCCTTTCTTACTAGCCTTTTAAAAAAACTGGTATTTATTTCAGGGAAGTTTTTGATACAAGCAGGGTCCTGGTTTTGCTTTTCCACTTTACACTTTGTGAAACCCCAAAGGGACTGGAACTAGGTTGGTTGGTACTTTGTATATTTTTTAGCGTGTGCACCTTGTCTCTGGGGAAAGCCATTCATTAAATTGCTATTCTGGGTTGATGACATACAGATTTACTTTTCTCTTCATCAAGAAAATTCTGTAGTGTCTAGGAAAAAAAAAAAAGTCACTCTTTAGTACGACACCTCCTAGATGTATTTGAACCTTTAAATTAGCAGGGGAAAATGATTACCAGAAGTTAGCACAGATGCAGTAGCATAAAATTCTCTTTAGAAGAAGGAAAGTCCAATGACAAGTCTGTACTCTTGGAACAAAGACGTGTCCAAAATCTGTCAGTGTCTTCCAACATAAACAGCAAGCTATTTAAAGTCTCTTTATAAATGGTAATTTTTACATGGGTGTTTCTTAATTGATAGAGAATGAGCATCTTTTTTAATGAATGCTAATTTTAATGCTTGTCCACACCATTTAATATCTCCAGATTCCATCAGCAGTATATTTCCATCTTTTCAAACATGTCCATATAGTTATATTGAATGATTAATACGGATTATATGCACACACTTTTTGACTGCTTCTGATATAGTTGTATAATTGCATGTGTAGATTGCAAATGACAAAATGCAAAAAAAGTTTCTGAAGTTTGTTATTTAATCATAGTTTCTATATGCAAAGTTCTCTTATACATATATTCTTGGGACTATGATGTAGAAGCTGTTCAGGGCGATGAGTGACTGTCACCACCATCTCTTCTCTTTTGATAAATATTTTCCCAAGTCTCACTAGACATATGTTACAGTTCTGTAAGCCCTTTTGAAACCAACTCATTCTAAAATGAATTAATTTATTTAAAAACTTAGACTTTGGTGTTATTTCTATGTGGTTGTCTTAGCTAAAGAAAATGTATTGAAGGAACAGGATCCCACCATACCAGACATCTGCACTAAGCTAAGGTTTTTTGTGCCCTCAAAACCACTAAGGATTTGAGAAATGGTGCTACCAGTCACACAGATTTCATAGTACTGGACCAACCTATAAAGTCAGAATTAGAGTAACTCAGAGAACCTGGTACTACAATTCAGAAATTTTAAAAATAACTGCAGCAAGGGAAAAAAAAACCAGCTCTGTAAAACTTGGGTCAAGTTTCTTCCTTGGGTCATGCATGGTGCATTTGGCACACATGCAGATACAGTGCTGAACAACTACTTTAGCCCTTCCTTATGGTATTTTGTTTCTTAGATTCTTTACCTAACTAGTCATGAAAAACATTTTTGGGAATGGATTTGTGGCAAATATTTTTCAAACACTTCAGGATACCTGGCCTTCCTCTGCAGGGAGAACAAACTGAGAGCAGGCAACTAGACGATAAAGAAAACTAAATGAAAATGTAAAAAAACTCAGCACACAAGAGGTCATCTTCTTCAGGCTGTTATTTTAACAAGTGTATGTAAAAGAATAAACTTGTTCATCTCTCTTCCTTTTCCCATAATCTCTTTTTCTGTTTTAGTGCCTTTCCCTTCATTTTTTTAAAATTTTTAGAAATAGGAAAGCTAATAATAATTGTATCCAGAACAAAATCTTTCAAACACACTGAGTATTGACATGTTGGTAATTAAGGTCTCAGCTCTCCTGTTGTGACTTTTATTAAAGTCAATTTATATCTGTCAGATCCTGGCAGCCCATGAGAATTCCCAGTGGGGATACTTGGAGCAGCTTTCCCCCATCATCATTAACTGTGTGTCATTAATTTGATAATGTATCATAAGTATTTGATAGCCCTAGAGCCTGGCACTTTCAATTCAGGGCTTCTGTAATTGGCAGGAGCTATTTAAGAGCAAGCACGTTCATCTAGACCCCAGGTGCACTCATACAGCCCCACTAAGCTACAGACTAACTTGATGATTTACTTTCATACCAGGTGCATGTTTTTACTGCATCTGAACTCATGTATATTTTCAAGATTACCAAGAAATTTGGCTGGAATTTCAACTTGAATATTTTGCAGAATTTTATGTAAGAATCCCAAAATGGGAGATGTACTGAAGAAGGTTTAACTGTGATACTAATAACTAGTTACAGTATTAGAAACTTAAGTTTTTCACAGAGAAGTAAGCCAATGTTTTCCAAAAGCTCAGCTTGTTACTACTTCACAATCGATCAAAGATGTAGCTCTGTAACACCCTACAATTGGCAGCGGCAATAGGAAAACCCATGAAATAGCTGTAAAGCTAAACTCTTTTAATCTTTCATTACTTTGTTCATCCCTCCTGTTCAAAGCTGAATGAGTAAATATAATGCCTGCATGCAGCACACATAGTTTGAAAACTGATTAGCAGCACAACAAGCGCTTCTTACTTTAAAAAGGCACATAGTCTGCCCTCTTCCCAGTTAAGCCCCATGCTGTGGGAAACTTTGATTTCACAAACTGGAACATCTCTCAGCAAGACAAGTTAGAGGAGAGAGATTAGATCTTCCTCTGCCCTTGTCCGTGCAGAAATGACCTTCAATATAGTATGAGGTAAGCTTATAATGAAAGTATCTAATCTCAAAAGTAAAACGGCATAGGATATTACCATTTACTGAAGCTAAGAAGGAGGCAGAGATTTTCAGGTTTAATATGCCTTTTAAATTCTTACGTGTGGAGCCCTTTGGTTATATTTTACTGTATAGTCACTTCCCTAACTGGGAGTGAGGAGGGAAGAGAGTGTTTCCCAGCATTTGTGTCTGGAAGGCCTCTCAGCAAGCAATTCTTTGAGCTCAAGCTTAGCCTCTGTCCAAGAGCATTAAAAAGCTGAGCTTGGCCTAGGCTGTAAAAGGCCACTGTGCCTGTTATAGGCAGAAATCAGACTTTGTTGCACTTCTTATTCCAAGAAAGTAAATAATAATTTCCATCAACAAATTAAAAGTGTGCCTGATGTAAAAGCTTCCTAAAGCACATGTGTCCCTACATTAAATTTTCTGTGTTCTAATAAAATCAGTGGGAAGTACCAGATGAAGTGTTCAGATCATTCACTTTTTCAGAAGAAACTGTAGCACTAACAAGGATATTGACTTTAAAATTAGTGATTTTGAGTGTCTTTTTTATTCTTGAAAAGCTTCATTCATCAGCAACTTACCACTGTTTTCCCCAAAGCCATTCAGAAAACAACCTTACTTCTTTTCTTCCCACTAATTCTACAGTTTCTTACAGTGAACATAATTAATTTTCCCCTCCTCTGATGCTAATATGAATTGGTTTGTAGCTGAAAGATTTTTGAACTTGTATGCAAAGGAAGCTACAGCTGGACTCCACACCTCACACCATTGAGCCAGCAGCCTTCTGTCCCATAGGCATTCTCTATCTCACTAGAAGCTTCTCACACTTATTCTTTCTGGATCACAGTAAGTTAAACCAGCATATTTCACAGAAATTCAGCTGATATTACTAGTGGCATTAAGAAACAGCCTGAGTTTCTGTTGCAGTTAACTGATTTCAGAGATTTTAATTCATTCCTTAGGAAAAATGAAGAAAAATTAAAATTTTGTCAATGCAAGAGCTGGCATTCAGGGACTCAGACAGAAATAATTTATCCTTAATTGGTGTAACACCATAATTGGGAACTATTTCATTGCAGATGCTAAAAACCACAGCTTACTGACTGTTTTCATGTGATGCTTTCCCTACTCCTGCAGTTAGTAGACACATTTCATTAATAAAGGACAAGACTAAAACATGCTCTAGTTGTTTGAAAGGAAAACTGGTTGATAATATATGCTGGAGCTGTAAAACCATCACCCACATGCACCCGCTACTCTTTTTCTGAAGTGTTTAACATCCATTTACCACTAAGGATTGATAGTGGGACCTCCCAATGGACATTCTGACAGTTTCTTAACTACATAGTTTCTGGCTAAGCATCTTTTTTTATACTTTGGGCTTAAATATAGTGAATCATAATTCTTACACATTGAAAAGCTGATTCACATTTACATTTAGTGGGTTTGTTTTGGCCAGCTTTTGGGCTTTAATAAGTACTGCAAAATCACACTGTGCATATAACTTTCACCCTGACAATTGGAGGCCTTAACTCTTGAGTGTAGATCTGGTGTTATTCTACTGTACTCAGGGGAATAGCCAGAGTTGAGGGCAGCAGATATGATTTAAATTCTGAGAAGACACTAAATTAATTTCTGATTTGGTAAACCCCCCTAAGCTGAGTGTTGTTTTTTATAAGAAGTAATTTGGGACTTTATTATGAACAATGGGTTATAGGGCAGAGCAATTACACTACATATGGCTATTATATTTTCCATTTCATGTGAGACTGCTGGATATAACAAGAAGTGAACTATGTTGTGTAGTTCAATGAGAAATGGGTTTCTAACATACTTATCTCATGTTCAGACCTGTCTGAACAACTTATTTTCTCTTATAAAGAGACCTCAAGATTTAGTTGCAACTTCAACTCCATAGTGTCCCTCCACTTCTGGTTTTCACAAACTTAAAAGTATATTTTTAAAATGCAAATTACACATTCTTGTTGTCTCATGCAGGGTCAAACATATCAACAGCACTAAAATAAACATTCATAATAATAACCAGACGGGGGGAAAATACTAAGTGTTCAGTGGGACTAACAGGCATAATTTCATCTCTTGTTATACAGGGGATGTTCTATTGCTATTATTTAACTCATGACATCAAAGGAAGCCTGTAAGTCTTAGAAAGCTGCTTCAAATTTCTAGATCATAATTCTCTTTGCTCCTTTTTGATCTGCACAGAGCTCCCAAGAGAAGGTCATAGGAAAACATGACTATTTTTTAAAGACTTTATTAGGGCATTTTGCCTATTTCATTTACATAGTCCGTTCTCATTTCTCATCATTTGGATGTAGGAGTTTCCCTGTGTATCCATCATTTCAACATGTAGAATTTCAAAGTAGGTTTCAAGAGCATAATTAATATCACTGATTATTATAAAAGAGCTGATGATTACCTCACCTTTTGGCTTGCCTGTTACTTTCCATTATCAGATACTTGCCAGTGGTTTTCAAGAGGTCTTATTGTCTTTCATTCTTGCCATTTGCCAGATTTTAAACTTAGATTAAATTTAGATTGCCTTCTCTTTACCAGACAAAATTCATTCTAGTACTGTCTGTAGTGGCAGTTTCCTTCTAAAAAAATTACAATTTCCCTGCTTTTATTTTAGATCTTTTCTTTTATTTTTTTTTCTTTGGGGGGGGGAGGGGGGGGGGGGAAGGGGGGGAGGAAAAGAA
>JAWWEV010000134.1:59424417-59442724 GCA_035583235.1 Hafferia zeledoni | reverse complement strand
ATATATATGTAATGTACCTATGCAAAATAGAGTCCTGAATAACACAGCCATAAAACTCTAGGAATGAGGAGAGAGGTAGTCCTGAGATCTGCTACATTTGGTCTTGCAATTGGGTTTAGAGGAACATAAAGGCAGCTGTGAAATAGTATAAATGCCAATTGCTTCCTCTAAATTCTGTCATTTAAAAATTGAGCTATATGCAGAAGCCAGAAGTTTAATGTAGCTTTTGAAAGTCCTGTTGTTGTGGGGTTTTTTAATTATTGCAATTTTGTATTGTCTTTCCTTGCTTGCTATACAAATACACTGTAACTGTATCCAATATTCATAGCTGCAACATATATATGCTTTACTAGTTATCCCCAGAACTTCCTTTAGAAAATTTCTCCTTGTAACTGCTGTATTATACAAAACAAATAAATACAAAGAAATTAAAGCATCCTTTTTATTTTGAAAATAATAAACCCACAGATTTCAATCCTTCATGTCCCATATACTTCCAGGTTCTCAGCTATACTCATCTGCTTTACCATGAGGTGCTTATAACAACCATACAGTTTGCTGCCAACAGGAACAGGAAGCTCTATTCTTGTAGCTTCCATATATTGCCTTTGGATGCTCCCATTGGGAAGCTATCCACCAATGCTGTTGAATGTGGGGAAAAGAGTTTGATTGAGTCACAAAATAATTAACTAGAGGTTTTCCATAATTTGCTGGATAGCCAGGAAAGGTCTGAGGGAGGTAACACACTTTTGGGTCAAAGCCGCAATCCCTGAGGAACTGCTGGATAAAGTATGTTTAGGGTCAGGTTTCCTTTGATAAAGTAGAGCAGTTACAGGTAAGCTGTAAGACTGAGAGCAGGAAAGAAGTGTTTCAATCACAAAAGGATCCCTCTGCTCCATCCCCATGCTGCAGTCTGCATCCTGGTCTGAATGTCCATCTTCCAGAAATCTCGTGTTTCTATCTGGGTCCCTCAGCCAGGGTGGTCAGTCTGTGTGAGTTCCTCAGCACGGAGACAGCAGCAGAGCTGGCACCATCACTTCCCAAACTTCCTGTTCTACCTGGAACTGCCACATGCAGCCCTTGGACTTGATAAAATGATTAAATAAAATTGTGATTATAGTGGATCTTTGCCAGCCCACAATCTCAGGACAGTCAGCTTTTCCACACCATTACTGGGAGGCAGCTCCTTCTGGCTTCATACAAAACCTCTGCAAGGGGAAGCGGCTGTTCCGCCCCAGGCCAGTAGCAAGGAATGGATGGTCCCACTTTCAGCAGGTATGATAAGTGGGGTGCTGAGCCATGAGTCACCGCTGGCTTCCCTCACTACTGTAAGCACAGCTTCTTCAGGAAGCTGCCTTCTAAGATAGGACTGGCCATAGAATAAACAACTGACAGCATTCCTGCAGCTCTCACTCACTACTTCATTCCCACTGATGGGAAAAGAAGTGCAACTGGTGCTGTTAGGGAAATAAAGGTGATTCATTTTAATCCAAGCTAACACAAGAAAAGAAGGTTGAAGACGTGAAATAAAAAGATAAAACTAACAAGTAGCCACTTGTACTGAAGACCTTACACTTAAATTAAAAAAAGATAGATTGGTGTTTAGTTAAAAGTAATAAAAATGAACTGAAATAAGAAGAAATTGGGAATTGTATTTCTTAGTAACAATATTCTGCAATTGTTTAATGAGTTTCTTTTGTGGATGCAAAATATAAAAGTCTGTCCCCTCAAAGGGGGGGAAATTTTTTTTTATAAAAGACAAATAGCAAGTAAAGCAAACAAAGAGAAGCAAAATTAAAAAAATGTTCAGAGGGGATAAATAATATTTTTTAAAGAAAGAAGAGGTAAACTACAAAGAAATTTAAGCAAAAATAAAACACTGGCTTTATCTGCTCTCTATGGTTTTAATAAGAGTACTTTGCAAATATCATTTGTTCTTAAAGTGCCTGTGATGTTATTTTAGGGATTAGCTTTCTGCTCATGGGCCATAGACACTCTATGAGTGTGCTCTCCAACCCCTGGCAAAAGCTGTGGTGTTCCCATAGCTGGACAACTGTAATTTTATCGGTTTTCCAAGAACCAATTATGTGTGTAATAAAACCGCTGCTGTCAGTGTTGAATTTCGCAATTATAAGATACCAGGAAACTGTACATGTTGTAAGTGATAAAACCAGTTTTGTTCATATTTCTGTAGCTGTTGTGCTGGTTGGTAGTTTTCCTCTTCTACTGTCCTTTAAAGTCAGCTCAGAGATCAGCCATAGGCTACATGGACATGTTAATGAACTTCAAACATGTGTCCATAGCTCCAGTGGCAGGAGGCAGGATTTCAACAAACTCCACTTTTCACCAACTGAAAAAGATTCTTTTCTTCTGAGTGAAATGTTGCATAATTTAAATGTTCTCTGATAGGGAAAAAAATTGTCCAAAAATTAAGTCTGAATGTGAGCCAAATGTAGGCTGGCAGGGAACTGCCTGACAGTGTAAATGCTCATTTGTCATCTCAGAGGAGTGTTATCTCCAGTACCTGATTACAGCAATTTAAATATCATCAACGTAATTCAGTCATAGCTGATTTAAGGCTAATTAAAATCAATTGTTAATCATTTTAGGTTTTAATTGCACTGAAAATTTCTCAAAAAACAGGTTTTTCTCTGTAAGATTTAGTTGCCATGGGATTTTTTTGTTGAATGTTTTTGTAAAAGAAAGCACTTCCAAGTTTTGGTCACTATATCATTTTTTTCTCATTTCTCCTTCCTTTCTTTTCACTACATCTATCACATTTTCTGCAATGACTAATGTCGATTTTTTGATAACAGTGTCACTACAGAGATCAACACTATCACTCCATGTCACAGTGTTTCTTGTTTAACAAACATGTAAAGTAGAGAAATCTAGAACACTATTTTTTCATGTTTTTCTTTTTTCTTAAATGTGGTCCAGAGTGGGAAAGACACTTTAATTAAAGGAAAACCTTAAGTACTGAGAACAAAAATAATTTTTTGCAGTAATATCCCTGTTGATACAGCAGTAAGATCAGTTGAAGGTGAAAGGAATAATATTTCTGGACACCTGGAATATTAGCAGGCACAATTCTATTTAAATAGATTACAGCTGTTTCAGTGACTTATTGGTGTTGAATGCACATCCTTTTCTCCTCCACAGAACTGATGCAAAAATATTTAATCATTCTACACAAATAGAAGTTAGATTTTTTTATGAACAAAAACTCTGCCAGCTCCATCAGTGAGCACACCTCGTTCCCCTAACACTTCAGCAGGTTAGTTCAAAGGGCATTAAGGTTAAATTTCCAATGAAAAGGTAAGCACTGACACAGCAAACCATCAGTGTTAGCTAATATGATCCATCTCTATATGAAATGGCACTCATAGATCATGCTTGTGTGACTAGACCAGACTGCTTGATTGCAGCTTAGTTGCATCACAAAGACCTTGAAAGCAGAATAAATTTTGATCATCTAAGAATTATTGCAATCAGGTTGCATTTATTCTTTGTTGGGAGAAGGAACAAAGTAGGTGGTCCCAGCAACAAGGGATAGGTCTCTGCTTTCCTTGGCTAGAGAAACTGGCAATTTAAATCTACAATATCTGATTTGCTTTATGGGAAAACAAAGTTTTAGCTCTTCTGGAATGAGTAAGATTATACTGGCTCTGAGCTTTCTCATTTTATGGGGTTTTCTTCTGTATCCAGGAGCAACAGACATCAGTGCACCTGCTGTACACGTGCATATTCCCATCAAGGGCCAATAATATCTTATATTCCTTACAGTTAATCTATGGTCCTCGTTTCCAGTTTCACTTTTCCAAATCAGAACTTCAGTTTACTTAATTTGCTCCCCAGAGCCATGCAGCTAAAAGTATAAATGAAAGATAGGAGAGACTAACTGATCTTCACTTCTAAAAGTGTTCCTGAGACAATAGTCCTATTATGTCCAATAAAGCATGAAACTTTACCCTCAGTTTTCTATATAATATTAGTATTTGAACCTTTAGTCAGTACTTGGAGTAGGAAATTAACTTGTCAAGAAAAAGAAAAAAGAAATGCTGAAACCTTGATTTTTGTTTTTTCTAGAATGACCTGAAAATCAGCAGAATAAGCTCTTCAGTTAAAGTGAGTTCTAAAATTCATGAAGCGTTAAGTTCATCTAATTGAGCTGAAGAAATCATAACAGGTCATATACCTGAACATATGTCTGGTTTCACAAGGGTTCTTCCTTAAGTGGGTTGTTTGAAAGATTGTATAAGACATCTACCATAATATGTGAAATCTCTGTGTTTCATGTTTCAGTTCAGTATTAATCTGTGCCAATAAATTAATGACAAAGAACTTGTGCTGGAACTATGAGGATGCACCACTAACTTTTCTTTAAATTAACAGAGATTAACACACATTTCTACGACCATTAATATAAAATCAATATTGTTATTTCATGCAGAGCAAAGAAACTAGAGAAGGTGGCAGTAATAAAGAGGTAGAAACAATTTAGAAAGCTCACTGTAATCACACTATATGACACGCAGAAATCAATCTCTAAACCGCAAGCATGAATATTTACAGACAGTGCCATGAAGGCAGATGCTGATTTGGAAAATGCTACATTTTTCCATAATTAGGCATCTCTAGACTATAATTATCATCCAAAGGTGTGGTCTGGTTCTGAGAAGTAAATGACACTCAGACAGGCAAACCTGTCTAGCATTTCTGATTAATTAGTAAAAAATATATTCAAAAAGTAAGTTTATTCACACACCTAAACACACAGAGTCTGACACTGAATTAAAGATGAGACAGACTTTTCCAAATAAAAAAAAAAAACCATAAACCCAAAATTCTCAGTTGAAATCCACATTAATACACTACCTGTTTTATTTATACCTTTAAAAAAACAAAACAAAAACAAAACAACAACAACAAAAAAAAACGCAAACAAACAAAAAAAAAAGGTAAAAGTCACCAGACAGTATGCTAACACTATTTAGTAGAAATCTAGCCTGGAAAACAGTAAAAGAGGTTACATTTTCAGGGATTCAGTAGGGTATTCTGAACACAATTCTTCACTGGTTCAGTCTTGTCATGGCCATGTGGAGCTATCACAGGGACATGCATAGACTGAGTCCCCTTCGCAAGCAGGAGATCTCAACCCTTTCATCAAGAAGATGTCAAAGGATTAAGAAAACTTTCCTAGACCTGAACAAGTTCTCACCATGAAAGGAGAGGTTTCAAGGTTTGCTTGTTCTGCAGTCTTGCAGGAGAGCAGTCTGTAGAGACATCCCATCCAGAACTGCAAAGTAAGCACAGGCAAAGAAACATCTGAGTGGGTTTTATTTCAAACCTTGGAATAGGCAAGAGGAAATAGGAGGTCATGACTGTGGGCTCTGTGCTCTACTTCTCAGGTAACTCAGGGCACAGTGTTAGGGCTCAGTTTTAGGGTTCAAACTTTCAAGAGGCTTCTAAAATTCCCGTGTATGGAGCAGAACATAAAGGAACCTCACTTCAGCTATACCTACTACTATCTGGTTACTGGTTCCTTTTAATTTATCGTGTTGGGTCACAATACTTTTGCACAGTGCCTGGCAATACCTATTACCCACAGTGCCATCTGAAAGAGTGGAAGGACTCAGTCCTACCAAATGCTGAACACTTTAGCTAGCAAGGCAAAATATGCTTAGGCATATGCCCATGCTCACTCAAGCATTCAGAGTCCTGTATACTTTAAGGACTTTTTTCTTAAAAAAAAAATCAATGTGGGCTTAAATGCTTTGCTGACCTGTGAGAAAGAATAAACATCATCCAAGAGTGAAGTGTAAAAGGAAGAAGTTTTCAGAAAAATACCTATTACACACAATCCCAAATGCTCATGTCTTACACAGGAACTTTAGTGAACATAGTGAGAGGAATAAAATATAATGGGAACCATGTAGCCAAACAGCTTACCATTTTTTCAACATGCAATTTACTTATATCAAGACTTCTAAATCTTGAATCTAAATCTAAATCTTCCATCACTGAAGCAGGTAAGTTGTATTTTTGTTGTTTGCTTTTGTTGATCAAATAAAGACTCATGGAAAACTCAAAAAATTTAAAAAAAATAAAAACAAAATAATGTTTGTAATCAAAGGATTAGATCTGTTGAAGAATTTAATTCAATCATCTGGGAAAGTTTTGAACCTTACCCAGCAGCTCATATTGATGAGGCCAGATGTCTAATTTAGTGGAACTATAGAGAAAAGGAAAGTAAGTTGGCTTAGAATTGACCCTCTAAAATTTTGTAGAGGATCCAATCTAGATCAGGCTGTAAAGAGTTCTGGGATGGGTTCCTCTAATTTTTCCATAAGACTGTATTTCTACTCTTTCAAGACTTTATTGTGGAGTGCAGAGAACAGAGAAAAACAGACCAGAGATCCCTGAGGAGCAGAAATGAATTTTCCTTCTATTTCAATAGAGTTTAAGCTAGTGATTATGCATATGTTATGAATTATTCATATAATTAATATGTAATTAAGTATATGTAATTATTAGGGTTCTTAGCATGTGTAATTATGACACAGCAAGATGAACAGAAGATGGGAAATCTGTAGAAAAAGAAAGCTGTGTTCAAACCAGTCATTCAGGGAAGATCAAGTATTCCCTGATATCCAACCCCACACTGAAATTTCTGATTTACATCTTCCTTAGAGACCATACCCTATATTACCTTTTCGCTTCAGTGTCAGTTCAAACGAGCATTTTAGAAAGGCCACCTCTGGCCCATTTTCATCACCACAGCAGCACTAACATGGCACTTTGATCTGCTCCACCATTTTAGGCATTTTACTGAGTCCATATGCAATTACTCCTGAGATGCCTTTCTACATGATCTGCAGCTACATTAGAAAAACTGGTCTCAATATCTATTATCAGAAATTATATTCCAGATTTGTTCTGAAGCTCCAGTCAAATTATTATACTAGAATAGTAAAGTTTCCATTTTATTCCATAATGAAAGAAATTCAGCCACATTAAAACAGTGACACAGAGCAGCATGATATTTGGCTTTAGTAATGGGGTTTGGATGTTGTATATATAAGAAAACAATGCAGGTTTTCTATACACAGTGCAGGTTTTCTATGGTGATTTTCAGAGATAAGTCTTTTGTTTAAAGTAATCCTGTATTTTGGATTATTTTCAACAAATTATTTTTCTACTAAACCTACAATGCTCTTGTGATGGTCAAAAATATGTGCATATTTGGAGCAGAAACAATTGTCAGGTTTATATTGGTTAAAAGTCTGACCAATATCCCTAAGTGACATTCTGGGAAATATTCAAATGATTTTTCAAGTTATTTTAGAAATAATGGTATTTGACTCAGGAAGTTTATATTAAATACAATCTACAGTGGAGTTACAGTGAGAACTTCACTTTGGCTGATGGATGATAAGAATAAAGTTCTCTCCAGATGAATTGAGCTTTGTGTATATATCCACAAGCTATGCTCAGACAGCTTATTTCACATAAAATTCCTACATAATGCATGGTTTCATCTAACATCTATCCCAATCCAGTTGGATCCTAGATTTTTAGGTCAGATTTTTCAGCTGGAAAAATACAGCGGTAATATTTACAAATTTTAACTTCAGTTCAGGCTTTGGAGCTAAAATGTGTGACACAGTACACAGAGCTGATGGGGTTAGAGCTTCTTTCTGGAAAGTTTAGAGTTTGGTATTTCTGTAGAGTGTTTTTGATTTTTTTTTTTTTTTTTAATGGCAATTTGTGTCAGAATGGACATATGCCATTCACAAAGTGAACATTGATATTTACAAAACAGAAAGCAACCAAAAAGTATCCCAAAGAGTGGGAAAACCCAAATGTGGTGGTGTTGAAGTTACAGCATTTCACTTCAGGTCTCCAAGTACCCCTGAGTGAGAGATACTTTCACCCTCAAAAAAAGTTTCAAATTATTAAAATTCTTCTTATATCAATTTTAATAAATTAAAGCAATGTTAATGTTGCAGTGAAACTATTGTGAAATCTGACCTAAAGGCATGCAAAGATCAGACATATATAAACAGTGAAAGTTTTAGGTATTTTTAAATTACATGCTGTCTTTGAGTTTCTCCATCACAAGTCCACTGTTACATGTGACAAAAATGCTAATATAGCAAGTTATATTGTCCTTTTCCTGTGTTATGAATCTATGTATATTCTTCCACTGAATCCTGTATATTCTTCTACTGAAACCTAGTTCATGATTATATGAAACAAAATATGTTTTCTTTTTGAGTGTTTCACAGCTTTTCCACTCCCTATATGATTTTTCATAGATAACTATTTGTTGTTTCCCAGCAAATACATTCACACCATGTCCTTTAGTATACCAAAGTTTTTGGAAAGAGTTTTTCAAAAATAAAATTAAAGTTATTATAAGACTCTTTCACTATATGAAGCTTAAAAGAACTTGGCAACAATCTGATTTTCATGCATTGAATCTTCTGTGTTGCTAACCACAATTGTCTCACTGGTACCTTATTCATCTTCCTTCCTCCACCAGTCTTTTTTCTTGGACAACATTACCAGACCTGACAGTGATTGATGATTGATTATTCTTTTCCTTTTTTTCTAATTAATGTGGGTTATTAATTTCCCAAACTAAGTTTATCAAGTGTAGTACAAATTAATTTTAATGTTTTATATAAAAGAATAGTTGTACTGCTTTTAAAATAAAATCATGAGGGAACTTTAGTCCTTACAAGGTTCCTGTTCATTGCAAGCTTATAATTTTTTTAAAAGTATGTATATATTCATGTTCAATAACTCTAAGGTATATCTTTACTTTGCAGCACATGCTCTGTTGTGGGGAATAGTGAATGCAATGAATGCTTTCATGGATCTGTCTTTGGTACAATTGTGTTAGAAGGAGCAAGCGAAAAGAAAAATATGAATAGAGCAACTGCAGACCATTTCTCCTTCTTCTTAAAGCTTGAAATTGTTAAAATTCAAATTGCAGCAACTAAAAAATGGGCTTGGATTCCCCAAAATATCACTTAGCATCATGTGAATACCTGTGGTCTTTTGTTGGTTTGTTGGCTTTGTAGTCAGCCAGAAAAATGGCTGGCAGAGGAAGGGGAAGTGCAAGCAAGGACGTTCACTTGGGATAAACCTCAAACAAAATACTGCCTTAAAATTCCAATTAAACTGAAAGTTTAAAATTTTTCCTTGTTCAAGTCAACAGAGAGTCTTATCTACATTTGCTGCTCAGTTTCTGGAGGACACTACTGGGGTCCCATGGATATATCCCATGCCAGGGTTTTGGCTGTGGGGATGGCTGTGACCTGCAGAAGGAGGAGCCAGTCCTGCCCCACTGCCTTGCTAGAGCCAGGTGACAAGGCTTGCTTGGCTCCTGGCCTCCTCCAAAAAAACAAAATGCATTTGCAATTTTTACTGTCCAGAGGTGAAAACACTAAATTTTTAGACTTTTATAAGAAATTGATTTCAGCTTTCTGCTGAACCAACTTGCTGACATAAACATGTGTTCATAAAAGCACTTTCTGGGGTAATACCAGTTTAAATAAGTCCTTCTCCCCATGTCTATTTTGGTTTACTGCCTCATTTGAGACAGTATAACTCTTTGCATGTTGATGCAGCAGAAATAATTGAAACACTGAGCTCAATATTAAGACTCCAAAGTAAAATTTCTCCCAAGTCAATGAGTCAGAATGGCCACATAGACATTTTTACCAGCCCAAGGACAGGGAGGATGTGAGGACTAAGCACTAGTTACTTCCTACAGCAGTGGAATGCATTTTTTTTTTTAATATATTAAGGTAATTTCTAAACTTGAGGCATTCATTTAGATATAGAAATGAGGATTTTCACCTTTTAATTCGAGGCATACTTTTTGGAACCTTGACCATAGTGCAAATTCAAGAAAAGAATAATTTAGAGTAATGCCAAACCACAAATTTTCTAGAACAATTTAATTAAACAATAGATTAAAGGAGGAGCTGTAGAGCATTTCTGGATAGATAGTTTATATCTGAATTAATGCTGGGTGAGGGACAGTGCTTAATATATTCATTTATTATATCTGTTAGCAGCTATGTGTTGTCTTAAAAAACAAACTGTGGCATAGGATTTCAAAAGCAAGAGCTGCAGTGGGAATTTCTATGTAGTGGTTCTGAGTTGTTGAGTATAATTTTAAAAGGATTAGTTATACCAAAATATTTTGTTAAAAAGGACCATTATGCAAAAAATTTTACCTGTGAAAGAGCCCTAGGAAGCCAGCTATGAGGCTTGCTGCTCAACTGGTGAGCTTTGTACCTTGGCTGTGAGGCATGGAAGAGTACGAGTCATCCGTGCATACTTCACAGAAGTGTTTTTTTAATAATACTGGTTGCCTTTCTGAATAACACATCTGGACCTAAAGATGAATATTTGTCACTGCAGGAATGGGCCTACACAGTTGTGTTCTCCCAGTTCAGTTTAGAAGATTGTCTTAAATGAACATTCAAATGTACATTTCCTTTTGCTGTAAGGCTTGAGGGCCATGATCTGTGTGGGGTTTCTTCAATTTATCAGTAGGGAATAAAATTTGTTTATTAAAACAAACATAAGGAACTCTTGTACAATTTATGACCACATAATGGAACTTGTGAATGACTCTCTTGCGTCTTAGTAAATGGAATATGTGGCACAAAGATAGCCTTCATTTCTCCCATCTCTACAGTGTTTACTTAGAGTTGACTGAGAAGAGGAAAAAGTCATTCAGAATTGGTTTTTTATTCTTGTTATGTTTGTGCTGCTTGCTTGTTTGGGTTTTAATTTTTTCTTATTAAAAAACTGTATTTCTACTTAACTGCATTTTGTGAGAGAATAGATAATGTTCTTAAGGAAAAATGTTAGTTTGTTTCTCTGTAGCTACCTCCTTATAAAGCAGCTGTTTCTGAGCTTCTATAGCAGGGAGGGTACTTAAACTGAAGGAACTAGAGAAGGGTTATGGTGACATAGTATGGAGGGGTGATACTGCTTCCCTGTATGAGCGAATTGCGTACAGTGTTGTCTGGCAGTAACACAGTGAATGCACTAATTAGTGCATTCACATTTAATTTCTCCCATTCTGGCCTTTTCACAGGTCTAATTATATCATTCTCTCTGTATGCTAGATACTACTTTCCATCCCCTCCCATGCCTTCTGTCTTGGTCCATCACCTTTCCTTACTTCAACATTTCCTGCATTGCAAAAAATCAGGCATGGTCTGACCCCAGAAATAGTCCCTCCATAATACTGACTGTAAACCCAGTGTGAAGGTTCAAAGAAAGTAAAGAGCTGGGAAACAAAAGGTTTCAAGGTTTGGGAATGCTTCCATTTCACAACGGAAAAAAAAGAAATGTGAGAATAAGAAGAGATAATCTGTCACAGCAGAACATTGAATGGGGCAGAAAAATTGTGTGGGCAACTGTTGTTCATCTTTTTTCCAAATTAAATGCAGAACAGCAGTTGAAGAAAATGGGACAAACCACAGAGAATAAGGGAAATTCCTTTTCAAGAAATCCACAATTGTATAATTTGATTGCCAGAAAATATCACCAAGGACATTGGCTTACCAAGATTAAAAAGATATGAATAATAAGAATATTAAATTATAGTGTTTAACTGGAAAAGGAAAAATATCCATTGAAACCTTCACATAAATTTCCTGCCGAAAATAATAAAAGTGTCTTTCCAAATTTTCCTATTTTTCTGAAGAAAATTTAATACCTCTAAACTGAAAAATAAGATTAATAGATATTTTCAATTTTTTTTATATAATTATTTTAAAGGAAGTGGATTTTTTTTTTAATAAAACATATTCCATCTGCAGAATACAAAATTTCCCATTATAAAGCAGAAGTCAACCACTATGTGACAGCAGGACAGATTTTATGTCTATCCGTTACACTCTCCTCCTTAGCAGCTGAACACTATCAGAAATGAGACCATGTGGACCACTAAGCTGCTTCAGTACTGCAGTTCCCATGGTCTGTATTTAGAAAGTTTCCAATTATTTAAACATGCTCTGACTTCTAGGCAAAAAGTACAATATATTGCACATATTGTTCTAACATACACATTTTGTTTTACAATCAAGCAAATTTTAACTTTCTACCTAAATATCTGTTTTCTGTTACCATTTACAGGAACAGACACTCATTTCCACTAGTACATACGTTAATGAAGCTGAGAAAAACCTATACAGAGTTTGTGAAATGTTATAACTCTTTCCTCCGTTGCTCATCCATTCCATTATATATTTCCAAATCTGTGCATAAGAATAGGATTTTTCTCAGTTTAGTGAACAAAACAGTTCACACATTTAAAGAAATAATTTGACAGAAAAAAAATTAGTTTTTTTTTCTGTAAAAATATAAATTTATAAGGTTTTGCAGCTGAGCTTACTGTGCTCATGAGAGTTAGAACATAATTTTATACAAGAGAGAACTACCCAAGGTTTAGGGAGAGCAATATTTTCCATATTATTGGGTACAGTGGGACTAGCAAAATCAGGAAAGTCGTGTTTTATGAGTTTAAACAAAAATCAAAGTTACATAGTGATGCTAAACATCCCCCTCTATTTAGTGGGGGACTTCTAGTAAAAGGGTCTAAAATGTTTAACAACTATAACTTTGAACTTTGCATTTTTTCTAAACTGTTATAAATTAAGCACCTGATTCGGGAAGAATAACTGATTGCAACTTCATGCAAACCTCTTTGAGTTATGTTTCCTTAAGACATTTTATAGCCAAGCCTTTTATATACTAGTGAAGAAATTTGTGTGTCCTATGTATTTATTGGGTATTTCACAAACTAAAATCTCAAAGAAATGTCAAAATAAGAAATTTTATTTCTGTGAAATAGGGAAACAATTTATTAATTTCATCAGTCTTTCCAGTATGAAACAAAAATAGATATTTAAGCTTTCAAATGACTACTGAAATTACTTATACCGTTTTCATTTACATAAATTCTTAAAGGATTTGTCAAGTGGGAGCATGATTCAAACCTTCTACAGTTGTCAAAGGAATCTTCCTTCCTGTCTGAAGCTCCAATATCTCCGATTCCCTAGAAAAACAATTCTTTAATCTGCTCTTAAAATCTCTGACCCGACATATATTTTAATCCAGGAGAAATGTGCATTGTCCTGAATATACTTTCTTTCATGAACTGCAGTTCAGAGTGCACAAGAGGCTTCAGTTATTATTTTTTGTGGCAATCAGTTCCGGCAGCATTTGATTGAGAGCAAATACTTAGTAATGCATAGTGTACCTTAGCAGTGTATGGAAATTCTAGCTTTGACTGGTAGGGGATTGAGAGAACATAAGAAATTGAAAACCTATTTCTGAAATTCTGACAACGTTTTTGTATTTCTACAGTGTGAAGAACTGTCAATCTGTAGCTGGTATACTCTTTTCTTACATACAATATTGATTAAAGCTTTAGAAAAAACCTTTACTTGATCTTTAAGAGTTAAGATATGCTTTTTCATTTATTTGTTTGTACTTTATTGAAAATTAACTCTTGGGTCTTAAGAAACCAATCCTGAATCAAAACCAACTTCTTTAATGTGTAAATTAATTATTCAGAAGGAATAAACCACACTGGCAGAATTTTGATGCCACTTAAAATAGTAAAGGGAAAAATATTTCTTTTTTTCTAGAAAGAAAAAGTGATGTATAGCAATGAATATCTTAAAACATTACTATAATGCAAAGTTCCCAGAGGAAAATGTGTATTGCAAACTAACAAACTCCACTAAAGTTACCAGCCAGAGGTTTGTCTAGTAAGTTTAGGCTAAATATACTGGAGAACCAAGCAGAGCTGAAAAAATATTAAGTATACATGTTCTTGTATTCCTTTAAATCCTTTAGTACAGCTGGTCTCAAGATGACCTAACCTAACCATTTAGAAACAAAATATTGTGACACTTAGACATAAATGGAAAAACAGCACAATCCATTTGGGACTGGGAAGCAACCACAAACTTCATATGAACATCTTCATTAAATAGTCCCAATGTGGTTATCAACTTTAGTTTCAGAGCAAAGCTCCACAGATGAAGGACACACTTTCTCCTCCTTCTATTGATCAATTATTACATACACATAAATGAAGTGTCATGAAAAGCCATTAAGATAAAATTTTTAATTTGTTGTGCCAGTATTTCTCTAGCTGTTTGACTTGGAGATTTTTATTATGACATACCACATGCTAGAGGGCACAAGAGACCGTTTTGATTGTGCAGTTAAAGGAACCTATTAGAAATATGAAATCATTATTTCTGGAGTACTTGAGACTTTCTTTTATTTTCCTGT
Source organism: Hafferia zeledoni (assembly GCA_035583235.1). NCBI lineage: Eukaryota > Metazoa > Chordata > Aves > Passeriformes > Thamnophilidae > Hafferia > Hafferia zeledoni. The sequence goes on along the minus strand of JAWWEV010000134.1, from coordinate 59,428,378 downwards.
GGACAGCTGCTGGCTGTAGAACTGAGGGAAATTTAATTCACGAAAATATCCTCAGTAATGGAGCCAGAGAGGCTAAATTGGAGTGGTAAATATTGCTAAGCCATCATTACTTGCTAAACAGATATTAGTCATCTCTATTTTTTTCCTGCATGCTGAAAGTTCTAAAGAGTCATTGCTTGTGATAATTTCTTAAACAAAACAGAAAAATCCATCCTCTAAAACCAGAGAAGTCTGCCAAGGTAGCCTTGAGGGTGTAGTTTAAACCCCTGAAATAAAGAATTCCACAGTTCAAGGATTTAAGTGGAAATAAAATAAAATCCAGGCTCATATTTTCCTACAAGACTACAGTGGTGGAGAAACAGATAAATACAAAAAGAGAAGGAAGGGCTTGCTGTAGAGCAGATAGCATGAGAAACAGATTTACAAGCAGTGTGTAAAAAAAAAAAAAAATCTAAACATCCAGTCGTAAATGATTCATGAGTGAGGACTTTCTACACCTCATAGAGTTTATATCTATGTAGGATTTAGTCCAGGGCATGGTTTGTCTGTCTGTACATACTGCAGATGGGATATTGTAACTCTCATGCTTTATATTGGTCTTTTGTTTATTTGCTTGTTTTTTCCAGAAAGAGAAAGCATAGTCTTGTTTGGAATATTTGTCTCTGGAGAAGTGCAATTTGATTAAAATTACTGTCTTGGGTTGAGCTGCCAAAATGCCAGCTGCTCAATACCAAGTCAGAGCCTCTCTCCCTTCACCGAGAAAAGAGAGGAAGGGAAAAAAAAGCTCTCAAACTAGGTTTATGTTTAAACTAACTATATATATTTATACAGAAAAGAGAAAATGAAAATTACAATATAACACACACTTACAAAAGTTGGATATAACAATTTTCTACCTCCCACCGAAAACAGATTCTATCACTGTGGTTTTAAAAGCACCCCAAAAGACACCCAGCAAAAAACAGAAAGAGTAACAACAAAATGTTTCCACTTCCCTGAAACTTAAACAGAATGCAAGTAGCTGCAGCAGGAGCAGGGGCCTAGCACAGTAGAAGAGCTGCAGAACATCCTTCTTTTACTTCAGCCATGATGGAACTGCCCAAAAAACACCTCCTACTCCTGTATCATATCTTAGGTTTGCATCATCTGGTATGAAATATTTCCTTGGTTACCCAGTCAGGTGATAGCTGTCTGCCAATCCATGTAAATTCTCTGAGCCTGCTAATTTGAGGACTAGCTAAAACCACTCCCATTACCCATGTATAAATAGAAGAATCCTTGTAATTAATCTTATGTAGGTAATAAAAGCTAAAAGCATTAAAAAAAAAAAACAAACAAACAAAAAAAACAAACTAGTTGGTGTCCTCTGTGTTTCACTAGCTTATGTATTTTGCATTTATAGTCTAAGAGAGGAACCCATCACACCCAGAAGCAATACTTGGGAAGAAACATGTTGGCTGTGGATGGAAGGTAGAGAAAGAAGTCTAAGAGTGATGTTTGCCTTTGAAAGGGGTCTCAGACAGCAACACTAGGACAAAATCACTCCTGTAACCAGAATACTGACTTCTGGCAGACTTCAAGATACATATTAAGTTCAGACATGTTTTTACCATTGATTACAGAGAGATGTATGTCTCTTTCCACTTAATTATGGCAGCCACTGGTATAAAGCACGAAAGCCACATGGAAGAACAAAGGCATAGTGGCAAAAATGAGCCTCACATACTTAACAGCTTCAAATGCATATCAGTCAGAAATAACTGGGCAGTTTAGATTTCTGCTTATTACGAGTTCATTTCACATGAGAATGATGGACTGTTAATTAGGAGGCCAAATTGCAGGTGTGGTCCAGGGATTCAGAAAGTCTGAGTAAACACCAGTTGCTGAAACTGAGGTGTAAGGAATCAATCCTGTCTCTTAAAAAGTTTATTCAGATAGAACAAAAAGTGGACAAACCACAATTCTAGTTGTAATTTTGACAAGCAGTAATCAGAGATTTGTCAGTTGTGAGTTCTGAAATAAATCCAGTTGATATATACAGTGTGCTGCAGACTAAGAAATGAGTTCTCAGGGAAGACCAGGAGCAAAAATTACTGACGTACATTTGAGCATATGAGCTAGAGTATAATGATCATACTGAATGGTGTTAGACATATGTTTTCTTTCATGCTTTCAATATATATGTGTATATTAATAATAATACGAATAGAAATTTGATGGATTTACTTACAGGTACTGATGAGTTTTAATATTCTTTAATATTTCAGATCCAGTTCATAGTACATGTATGTATTAAATAAGTACTTGTTAACAGTGCACTGATACTGTTTTCTCTATGTGAAGTTAATTATGCTAATAAATATGCAAACTATTAAAAATTATAATTCTGGGGATTTACCCTGTGTAATATTTTTTTAGTGCAAGGGGGTTTTTTCACCTTAAAGAAAGCCCATGTGTAAATACATGCTATCAGATGCATTATTGTACCTGGTCTGGAAGTGCTCAGAAAAGAACACTGTAGTATCCTTGATGACTCAGACATTGACATCTCTGCTACCTGAAGTTAGGAGAGGTAAAGTTACCCCACTTAGAGAGATGAGAATTCAGGCTGAAGGCTTATAACCGATCTGACATATTGTGGAAATCCAGTAACACAGAAACAATATGTTGTACTGACCTATTTACTTAGAGTTCATTATTCAGCTGCCAGACCTCCCTGCACTGTCTTGATAGAGCTCCAGATGGAATGTGTATCCCAGCCAAGAGGCAAACTGAGCTGTGACTTCAGCTGTTAACAGGACGTTTTTGTTTGTGGAAGAATTGTTTTTCTCTGTCATTAAAAGGCACCTAAACAAAGAGGTTGTGATTCCGTAAGTGGTGATGTAATGTGATGTGAGAAATGCTTCTGTGACATAGTGACTGTTCTGATTATAAAGACATGCTGAACTGCTACTTCATTACCTTTTGTCTTCAACCAATCAACCCACAGCTGCACTGCAGAGATAGATAGATAGATAGATAGATAGATAGATAGATAGATAGATAGATAGATAGATAGATAGATAGATATGATAAAGTATTTTTTATTTGTTTGGTTTTAGATACCTAATCAAAACAAGACAGATATCATCATAAAATTCCCTTTGTTTATGCCACGAGCAAAGATGAAGAATTTGTGTTAGTAACTAATCAAAGGAAATTACTTTATAGAAAATAAATTAGTTTGTTGTGCTGGGCTAAGCATGGAAGGGTTACTTATAGCACCTGTGGCCTGAACCAGCAGGCAAGGTCAAGCTCTGTCATCTTTCTGGGAAGAGTATAAAAGAACACACTGAAGCTACAATTGCCACCTCTAAGCAGTGCAGAATGCACATGTAAAATTGCATCTGAACACAAGGAAGGCAGCTGATATGAGACAACACGCCAGTGCATTAAAAAACAAATGAACACTCAAGAGTCTGCAGCAACATCTGTGAGAATCATTAAAAATGACAACCCATGAAAAAAACGAACAAAACAAGTCAACAGAGACAGCAGAGCAAAGTAAGAGGTGTTCATTCCTGTATGAATGTCTTGCTACAAACACAAATATTTTGCAATAATCTGGCCAAACACAGGTGGATGGCTTTTTCTATTGACCTAATGAGGGAAAAAAAAAAAACCAAAACACACTAACTATTTTCTTCCATGTATCTGTTTCCTAATTGTATTTGAAAAGACATCCTTCTCCAATTTTTTTCTGTGTCAACACATTTCTAAGTGAGGAAAATAGGGCTCCCTTTTAACAATGTCCTTAAAGCAGGAAATCTGCATCAGTGTACCATGGTGAACTAGCATTTACTAGCCAAAAAATGTAAACACCAAGTCAGCTGAAGAACTACTTAAACTAAATACCATCCAATGGAAAAAAAAAAAAAAAGGGGGGGGGGGGGGGGGGGGGGGGGCGGGAAATGGGGGTGTT
>JAWWEV010000134.1:59408701-59424317 GCA_035583235.1 Hafferia zeledoni | reverse complement strand
CCCCCCCCAATGGGGGTATTAACCAGCTCATTATTTAAACTGGGAGATAAAAAACAGATTCTGCATGTCAGAAATGCATCTGGACCAGTCTTAAAACACGGATAGCATTTGCAGTAAAAATTTCTCTTTTTGAAAATGTGTAACCAATTCAGAAGCAGGATTTTTATGGTTACTTAACATATTGTAGACAGGATGCTTGATGTCCAAGTCAACCTTCTGTTATGTAAGTCTATGTTGTACGTAACTTTTTTTTCTCAGCCTTGAAATTGTTTTCCTCTTAAAGATGGATATATTCAGCAGAACTCACATAACATTTATAAGGACCTGCTATGTATCAAAAGGTATGGAAATCTTAAACAGACCTAAACTTGAAATGTAACTTGAAATAAAATGCAACTCAAGTTTATTAGCAACGATGTCAATTTACTCATCTGAGGCAATGTATGACTCTCAGTGAAGCAAAGTTTGGGTACCTCTCTTTCAGAGGTCAGAAGAAGGTTACATGGTCTCTTCAAAGCTCCTTTATTAACATGGGTGGATTGACATTGAGGATAACCATGCACTCTATGTATTTGTATTCTTTATTTATCTGTTTAGACTTTTTCCTCTACTGGTGCCTTTCAGATCCTCTCGGTATCTTAAACCCATTAAAAGTACATATTTTAAACAAAACACATCAAAAGGATCATAAAAAAGACAGACCTCTTAAAAAATCTCCTAAAATGTATTGGACATTGTGAAGAGTGTGCAAGAAAATCATATAAGGCCAGGAAAAGTATTTCATTTCCCTGGGAAAGTGAACTCTTTGATTACTTGTTGCTTATGTTGCTGAAACACTGAACAGTACTCTCAATTTTCATTATGATAAATATATTTATTATGCATTCACATTGATCTTACCTTCCTTACCAGGGTTCTAATGTTACCAATTATGCTTATGGAAAATTTCCAAGTGACTTCAAGGGGACCAAGATAAAACCCCATGGTCGCTGCCACCTCCTTGCTTTGTATATGAACAACTGGAAGATTAAAATGCTCTAATGTGAGTGTGACATGAAAGTGTATAACCCCATATCTAATAAACAGTTCAGGAGTTTAGTATCATGTTTTGGAATGTGTGTGTATGTGTGTGTGTACATTTGCAAAGGGTGGGGGATCACTCACCCATCAAAATGCTCAGTGCAAATTCAACCACCTGTATTTAAACCCAGACATTTCAACCACGTCCTTTGTGTCCAACAATACTTTTTTTCACAAGTTGATAGCAGTGAAACTTCATAGGAGAATTAGTTGAAGCAACGCATAAGGAGAGTAAGAAACACACAAGAAGAGTTTGTAAAGTAAAGCCCATGTGGGAAATTAACCTGACTTTAGAGTCACAAATGGGAAGACATACCAAATATAATATGAAATCATATTTTGATATCATGTTTAAAAATCCCAGACTGGACTGTCTTTCAGTTACCAAGTCTGTGGGGAAATATACAGTTACATTTCATTACAATGCTAATCAGTAGGACTGTGTCTCCAAAAAAGGATTAAGTCCTCTCTCTCTCACACACACCAATTCATGGCTAATGAACACACAAATTAAGTCATTACAAGATTTTGCTGTTACTCTGTGGCCTGGCTACTTCAAGACCTCTATGTTTTTTATGTTCATGGTAATGGGGGAAATTCTTAACACAATAAAGAGTACAGAATTTCTTCTTCACTGAGCTCCATGTTTCGCCAACAGATACAGATACTTGCACATATAGCGTTTCCACATATAGCTCCCATTCCTTTCCCCAAGGCAAAACAAGTCCAGACTTTGCTGGCTTAAGAGCAAATGTAAAACATTCCTCTTTACGAAATTCTTCCCATCTAGGGAAGGATCTAAGGAAGCTGGAGGAGAAAAAAAGGGAGACGGGGGGACTTCTCAAAATTTTGGTGTGGAAACCACTATAGCAGGGCAAACAGAAATGGGAAAATTGTATCATATTGATGTTTGGGAGACATCCCATGCAATCAGGAAGAAAGTCACTCAGAATATTATACACTAAATTAAAAGTATCTATATCACTAGAAGTGGAAGAAGTTACAGGTTCTGTGAGTATTATTCCATTTTAAAGTATATAAATTACAACAGAGTGCACTACAGAGATAGGAGGTGTTTTGGTTTGGAGTTGTTGAAATAGAAAAAAAACAAACATGCTTGTTCCTCAATGTCCTTTTCTGCTTTCCTTTTGTATTACAGTATTTAAAATCTTTAAGACTGAACTAAAGTAAAATCCTTCCACTAGATGCAACAAATGTGCAGCTACTGTATAAGTTAATCTTTCTCCTTCCCCCTTTGAAGGTCTGATTTCCTTGTAAATGATAGTTTGCTTTTCTTACTTAAGCAATAAAGGAATTCTGCATACTTAATACATTTTGTGAAGCCTCCCATGTGGATCTCTGTTTTTGTGGGTATATGATTAAAAGGTAGCCTGGAACATATTATGAATTTATCAGAAACCCAGAGGGGTAATATGAAAACAAAAGGGTGGAATCCAAGGCAGGTGCAAGTGCAATGAGCACTGGTTAGCTTTTCAGATCATTACTTGTTCTTTGTTTAAAACCACAGAACTTGGAAAGGAGTCAAACAAAAACAGACATATTATAGAAAGTGGAAAATAGTCTTGACTTCAGGTTGCTTTTTAATCATCATCAAGAAAGCGCAGAGAGAAATGAGATCTTGTCCTTATCTTGCCTAGATTTGCAATGATCTTTTCTGAAAACCAAACGCTGTATTTCTGCAGAACACACCATGCCCATTACAAAATCATAGACATCTACAAATGTTTCCATAAAGCACATTAGCACTGAAAAAGACTACTGGCAGTAAGCACTCATCTGAGAGAGAGAATAAACACCTTGAGGGCATCATTCAACTTTCTCTGAGCTGTGATCAGAAGGGCAAGCTCTGCATTTCCAGTAGTGCAGGATGATGTGGGAGAGATTGCTAGTCAATAAATGAACCCTGAATCCATACCCATCTTCATGCCTAAACAGAACCAACCCATTGCATAGGGTAAACTTTCTTACTGCCCCATCATCAAAAAGTCATTTCACACAAAGTTTGTCCTTCTATGTGCTCTTGACCATGTCCACCCTTGTTCAGGGACATTGAAGAACTGTTCAGCATTTGAATAACTAGGTGGCATACTGATTTGCAATTGCCTTGCTTGTAAGGTATACTTGCAAGTCAGAGGATCCCGGACAATAACACACAGACAGACCCAAAGTAAGACCACTAGAAGGGTGCAGTATTATGCGGACAAGCTCGTTCAGTTAGACCTACTCTGTAGCATTACAAACTGATTTGTATCATTGTTTTCTGACACACCTAGACAATGGCAATGGATTCTACAGTTAAATTATAACAAAAAAAAATAATGTAAATTATTTCTTCCCTATTTGTTTTGAACCTGACATATGAGACTTCTATATGGTAATGTCTATTTTGTTTATTCTGAGTGGCCAGGTAGTAAGCTAAATTGACATTGTCAGCAATCACTATACTTCAGGTGCCTCTTTTCTAGGCTGAAGGGTCCTAGTCTACTGATATATTCTTCACATGGAAGCTATTCCTTATTTTTCAATATTCATTTTGTCATTCTCCCCATCTTCAGCATTTCTTATACAGTCTCATTGAGGAGACAAGGGATGTACATGGACTAAAGGAGAGTTACTTTTTGCTTCTCTACCTTTTTCTTTCTAATTCCTAATAATTGATTTACTCTTCCTATTACTACTGAATATGGAGCTCACTTTCTCACGTGCTTATCTTTTTCGTCTTTTCAAGGCTTAGTTCAAACCCACCTGATACGAATGTAGAACAGAGGTGGTTTCATCACATCTTCACATTGTCAGTGTTAAACTTCTTTGAACTTACTACATTAGTACTCAGAATCAAGAGAGCTTCTCTCCCCACAGTGTCAACTTTTTCTTTTGATTCTTATGTTTCGCTCCATCAGTAAACTTTGCCCTATGCAACCTGTGCTCTCTAGCTCTTTAGCTCACCCTTACATCTGAAGATCAAGGTGAAATCTCTAGTTCAGCCATAAATCCTTAAAATAAAACTATATCTTGAGGGGAAGAAAAGCTGGAGAAGAACACCCTAAGAACCATCATGGATAACAGTGAAAGAATTTAATATATCAAGGCTGGGAAAGAAAGGAGATGGAAGTCAGCCAAAGCACTTGAGAAATAGTCACTGGCCACTGACAGTAACAAGCTGCAAAATGGAACAACATTTTAACTTTTGTATTCTTTGTATAAGAAGAACCAATTATTTATAAATGAAGCCACTAATCTCAGAGGAATTCTCCTCCAGCTATCAAATGGTGGCAATTTCTTTTAACTTCACAATTATTCTCTTACAACATCAATTTTGTCACTATTAAAAATTTAGCACTGAAGTTTAATTGCTTTTCTTATGCAAATAGTTTTTGAAATAGAGATAGAGATGCAAAATTTAAAGGCCTTCTTACAAAAGTGTTGAAATGTAATTTAAATTTGCCTTCTGATATTATATTAAAGCAAGAAAAAAACCAAAACCAGACTGTTACTTTGGAAACCAGCACAGACTTATCACTGGGTGTTCAATTCAATACCTATTAATGCTTAAACATATGGTATTAATTTTGCATTAATTCTGTCAAAAATTATATCATACTCCATACGTCCAAATTATGACATCACTAAAACAACTTTACTCTTCATGGGTTTGGAGCAGGACTGTGCCAGAATTGACTAGAATTTATTCATGCAGCTGATTCTGACAAGTTCTTTTTAATTAGTTCATGCCCTCATAATGAACAAGAGTCTGTGTTTTTGAAGATTTGCCAGAATAGTTTCTATTCTCTTCGACTTAAGTGCCAAATGCATACACTCCTTTATACTATTTATACCTTTGCCTATAATTACTGTTCCCTAAGGTGTGATTGTCCTATTTCATAAGAGTTTGTGCAGCTGCCAACATGAAGATGTAAATAAATTGTAATACCGTTGCTATGAGGTGTAAAAATCCCACAGCTCATATCCAGACCCTTGTATAATAAACTCAAGTAAACATTCCATTTCCTGTAAGCGATTGTGGTTTGTGACTAGATTTTAAAAAGCAGTGCAGCAAGTCATCACTTTTTTAATCATTTGTTGAAAACAGTCTTGAAAACATGAAACAAAAAAGCCAGCTATGTTTTAACATCTATTTTTATGAAGGAGAAATTTCTGCATGCAACTCTGAATGCTTTGCTGTTATTTGACAGTTTTAGGAAGCTGGTGTCATTTCTATTTGTTAAGAAAAATCCTGAGATGCAACTGATATGCCAAAAGCAGAGGCCAAAGACTTCTGAATAAAGATGTTCTGAAGGTCACCTCTGCACTGTTTTGAACTTGCTGCAGCGCTTGCAGAGATACTCTCAGCATTCAGTACTTTTTTAAGAGGTTACACTTTTGCTTATTATGAGTTGAACACCATGGTCAGAGGTGACCACACAAAGATTTGTTTAGAACCACCCTTCCAAGCTAGTGAAAAGTTGTAGAGCACAAGGTCCTTCCTTTCCTTTCACACTAATTGGATAGAAGGATCCTCTCCATAGGCCAGGTAAAATCTTTTCTACCTTGCTTTTATGAGGAAAACACCCATACTGTACTGAAGAATACAGTCTGTTAGTTTTTCCTCAACTGATGTGATTAAACAACCATTTTATTCCTCTTTTCTTGTGATGTGATATGTTCCGCTGTCTGTTCTCTAAACCAAGTTACACCTACAGTGTAGACATACCATTTGGTATGAGATGATTTACAGGAAAGGCAGGCACATTTCAGTAGGAGACACTAGTTCCAACACAGACACACTGGGAAGTTTAAGTGCAAAAACCTATCAGCACTCACAATTTTGCAATAGAGAGGTTTTACATATGTTAGCAGAGCAGATAAATGAAATGTTGGGTGCTGATGGGAACAAGATGAGAACATGAGTCATGTATGTCTGATTTAATGAGTTAAGTTGATCACCAAGCAGCAATAAAATCTTCAGGCCACTTTACACCAGCAGGTGTTTTACATCATGACACAAATAAGCTGGTTTGCCCATTCTGCTGTTCTTTGCTGGAGTCACTTTTCTCAGTGCCTATAAAGACATATTGCCTAAAAATCACACATTCATAGGCCCCAGCTTCAGCTGGAAAATGCAGTTAAAACTATTATTTTTAGTAGGAGAGTTGATAATTTCACAAGGCTAGGACAGTAGATCAGGAGCTGGGTCATGGCATTTAATTGCAGCTTGACACTAACCTCTTTCAAGACTGTAGTTAACTCATTTCACCAACTTGTCCTCCCTTCTCCTCTTTCCCTCTTTTGAACATGAAGTGCCCACGGTGAGGGCTGTCCATGACCCTGCACTTCTGCAACAGCTTTTCAACAGTGCCTCAGTTGCAGTTGTGATTGCAGCCATAGGCAGCAGCTAAAGATGAAATATTTTAAAACATAAACCAGCACCAACATAATTTTGACTTTTAAAATCTGGTATTTTATATTCTAACAAGCCTAACATAGATAAAAAACCACTACATCCTGTTGGAAAAGGGGGAATCCCATCTCTACCACAGTATAATCTATTTCTGGTTCTAATGAACCATGAGTTATTGAAATTTAAAGCAATCATTGGCCCAGGACTGAACATTACATGTCCTGGGAATCAGTCCAATGTAATTTGGGGGTGGGAGGGTGGCTCAGAATTCCAGGTTTGTGAGGAAAGCAAGAAATATTTTCCTGGCAGGTTTGTTTAAAAAAAAAGGAATGGCAGCTGTTCTTAATTGCTGGGAGGGTCAGATTGTTAAAAGCAGTCCCAGTGGAAATGGATTAGTGCATGGGAGGATGTCAAGGTGCAAGACAAATGGAATTTAGTCTCTAGTCTGTCAGTTTATTATCTGGACAGGAACTCCATGCACTGCATGTATGTACACGCAAAACCCCCAATGTAATAGAATTCAATGTTACTTGAATTTGGAATGACAGCATTATTCATGAAAACTAAAGGTAAAAGTAAGTGAATTATGCAAGTTACAGAAACTGAGTGTGACTAAGCTCTTTCCATCAGCACCACAGACTGTATGTTTCCTTTAGGACATTATATTTTTCATTAAAATTATTATAGAAATGCATAAGTAATTTAAAATGCCCATGTGATTTCTCTCTAGTTTATGTTCCTCTCTCTGTAAAGTCAGCTTTTCTCTCAAAGTGTATCATGAATCTGTATTCTTCAGAAGGCAAAATAAAATAAGATGTATTCTTATGGACTAGATATCTCAAAACCCAGCACAGAAAATACAGGACTTGGAGTTTGCTCGCACTGGAATATCACTATATTCTTCCAGCAGATACTTTTTAATTAATGTTGTTTTCATTATCAGACGTCTTTGACAAGGCCTTGGTGTATGTCACATCCAAGACTTTGATTCAGACTTCAGTATCAGTTCTGTTGAAACAGGTTAGGCTACAGCAGTGCAGAAATCTGACTGAGGGGAAGGATTGTATTTCTTCAGAAATAGGAACAGGATTTTCATAATGTAACTGTGGTCTTCCTGTAACACCATTCAGTGTTTGTTTCATCTTATTCATAAAGACCAACAGGCACACTTAGAGGAGTTGTCTCTATCAGAGAGACATAATTCTGTTTAAATGGTGAATGCTATCAGGAGGTTAACAAATGTGACCAGTGTCATCTCTGCATTTGGAACCAAAACCAGAGTCTGCTGGTAAGATCCTGCTGCATTCAAATCAGTGCTTAATCACTCACCCACTCAGCTGGTGTGAGGGGAAAGGGCAGATCTCCAGTGCTATACTGCTAGACCTGCTCTTCATCCAGTGCAAGGCAGCAGCTCCTGCCTCTTTTGCCACTTTCTGCTCCATTTCTTCTTTGTATTCATGCCATGTCAGTCCTTAGGCAGGGGCTTCATTTCACCCACACCTTCTAGGAAAGCAAAAGCATTAGGAAAAAACCTAGGAAAGAAACTTTATATTTTTTTTCTACTGATTGTTCTAATTAATTCTTCCACTTCCAAACACCCGCAATTCTCTGAGTGACTCAAGTACTTTTTAAACATTTGATGCTGTTCCACATTTCAGCTTAGAATCACAGATTACTTGAATTTGTACTCTCCTGCTAACAGTTCAGCTACACCTTTTTTCTGTCTGAGTTCTTAGAAGGGCTTGTGAACTGATGCTTTACAGTTTTTCAGTTTATTGACAGGGATTTTTTTATTAATCTTTTTTCAGATACCCCATCCTAATTGAAGACTCCTGATACAAACATTTGTTTATATATCTCTAATACCTATATTATTCATAACTTCTCAAGGGTGAGAAAATGAATCATCCGGTTTTCTCATGCAGTTCTCAACTGAGAAACATACAAATATATTGTTAGAATTTTCAGTTGTATTTATGATGATTCATCATCTCATACCTTACCTTTTACCTCCATAATTCTCAAATTCCATAATATCTGATCCTTTGAGTTGGACTACATTGCTCTTTTCTGAAAGCTACCATTTTGTCTTAAATAACATCTTGAACCTTGCAGTCTAACTATACTAGCTTTTAAATGGCTTTCTTTTCTTTTTTTTTTTTTTTAAGGTGCATTCATTCCTCTGTGACTCCTGGGATGCCTAAGAAGCCTCCATGCTGAGTGTAAGGATTTTAATTTCCTCACATTTGACTTTAGGGTTTTTTAACTAACTTTTCCCTTGGAAAAAATTTCATTATCAAAAGTTTAGTGTCACAGTCCCACATTTGGTTCAATCACTCCCTTGAGAATGTGAACTTAATTATGCTGTGGTCACCATTAATTAGTGGCTCAGCAATAGTTACTTCTTGAACCAACACTTGGGCAGAGTAACATTCCCTCATGTGTGCTGTAGAACCAACTGCTATAAAAATTACAGTCTGAGAGGTCAAGAAGTTCTCTCCCTAAATCGTCCATTGGAAAGGATGAATTTCTATGCAGATAGTTCAAATGCTCCATTACGACCATCTATTAGTCTTGGTTGCCCTACTTCTGCCTGATGACACTTATCACCTCAAGTATTAATAATACATTTTTTAAATATAGACAATTCTGTCACAGGTTATTAAAATTGTAACATGTGCTTTCATACTGAATTGAGTTGCAATATCAGAATTCTCTGTGGGGCAGAAGGTTTGAAAATGTTGTAAAAGGGTGTCATGATGGTGTGATGTTCTCAAACAACATTACTCAACATCATTTTAGTTATTTGATGGTTAATAACTTAGCAACTGTACTAGTATTCTATTAAGCAGAAATATTTTGTTGCATTTATTCTATTAATTCTCCCTGTTTTGACTTCTGTATTCACTGAATTTCTCTGTATTATTTTGATATAGTCCTATTTCTTCATCATTACATTAGGCTCCCTACTCTGACAGATACCCTCATACTCTTTAAGAACTTATCACACTATACTAATGTGAAAAGAAATATCATTCATAGATGTTCAAAATACAGACATCTTGTACTAACCTTTCCAGACAGTCTTTTTAATTTTTTGCTCTATTTATTGAAAATATATCTCCTTTATCTAACTCTTACCTCACATTTATGTGTTAGCAAGAAAAAAAAACCTGAGTTTTTTACTGTACACTTGTAAGGTAACTAACTACTTTTAAATGTTTTCTAGACTTAAAAAGATTAAGTTGTTTAAAATTATTTCTGTACTGAAGAGTTTCTGTATTGAAGTAGTGCTCTGAAGAATCTGATTTCAATAGGTGTAGACACTTGCACATCTTTGAGATTCTGGCCCTAATCCCACTAGAGAGCAGCCAGGTGCTCACAAACTAAAGCAAATACACTATTTTCAAAAGAGATGGCTAAAAGTTCCAATGCTAAAAGGAGATAAACTTCAACCAGACATGTCCAATGAGCTGATACCCCACCATTCATAATTTATAGGGCTCCACCAATTTTGGTAGATGGTGTCTCTTCTATAGAATTCAGCTCTGCATCTTCACATGGCCCAGCAGATGTGCTAAATCAGGGACTTTCACCCCTCAGATATAATTAACATATTCTACAGCCTTGCAAAGTCTGTTTAAGTAGAAGAAATGAGGGCAGTGTGAAGACAGAGGCCCCAGTGATGTCAGGAGAACCCAGGTGACTTACATGCTTATATGCAATAGTCTGTAATGCTCTGTGTAGTACATTTTTCTACTTTCACTAAAATTCTCCGCATATGGCAAGTCATATATGTCAAATAACTAGCATATGATGCTATGATTGAAATTTCAGACTGTGAAATTCCTTCCCAAAGTAAAATACACACACACCTCCCCTACTCTCACTCCTCCGCCCGCCCCCCCCCCTCCGCCTCCCTCCCCACCCCCCCCCAAAAAAAAAAAGCAGCAGAAGTTTGGATATTAACATTGGATTTTAACAAGATAGCTTCCAAAGACAGAAAAGAGAAATAAGTGCAGTAATGGTGGAGATTCCAATGTCTCAGGTGAAAAAATGCTAATACAGCTTTTGGATATGGTTTTAAGCTTTGCCAAGAAGGAAATGGAAAATTAAGAGGTTCTTGGAAAATGAAGAGGTTTTGACAGAAGATCAAGACACTGACTCAAAAGAGTCTGAAATTCTACAAAGGCTATTGCCAGCTTGCGTCAGTGAGAACAAGTGGAAACAGACCAAAGAAATTTATCTAGTTACATTGGCAGCTAAACCTAAAAGTGAAAGAAAAATGTGTTTATTCTTAAATTTTTTTAATCACAATGCCTCAGCAGCTTTTCTCTCTCACTGTGGCCCTGATTTTCCATTCCCCTAAAATATTTTTAATCTCTTTTTATTTTCTTTCCCTTAGTTTTCGCATTATACAGAGAGTCCAAAAGTCTCTTTGTTTTAATTTATGTAAAAAAGGGGTTAATATTCCTGATGTTTTCTCTGCTGAGATGCCAAACAGGGTCACCAGATGTGATTCATAAGTTGTTCTTGCATGCGGCTTAGCAAAAGCACAGCTGTGGTTACACGCTGGGGGTGGAGGGAAAGGGGAAGAGATCCTGACCCTGTTGGAGTCAACGAGAGTTTTACTATTTACTTCCACGAAACCAGAATTTCACCCCAAGTACCTACATGGGTCTTGTTGTTTGTTTTCCTTTGTTCAAAAGGATCCTTACTGTCACCAGTGCTAGATTTTATAGAGATTAGATGTGAATGAATAATGGTTTTAATTATTATTATAAACACCAATCTACAATATTGGATGACAAGTAAAACATGACTAAAACTTTTGCCTCATGATGAAACCTTATTTTCGTAGAGAAAGGGAGGGGTTCATCCTTCTTTTCCTCAAAGTATTTACTTTCCTGAAAAAATATTTGCATCTAAATATGAGTATTGCAGAAAAATAATTTATTCTAGTTTAAGTCTGCACCTGCCCCCAACCATCCTGCTTTCTGCTTCACAACTTTACAGTGTTTTGAAAAAAATAATGTAACTTTTTGATTGGCAGGAGCAAAGAGTTAGTTGCCTATAACATTATCTGCAGAACTATCAGCTTCACTGAACTTAGTTCCAAGTCTATTTCTGAAACATGAAAAACTGCACATTTAAGGCAATCAAAGATCTAACCGCATCTTTGGTTTCACCTGTGCTTTCCCTCTACATTGATTCTATGTATGTTTTTATCTGCTAAACAGACAAAAATTGAATTTAGCCAGAACTAGGGCTAAAGTAGCATCTTTCCTACATTAATTTCCACCACTTTCCACTTATGTGAAAACTAGTCTATGATAATAATTTCCTGTGATCTTAGCTCTTCTTACTCTTCCATCTACAAAAGGTAAGGCTTTGAGATAAGATCATCTCATTCCTAAGTGGAAATGGGTGCTCCATGATCTTTGTAATTATTGTACAGGAACATGTGTGAGACTGGAAATGTAATTGTATAGGGACATACTCGGTTTTCCTTCAAGTCTTCTTGTATTTCCATTCAGCTATGAGACGGTTAACTGATGGTTGTATCAACAATCAAAATTTTCTGTTAAAAAATGGTGATGGTTACAGCGTCTTGGAATGCTTTCACAAAACGAACAATAAGATGTCAATATTTTTATATATTCATTAATTTACACACTTTATATGCAACCATCAGTACAATATTTTCACCTCAGAATTTGGGATGGTCTTTCAAACACAAACACAAATGCAATCAATACTCATTAGACAATTACTGAAGTAAGGGCAATCGTATTGTGTTTCTCAACCACCTATGAGGTAACTGCAATGACCTGAAGGCAGTTAATGGCTGTTTCATCAAAGAGTGTGAAAACTGTAATAATTGCTTCCAAGGTTTGATTTTATAAGATCATTGAAGAAATATGCATGTTTTATACATATTAGCTCTTTTTCTAGTATATTAAACATATATATAACTCCTTTGATTCCATACCACTAAACTTTCTAGCCTTTGAAAAAGAAATTACTAAATGCAAACTACCAGCTAATCCTGGAGCTTTACTAAATTCCAGACTGAACCCTGAAACTGCTTGGGAATGCTGACCTGGTCCAAAACCATCCAGGGACTGTTCTGGCAATTTAACAGTGTAGATGTTTGATTTCCAGTATCCAGGAAGTTCCTTGGCTCTGTTTAATTTCATAAGCGAGGTGGAACTGGCATTTGCTTATGTACACGCACCTTTGCTGTGACATAATAATGTATCAATTTCAATATTTCAGTAATACTCTGCAGTACAGTGAACACCAGACAAAATTCAAACAGCTCTTCCCCCGCAAACTACATAAAAATTACTTCACAGTGATCCAAAATCAAATCACTACTTAACCAGATGGGATATTTTTAATGTTCTGAAGTTTGGTGAATAAAATAATCTTTGGCTCTTACTTAGGACCATTCATCCAAGTATTTCAAGGAACTTTGAAGGCACTAAATAAGGAAAAAGTTTCCTTTGGGAGCAGCTGGAAGACTGTAAAAATAAAGCAGTTCAAATCATTATAAAAGTTATTAACAATAAGGACAAAACATGCTTGCAACAGAACTGTTGGGCTCTGATCTGTTGCATTCTTGTTACCACACTAGTTTTGTTGGGAAATAACAATTCACTCTTCCTTGTTTATAATATGTATTTTGTTATCATTCAGGCAAATGTAATACCTTAGTTGTTACTTTTCACTCCAAAAACTTATTGAACAATTAGGAGCAGACAGGGTAAAAGACTTTTACATATTGTCCATCGGTCTGGTATCTGAGCTCACCATGGAGACCTGGGGTGCAGAAGGAGAAAATACTTCACCGTCCATTCATTTGGGGTAGATGAATCTGTTACAGTGTCCAAAGGAGGGATTTTGAACAGTATTTATGTTCTGATGCAAGATTTTATTCCTAAAACATTTTATTCTAGCTCTGGACACTGTCAGCCTCCAGTTCAGTCTGACATTTTGTGGAAGGAAGAACCATGATCCTGTCCAAGGAGGCTGAGTTTCCAGTACCTGGTCATTGGCATCAGGGACTGCCTAGATGCGTCATCCCTGAAGGAGTTATTGCCTGATGGTGGGTGGAGGAGCAGGTAGTCTCTGAGGACAAGAGGGAACGTAGCAAGTAAGCAACAGTGGCACATGGCATCAACCCAGGAAGACTTTCAACTCTGCTCCCAGTGAGGTCATGCTAGTGGATAAGGGGAAGGAGCCTCAGCCCAGGCAGCAGAAGCCAGATTTTATTTTCCGTTGGAGCTTTTACCTCACAAATCCATAGCAAGTCATCTCCTCATCAGGAATTTTTCCAAGGGGAGGACCAGAGGGCTGGTTCTCAGTTTAAAAAATGCCTGTGTCTGGACAAGTCCTATTTGAGTGGCTTGTTTTCTTTTTTTTTTTTCCATCCTACTGTTCAATAGCAATATCACTGTTATTGTCTCTCTGTGTGCACATTTACATGTTATTCATAAAACTTGTCTTTGTAGGTAGTGTCTCTCTCTTCAGCAGCTATCCAAATCCAGAAGCACACAAGCACTCTGCACATACATTATCTGCACAGTACAGCACAGAGAGATGCTCCAATCAGCCTTGAACAAGGCAGGTTGGGCACCTGGGGCAGCACATGTGTTCTGGCCTGAGAAACAGAAAGATTAAATAAATTTCAAACATGTAATTACACACTACCTACCTAAAATTCTTCCAGTTATTTCATTTAAAGGAATTATGTTTCACTGGCTTCCAATAGAGCATTTTCTCTTTCCATCTCAAATGGCTTCATAAGGCTCAAAATTCAAAGAATCAAAATTCCAATGGCAGAAATCAATAAGGTGAAGCAAGTTCTAGCAGTGCAGGTTATAAGTAGCTCAAAAGTTTTACTAGTTTGGTCTAGTTTTTGGGGGGAAAAAATTACATCTATATTTTTACATATATAAATAAATAATATATGAAAATAACGCTCTGTATTATAAACATTACAAAAGTGTATTCTATGATTTTCAGTTTCATCTGGCTTTCATTAAAAGATATAGTCCATGTTTCATCTTCCTTTTGTCCTTTTTTTGTCATCTATTGCTTCTTCAAATGTGTGGCATTGTTAATAATTGTTAAAGATCATGAAATTATTTCCATTTTGAATCTCCTGGTTTTAGGTTTTTATACAATTCTAGAAACTAGTTTTTATACCACGCATTTCCCAGACTTATTCTCTACTTGAATTTTACAATAAATTTATCAGTAATGGTCCAGCCTTCTTTTGTAAGATAAGAACAAACTAGTTGAACATTACAGTGTGAGTGGCAACACACAAAGTAGAGCACCATCGCAACTCTTTAGGTATCAAGTTTCACACGGCAAAGGGTTAAACAGTGGAAGTTGTGAACACAGAACCCTGTGAAAGCCAAAGATTAAAAATGAGATAAAGGATTGAGACAATCTCGAAGAGGATCTGTTTCTTGGGTAATCACCAGCTGACAAGGTCTAAGACTGGATCAATTCATACTCACTTCTTCCCCTGTGGATTTGCTATTGGCTACTGTCAGCATCAGTACACTTTTAATTTAAAGTATTCTTTGGAGACTGAAGTGTTAAATTTGGCTTGAAAAGAGACATCATTTGGTAACATGCCTATATAAGATAACTTCCATGGCTAAAAATAGATGCTCTTGAGAGAGTAACTACAAAACATGATTAATAAGGGCAGGGTAATGGAAGACAAAAATTCTGGAAGCACACTTCATAAATGAAGGGTAAGGTTTAACAGGATAAAATTTTATGGCAGCCAACAAGCCTTTAAATGGCCTAAATATTTATGAATCATTTCAAATATCTGAGAACAAGCATGAGGGCTCATTTTTAAGCTCTGAAACTTCTCTGCCAGTAATTTTTAATGAAATTTCATAATCTATGACCATGCTTGCTGTATCCAACAGGTATGTGCTCAGTACTGTGGATTTTTTCCATTACACACCTCAGGAAACTCTGTCTTTATCAATCCAGATGGCTCACAAAGTCATCATCATCATCATCATGGCTAGGCTTCGCGAACGAAGATTTGGGAAGGGCACTACCCACGCTTGCTGCAAGCGT
>JAWWEV010000134.1:59363581-59408601 GCA_035583235.1 Hafferia zeledoni | reverse complement strand
CCAGCATAGCTCTCAACCTCATGAGGGCACGCAAGCTTCTCCCCCACGACAAGGGGGTGTCCCCGGAGAAGGGCTCACAAAGTAACCTCAGATTAAATAGAGAATATTGAGCAAGATCTATCAAGGCCAGTAATTATTGGTAGGTGGTGTGACAACCCACTTCACTCTGCTAGGATCACCAAGGATTTGTCTTTGATTTCCAAAAACTGGGGGAGTTTTGGTCCATAAGACTCCTCCATGATGGCAGGAAATACTAATGTGCCCTGGGTAAGACAGAAGTCCTCATGGATGGCATTTGGAGGGGGCTACCATCAGAGATGTATGTATGGCTGGGCTTCATGAATGAAGATTTAGGAAGGGCTCTACCCATGTGGGTGTGTCCTTTGAGCCTGCGCAGTGGATTTTTTAGGTGAGGCACAGCGTGCACGAAACCACCATCAGAGATACTGTGATAGGAAAGGACAGGTATTTGTTTTACTGCACCTAATTTTCCAACCTGTCAACCAGTTTTTCAATTTGAGTGGGCTCATAAGCTCGAGTGGTCTTCCATATCTAGTGTGGATTGCCACTCTGAATTTCACCTCTGCTTATTTAGGAAATCCTGTCATATTTACTGATATAACTGGGAAAGAAGCAGAAAGGACAAAAAGTTCCCATAAAATATCAAGTTCAACCTCAAATGAATGTTCTGACTGAGGAAAATCTGGGACTTAAAATATAAAAAGTTAAATGTCTGTCAACAGCTGTCAAGAGAAAATGCCTTTTGTGTGATGCTTTGTTGGAAGCAGAATGCTCATTCTGGTTCAGCACTTGGGCACAAGGTTAGGTATGATAAATTAATTCTAAACAGGAGATCACACAGCATGTACCCAAACCAGTCCCAGTTATCACTGTCAGCTATTTCTCCCTGGTTTTGGGGATGTGGTGAACATTGTGGTGGTGCAGGATGACGGTTGGACTTAACGATTTTGGAGATCTTCTCCAACCTTGACTATTCTATGGTTCATGATTCTGTTACCTTGGAGAGGGGGAGCCTTAAACTTCATTCTTCTTTTTTTATTTAATTTGTCTGTATTTTCTCAACCTGTGTAAACTTTAGTTCATATTAGACCTGTTAGTCATAGGACTGATATGAAAGTGGATCAACATAGAACTACCTGAGTTGCGCAAAAAAGAACAGTGGAGAGTTGAAAGAAAATGTTCATTTTTCTTTGCTCACAATTACAAGATGAATCATAACCTCTATTATATGTAATACACATAGCGGCTGGTCACAGTAAGTATATATACTTTAACCCTGAGTGGTAAAAGTTCCCTGATCTCAGATACCATAAAAGTATTAAAAAATGTTCCCATTCTATCTTTAAAATATTGTTTAAAAATGCGAATATAATTATTTTTTCTCTATGAAAACATACAAATACTTGTCCACTGATATAGCAATATCATTTAACTCTAAGCAGGTATGTGAATATAAGCATTCTTGAATGTAAATGTTGTATTCAGGTTACTACTTTTAACTACTGTTTTGGTGGATTGCTCTCAGTAACTCTTGATGGAGCTATTTCAATTTAAAAGAAAACTAAACAGCCCCTGCATTGGCAAACTGAACCTTGCTTTGTACCTTTTTAAGTGAGTACAAGTTGGTTATTTTTCTACAGCTGGTGAGTCTCTGTCTGATCTTGACACAAACATAATGAAAAATGAATGCATTTCAAAGTTTGTTCTCTCTCTCACTTCCTTTTCTTTTTTTGTATAGAGAGAAAAAAATATTTAAACAGTTTCTTTAAAATAGTCCCAGCAAATTCTAACCAATATGGCTCTCAAAATTTTAGTGGAGCTGAACCACAGTCACAGATGGAACAGGTAATGTCAATAAGTTAACTGGTCTTGTAAATAATACAATTGTTAAAAGAAGTAATCTTCCAAGTAAACCTGGGAAAGGTATAAAAATACCAACAATTAAGAAAGAGTAGGGAGGAGGAGAAGGAGGAGGGAGGAGTGACCTACATGAAGCTGAGAAAACATTTTCTATATGTATGAAATAAAGTGAGAAAAAAAATAGGGAGTTTCCTACTTATGCTATAAGTGAATGCAATAATATTGTATAGCACTACTGAGGCTGAGAACTTCATTTTCACTTCAGGTCTGGAAGAGAGTTACTTTGGAGTGTTATTATTCCCAAATCTCTCAGGAGAACTGTGGCAGACAGAACTGGGCCTACAATCTTGAATGCTATTATTTGAATCTGTCTTTTCTGTGTCACACTAGTTTGAGTATATATAGTATATTACCTTTAATTAATTGAGTGTTTATGTGTTAAAAAGTTATTCACTTGTGCACAGAGTGATTTGCTGGGATTTATGATGGGAACGTTTTATAACAGCAGCATGTGTTTCCCTACAATTTGTATAGGTTCATTCATTATAATTTTTCCTGATGTTTTGCCTACCATATTATTAACTTCCCCAAAGCAATGAAATAGCAGCTTGTCTTCTCACAGCAGAGAAACCAGAGGAATAATTATGAATGTGGAAATCCCAGTGAAAACATGCTTCTATTGAAAGGGCCTAGTGGTCCAAATAGAAGCCTGCTGGATTTATGAAGTCTATAAAAAAAGCAAACACACAGAAAAATAGATGCTTTTTTTCTTCCAAAAATCTTGGAAGTCCTACACTTAGGAAAAAAGGGGGAAGGGAGAAGGAGGAGAGAATGTTATATTTATCATAGAATCATAGAATCGTTTAGGTTGGAAAAGACCTCTAAGATCATCAAGTCTAACTGTTAACCCAACACTGCCAAGCCCAGCACTAAACCATGTCCCTAACATGGTTTATGCTGCTATTAACAAAAATTTATATTTTATTATAGGCTATGGAGTCTGAATAAATCATCAGTTTCAAGTCCTTTCCCTGCATAACTGTTTAATCATTTAGAAGTGTTCTTTTCAAAATGTAAGAGCTTGTGAGCATAGCATTTGATTTGTTACTCCTTCAGTAGCAAAATCACCTTTGCTTCAAAGGGATTGCTCTTTAGGACTCTTTGCATGAAAGAATGTACAATAATGGGAAAATGAATAGCGTTCACTGATGGTGGTAAGGGAATTTTTTTCCAGGCTGTCAGTAAGGAGGTAGGGGGAAAGCCTGTGAAATCAATTCCAGAAAGTGCTGTGGATCACTGGTTATTTTACAAAGATCCAAAGCTGACAGGACCACCACAGTCCTTTGTGTTTATTGTTCAAGAGGGTGATTTTTTGGACCATCCCTACCAAAACCGATCTTGTTTAAGAGGGGACCAAAAAAGCAGGAGGCAGAATAAGCAAAGAGCCTTCTCCAAACCCCACTTGAGGATAGCCTACCCCACCACTGCCCCGGCCCTACCCCTCGCTTAGGCACTTTGTATTATTACATGTGCACTCTTCATTGTTTTTTCTCACAACATCCCTGGTCTGCTTCTGCACTCTGTCGTCCGGGTGGCCACTCATAAAAAATGTGATTTACATTCTTGTTTCATTCTCACCACCTTTTCACTTCCTGTTGCTTCTGCTGCCCATGCTTTCCTTGCCTTTTCTGTTCTTTTAATCTGAAAACTGAATTTATATACATTTTATGTTTATTACTATCACATGTTTGTACAAGCAGCATAGGAAAAAATTGACCACTGTCATCAGAATTGCCCTAGATTTCTTTGAAAAATAATGTATAGATAATAAATTATTCAAAATAATAAAAAGAAAAAATATTAACTTGCTGAAGGTGACAAAGCAATTAAAAATAAAAGTAAAGAATTTTATCTCAGTTGCTTCCCATGACATCCCAAAATTTTTCACACCTAAATATAATTACAGCAAAAACATTATTACACTTAGACTACAACAGCATCCTTTGCAACAGGTTGAAACTCCTTCAAATGTCATTGAAAAACCGAGAAAAACAATGCAAGAAAGCTAAAGATTGGAGGTGCCACATGGTGACAGTGGCTTTCGTAGATGAAGTCATGGATCTTGAAAACATGTGCTCACCTTTTGCTAGAATCAAACCGCAAACAGCCAAATTCAAGTCCTTTGAAAGAGTCAAGACAATTTACCCCTACTGAGGGGCTTCCCCTGTGAATACAAATCTATGCTACAGCAGAATAAAAGCATCATTTTGTGCTAATTCAGTCCCACTCAGAAGCACAGGCTGAGCAGAGAAATCTGTCATCAAGTCAAAGTTCTCTGACTGGCCATACACTTTTTGCTATAAATCTCACAGATTCTCATAAAAGAAGGCCCATCCTGAGTTCTCACTGGAGACTAGAAGTAGTCCTTAGCATTTGTAGGAACAGGCAGCAGATATGGCTGTTCTTTATTCCCCTGTCTGCCTTAAGTTCAGATCCTGTTGTCTCTATTAGCGGTAATGAAAGAAAAGTTATTAACTGGAGGAACATATGAGTAAGGGAATAGATTCAGAGTTCAAGTATGCCAAAAGATTTGGCTGCTGCCCTGGAATTTATCTAAATTTACTTGATTTTTTTTTTTTTTAATTTTTTTCCAGAGGTGAAGAATGATACATTGTGCCCACAATTTTCCAATAGATAGAGCAATCCTCTTCTGTTCCCTGTTTCCGTGAGGCAGTCTGCTCTCTTACCTGAACATTTCTTTGTAAGGGGTAAACAGGTCCAACCCCATCAGTCTTCCGGGCACACAGCTTTAAACTGCATTTTGCTTTTTATCTGCCCTCAGTACCAGCAGAAAGCGAGTACAGCACCTGCAGCTTCAGGTGTCTGACAAGATGCAGAAAAGTTCCAGTGCCAGGTCTGCTTCACATGTACCATACAAATATTTCAATGTTCTCACTTCACTTCTCTGCAAGATGATGAAAAAGTATACACCTATTTCAGTGACCAACACTGACCAACATTTCCCTAGAAGCCATGCCATGAGCTCAGGCCTGGCAGCCAGCAACTTCTGTCTTCCCATCCAATTCTGACACTAATGTGTAGGATGACATTGGAGTAGTCATTCTGTCTCATTTGTCTCATTTACTCTGATGCAAGACAGAGTTCCTTGTTTGCCACAACTGTTTTGGGGGGGATATATTTTTCAAAATCAGGAATAAACTTAAAAATTTTTAGTATATCGATAAAAATAATATTTGTGTGAGTTAAAAAACATAATTGCAATTAAAAAATATTTCTTAATCAGTTCTCATGCTGATTTTGCAATATAGTGACTGTAAAGATTCTTGCTTAATTACCAGGCAGCATGGCTACTATAATGACTGTGTTTATTTGCATTACATCAAATTATTTGGTGGACTTTAGTGTCTAATTTATTTGAGGCACAGAAACACCATAAAGAAATAGAAATGAAAAAGTCTGTCTACGGAAACCAAGGAAAGGGAAAACAAAGAGGTTAAATGTGCCCAGACAGAGTGCATGACAGAGTTTTAAATCACAGTTAGGTTTCCCCACCTCCTGCCCAGCCCTCTTAGCTCTAGAACAGCCTTGGTATAAAACGTTGCTACTGCTAAACTACTAGGTTTAAGCTTAAGCTACTGTATTTGTGTTGTGTTACATTTCTGCAAAACAGTGAATGTCATTTAAAGGACTTTCTACAAATCAAGGCACTGCAAGTACATACACTTACAGCCGTAAACCAGGGAACAAGCGCTCTTGCTCTTGGTTAATGATTTTAGTCACTGGGCTAAAGAACAGAGAAAAGTAAGTAAAATCTTCAAAAAGATACTTAAATATTTATAAAATCATGTAGGAAAGAAAGGGAAAATATTTAGAATCTCCATGGAGAAAAAGAAAAAAAAGGAAAAATAATCAGAAGCAGCAAGTTCAGTGGTTATCAGGACGAAAATGAACTTTTTCTTCTCTGCTTTTAAAAACTTTCAACTTAACAAATATTCCTCAGACTGAAGCCTCTTTGATTTTAAATGTTTCCTAGTGTCTTTCTTAAGTGTTTTGTTTTAAATGATGAAGTCTTAATAAATAGTGGACACATAATAAGCTTCTGTGGGATTTGGACTTTATCCCACAAGTGAGAGGAAGACCTCATAACTCAAAGAGTGATGAAGCCGCAAGAGAGTTATGAAGGTTTTTCCGCACTAGTGGGATTAATTCCATATTCCACAGATGCCCATTATATAGAGGTTCTCTGTTTATACTGCAAGGAGGTAAAAAGCTTTTTTTTTTATTAGATTAAAATGTCAGGGTTGAATATAAATGTCTTAGTCAGAAGAGTAAAGAACAGCTGCTTTGTGGTGTCACAAAACGTCCAGAAAACAGTGACCGAGTTAGTGGACAGACGTGCATTGAAGATGGCTTGTGTAGCAGGCAGGCATCACTACAGATCACTTGGTCCCTGAAACAGTATTCTCACTTTGTACAGTAGGGAAAGGAGCCCTTATCTTTTGAAGAGGATCTGTAAGTTGGTTTTCTTCATCACTTCCAGCATTCAAGACATACAATAGCTCCTGTTTCTAATGCTCTCAGGCTCTGCTGCTTCATAACATTGAGCAGTCTCCCCAATACATCAATATCCCTGACAAAGGAAAAAGTGAACTTACAGAAGAATAAACTGTCCCACTTCAACTAAAACAAACCCTCAGTCCAACCCTTTGCAATTCTAGAAGACCAGTGAAACTCAGCTGACCATATCCTGGTACTAAGGAGCATATTCCATATGAACCAGGGATATATTTTCTCAGAAAAATTCCCAAACACAGCCTGTTCTAAAGTTAGACTACTGCTTTGCTGTAATGTGCCATTATTTCTATCTGGCAATTCTCTCTGTCCTGAAGTATTTTAAGGCTGGATAACCCTCAGCATAAAAAAAAAAAAGAAAATCAAATTCACATATTTACATGTTTTGTTTTCTTGGGGGTATTTGCCTTTTAATGAAATACTGTTCTGTTTATCTTTGGAACAGGAGGGGTCTAAAATACAAATTTCAAAAACAGATTTAAGTTTTGATCTTAAGACCAAAAGTTTTCACTAAGAGGCTGAGGTCTCTGCAATTCTAAATAGTAAATTAAAACCCAAATCTTTCACTGTTAATTGTAGAATCCTCTGTATTTATCATGACACTAGGCAAAACATTTTGTTTCATGTGGGACATAAACATTCAAAGTATTTTCTGATTGTATGTGCATTTCAATGTGTTAACCCCGCAGCAAATGATCTCTCTGGATTTCCTTCAGCACGTAGCAAGCTGCCTGCAGACACTGTATCATTCTGCCCAGCTATTAAATACCTGGGAAAATCTGTCCTCATTTATTAAACCCAGTTGCTGCTTATGGGTTCAACTGAAAACTGCAGTTTGAAATATCCAAATAAGATAGCTATGCCTGAATTTCAAAAATCAAGCAGCTATTTCAGGATGAAGTCTTGCCATAACCACAGACAGCACAGACCTGCAATGAATACTGAAGTCAGGGTCCATCTGGCATGCGGCTGGCTGCACAAATCCAGATCATACTGCTAGTTGGTGTAGATACTGCTGGGCATCTGCAGGAATGCACCCTTCTTTAATGCTCTGTCTGATGCTCCTTTCAGAAGATCCTGCTGAGGTGCCCAAGCTGTGGGCCAGTTCCTGTCACTCCATAATGAACTGGTGAGCCACACGGGGCTAGCTCCTTCCCTGCTGTGAAGGGGAAAAAACAAAAAAAAACAAACAAAAAAAACAAACAAAAAAAAAACAAACCACCAAAACACCACAAACCAAAACATACAAAGGAAAAAAATAAACAACACCACCAAAACAAAACAAAACCAGAACCAGAAGAGTTGAAAAGGAGTAAATAAAGGTGTGAGTAAATTCACACCTGTTTTGCTAAAATTGTACAAAAAACACAGTTCCTGCCATGGCCACAACTGTGTATGAGATAGTGTTCACAACAGCATCTCCTTTGCAAGGGTTATGAGTCAGAAAGCAGCCTTTGTGAACTGCACTATCTCACTAAGAACAGGTTGAAACCCCTCATGCTATGCTGAGACCTTCCACACCTATATCAAGAGTACTAGAAACCTGGAGAATATCTGGCTCTTCCAGTGATGCCAGCTCAGGTGACAGCTCAATGTACATCTGCCTTAACCACAAGTCTGTAAATCTGAGGCTCTGCTCTGTGTCGGATGCAAGGAAAAGATCCCTTTAAAGGTCCTTTTACACTCTGCTTCTGTTGGATCAGTATTTTGAGGTCAGGTATTTTTAAATATTTATTTTTAGTACTTTAGCATATCTACTTGCCTACCTAAAATAGCTTAAGAAATATTTTGGGCACAAAAACACAAACACTTACATCTTTAATGAAGTTCTGGAGTTACCTCCACATCAATGACAGTAGTGTGGAGAGATGCTGTGGTAAGTTTCTAACAGAGTTCTGATAATTCTCATGTCAGAAAGAAGAAAGTTAAAAATAGCAGAATTTGAAGGTGGGACAAAGAAAAGAAGTCATGGGCTAGAACATCAGCAAATTTCTTCCATTTCTCTTTTAACATTTTAGCTCTACTTTTAAGCCTAAGTTTTACTGTTCTGTCTCAAGAAAGCTGTGAGGTTAGTCAAGAGGGTTCCCTTAACAGAACCTGGAGTGTGATGGAGAAAACCAATTAAGAACCCAGTCAGAAACTAGCAACTGGATTGTGTGCTATCAACTGTATTTTAGACATCACCTTCCAAACTCTGAACCTGGTCTCTTCTGATATACATTTTTTGTATGAGGGTAATTCCACAGCTTCCTTATGGAGTTGTGCCAAATTCATACTAACTCCGTGGAAGCCTCTACGGATATTTCTCCATGTTTTCCTACTGGGAGAAGACAGGGAGTGGAAAATTAGTTGCAAAGAGATCCACCACAATGAAATCATCCCTTTCCAATGTGGAAAGATTTCTACACCTAATTCATGCTGATCCTACCCAATTTGTCCTACACAGAATCACACTACTTACTGCATACCTTGGGAGTAGCTGGCAGTTGAGATCATAGAATCATAAAATATGATTCTATGGTCTATGTAGTAAGAGAAACACAAAGATCATCGAGTCCTACTCCTGGATCTGAATGGCTAGCTCATCAGGTTAGCCATGGTAGATGGAGGGATCTGGAAGGAACAAACAGTGACTGACAGCAGCATGCGGTATATCCTAGGAGGAGAAGGACAGAGATTAGGAAATAATGCCACTTTTTCAAAGTATTACAACAGTATTCTTGCCTTCTAACAAGATAAGCCCAGGCTGTAATTCTGAGAGGGTGCAATGCAATGTGGTTCTTTTGCTATCAAAACCACTTCTGTCAATGCAAAAAAGCCATCATAGCCCTCTTGTAAAATCTCCTTCACTTGAGTGGGAAGCAGGGAGGAAGTTGCAGGAAGATGATATTCTGAAGGTTGCAGTATCCTCCCGTTGATTGATTTAAGTGTTCCACTGGGGGTATGACTTCAATTCTTTCCTTGAAACATGAATCAAATGAGGCCACAAGCAAATATATTTCCCTGTCAAACATTTCACTTCCTGGAGACAGTTAAGAGCTAATGTGACATACTGTGCACAGTTTATTTTCGCTTTTGGGCCAGCAAATTGCTATACTGTTTTCCAGACTCTTAAACTTGGTTTGTGTTTGCTGAAAGAAACATTGCAGGCACACTGGCTGTGAGTCCAGTAGGATTTCTAGCCCACTGATGGATCCTAAGCATTCAGCTGAGGAACTGAAAGGTCAATAAACCAAATTTGGGCCAATCAACCAAATGTGTTCCTCTTTGCTCAAGGCCTCAAAAGAGCAGACCACAGAGTTTTTTTCATATCATCATACTTGTTGCATCATCTGCCTTTTAACAAAACCAACAACTGATGCCATTGCCTGGCTTGTGCATACAGCAAATAGAAACTCGGAGAACATTTTTTTCTGCCTTTTTTTATTCTCTGGCCAACAGGCATTAAAAACCTGTGCAAATTTAAGCATCAGAATAATTTCTTGATAAAAAAAAACAGGACACCAAGCAGTAAGTCTGGCTCGCAGAGATAATGGTAATAAATGGCAGAGCTAGAAGTAGACCATGCTCTACAGACAACTGATGGGGCCTGACCATTCACTGAAGTAAATGAAATCTGAATTTCATTGAATGAATTTTATCCTAAGTGTTCCTGTGGTCTAGAAGGTGAGAAATAGATGCTGCAGAATCACCAGTGACTTTGCTTCCTTTGGGGACAGAGATTGTCACCCACTGGTAACAATTTAAAGCAGCTTTTCCTCTATCAGCAGGCTTTAAACATCCATAGAACCAACAGCAGAGGAGTGTGGTTATAATATAAAATAACCAGGGTAAAATTGTTGAATGACTGGACAGTCTGTCAGGGTTACCCAAATGTTGTAAAAAGCAGTCTTCTGCCTGACAGTGGCTGGGATTATTGTAGGGCATATTGCTGGCATGGAAACATTAAAGAAACACTGCAATGTTCCTATTAATGTGATATTATTCTCATTTTTAATAGGTGCCACCTTCGCTTTTGCTTTCTTTGGTCCATGTAGCAAAATTAACAGAACAGACATTTTTGCAGCATTGAGTACTACAGCACTACAATAGAGAACAAAATATAGAGTCCAGAGTTAAAGCAAAAATTGAGTATTCCGTTTTTATCTGACATCCATGCTTTGACCAAGAAAAAAAAAAAAAAAGCTGATATAAAACAGACCAGGAACCACTTGGTCTGCCCTGAGTTTTCAAGCTGCATCTCCAGCTTGGACTGCCGGTTAATCACACTGCCTTGTATGCCGAGATATATATGTACTAATTTTGCCCTTAATAACCATTTAGTAAACCAGTCATATGTAAAAGCACATCATTCAAAACATGCATACATAAAGGACAAAACTTCATAGAAGGTACTTAAAATATTACTACTTATAACAGCACTGAGGTGGTTCAGTAGCCCTGAAGATCTTCAAAAACTCTGCAAACAGCTCCTCTCTCATTCAGTCAACACTTTGAATGTATAACTAGGTCAGACACACTGTAGCAAAGAAATCACTTCTTGGTATTGGCAATGCCAATGCAAATTTTCCAACACAGAAATGCCAACATTCTTCAGACTTCATCTGGGGAGGAGAAAAGGAAATAATTTGTTCTCTACAGTGGCACAGCCCTCGTCTTCTTTGCAAAGACTACTTACGGTGCCAGCTGTGGTAGCAGTGGTGTTCATGATGTGGAAAACTGCTTGCCACAAAAAAATACTGCACTGCTGGCATTTCCCTCCTCTCTACCTTTCTGAAGTACAGAGACGGAGAAATGTCAGAGGCAATTTGGAATAAGAACCTGTTTGTTTGGCTACCTTGCCTCTTTGTGTTTGACTGTTTTTTTCTCCCACTCCACTTAGTGTTTCTTTTCACTCTCATGTGTTAACACAGATATCCCTAGGTGCTTAGCTGCCTTCACCTGGTAACTGTCTAGCTGGAGGAAAAAACAAACCAGCATACACTTTTCTGAATCAATGTTTTAACTGTCACTCTGCTAATGTTGACTTCCTTGCAGTTTTTGGAGTCAGTACCGCACACTGCTTGAGAAGAATTTCTTTATTACCTCAAAATACATAGTTTGATCCCCTCTAAGTGCTTCTTAAGAGTTAACCTGACTACTGATTTTTCCCTTTATTTCCATATCTTTCACCTTTTCCTCTCTTGCAGGGACCATGAACATTATTTTACTTCATTTGTGATCTGGCAGTGGCAAAAAATTCACATATGAATCCAGATTTTGCTAGGTGAGTTAAACATGGATAGATGCTCTTCATGTCCTGAAGGACATTGTAATCTAAAGCATCAAAAAGGGTTGATATTAGAGTCTGTACTTTAGAATTCTTAGCCAGCCAGGATAATATCATAGCTGAATCAGCAGAAGTATATGTATCTTCACACCTAACACACGAATAACATATTTAGGTTCATTTTTCTGAATACAGTAAATTAGTAGACACATTTATACATGTTTAATGTCTTCAGGTAAGACCATTACATAACAGCCTTATCTTTTAATTCTAAATTCCAGCCTTCAGGTAAATATTTTTTTGGCATTCTTAAATATGATTCTGTAACTTCTGAGGTTAGAGTAGCAATTGGAAGTTTAGAAAACTGATAGGGTATAAACTGTGGCAGTAACAGAACAGTGCTCCTGACATCTCTAGAATATAATGGGGAAGTACACATAAAACCAAATTAACCTCTTAGTATTTTCATGAGCAGAAAAGGATTTAATTAAGGAAGTCAAGATCCCCTTCCAGTCCCTTCTTCCAATAAATACGTTCAGGCTTTGATCTTTGACCTTTATTCATAAAATTAATTCTACATCATATTTCTGCATATAGCTCTCCAAGGAGAATCAAGTTTACACTTCCCTCCCAATTCAAACCGTAACAGCACTTAATTAGGTGATAATTTATGTAGTACTTAGCATGAACTTTTGACACTTGCTGAAGTAGGCAGCATGAGTGTACATATGTTATCACCTGACTACATCAAGAAACAGAGCCTATGCACCGGTCAGGTATCTTGGGCTTTATAAGGTATCAAGTAACATTTATAACTCTCATGCCTAAATTTCTATGAGGTTGTACCTGTCTCCAGTGTACATTTATATATATGACTGTGTGCAGTTAAAGCACTGATTGTAAGATCTTCAAAACCACTAACAGAAAAATGGAAAGAGATGTCAAGGCAACCTGCAATGAGACTGTCCAGGACTGTGTCACTCTGCTCAGTTTTAATTGCACATCTGATGAACATTTAATTTTTGCCCACACAACGCGTTTAAAATTATGGAATTGATGTCTTTTCCTACCAAAGAGAAATCTTGGATAACTATAACTATACTATTCTGACTTATTAAAAAAGTGTACAGAGCTTTATTATGCAAGGCATTTATCTCTACCCATGGAGTCATACTGCTCTGTTAGGCTGAAAAGCAACTTTTTAATTGAGCTGCTATCTCTTTCTAAATCATCAGATGACTTTGACTACAGTTAGCTCAGTTTTCATTGGGCAGTCTAAACCTGACTCACAAATTGCTCAAGATTTGATAAGAGAATAGATATTCATTCATAAATTGTCTCTATTGAGCAGCTCTGGCAAACTGCATGTAATATTACGTCCCTAATTTGGAAGCAAAGCTGCTGAGCTAACTTGAACATGTCTAAATAGATGTTTGTGCCTCCATTCTACTGTTTGATTATCAGTTTTCTCACTGATACAGGTGATGGATATCATGAATATGTTCGCCATCACCCTATCACCTGGACTACTCTAAATGCTGCATTTTTTTGAATCTTGCAGCAAGGTTATAATGGAATTCAGGCTTTCTAGTCACCAGGATAGAAACAGCTCTAGACTATCAGAAAATGGGGAAATTTAAGCATGCAAGAAGTCTCAAAAGATATATTTATTTCTAAAACCCACGTTTCTAGTTATATACTTTCTTCTCTCTACCTCATAGAAATTAGTGATATCTCATCCAGTGCTGTGAAAATGAAATCAGGTCATACAGAACCTGTTCAGTGTATTATGCAAGCATGTTTCATAACAGGTTAAAATTAAATTAATGCATGCTGATTAAATGTATTCTACTTTGCTTTACATTTATTTATTATGTTTCTTACATCAATTTTGATATCCTTATTTATATTTACTAATAGTCCCAACATTGTTTATGGGAATAGTAGAAACAGTGTAATCCTTTATACTGCTTTTCATTACCTTCAGAAAGTTCTTTAAAATACCAAGAAAATATAACCCTCCTACTTCCTGTGTTCTGTGGAGTTGAACCAGAGTAGTTACAGTTTAGTTAACATTTTGTTGCTATTGTTTTAACAGCTTCTACAAAACTTTTGTCATCATGAAAAAAATTGAAAAATAGTGAGAAAAATTGAAACCAAGATGTTTAGAGAATCAAATTAATGTGATTGTATCTTTTCTAAAATAGCTTTAAGTGTAATAAAAGCACCAGCACTCCTCTACTACTCCTCTAGTAGAATATTAAGTGTACAGAAGTCTTAAAACCTGCTTGTAAGTAATAAATAGTAAATCATTCAATTTTACAGTAAAAAAAAATATTAATTTAAAGGTACTCCAGAATTTTTTATCAGTCTTTGTAAGCCATTTATTTACAGCGAAAATCCTTGTAGTGTTTTAAGACATGATACTCAAGCACCCGTATTTTTGGTAGCTTAATTCAAAATTTACTTCAAATGCAAATTAAATTAGGTTAATGCAAATTGTATTGCTGGGTTGTGATTTCACCGCAGCCAGCAACTCCCACACAGCTGTTCACTCACCTTCCTACCAGCAGAACTGGGGAGAGAAATCAGGACTGAGATAAAGGCAGTTTAGTATGGAAAGCAAAAGCCATGCACAAAAGCAAAGAAAAGAATGAAATTAATTTGCTGCTTCCCATGAGCAGGCAGGTGTTGTGCCATCCCCAGGAGAGCAGGACCCATAATGAGTAACAAGTATTTAGGAAGACAAACACCATCACTGCAAATGTCCCCTCCTTCTTCCACCCACTTAATATACTGAGTATAATGTCATATGGTCTGCAATATCTCATTGGTCAGTTGGGGTCATCTGTCCTGGCCTTGTCTTCTCCCAGTTTCCCTTGTAGCCCCAGTCTTCTCACAGTGTAGCAGTATGGAAAGCAGAAAAGGCCCTGGCTTCTGTTATCATCACTGTGTTCAGCTCAGATCCAAAACACAGCCCCATACCAGCCACTGTGAAGAAGATAACTCTGCCCCAGCCAAAACCAGCATATGCTGCACAAGCTTTTTCTGATTAACCATGAGTGCTGTTGGTTATGAATTATCCAAGCTCATCAGCAATTTTAACAAAAGAAAGGAGTTTGCTGATTTTTGCCGCAAGTTAAACTATGAATGAAACCTTATGTTTCTATCTATGGACTTCACTGATTTGTTTTTCACCAACAAAATTGGCAGAATGAATGGGTCATAATCTTGAATATGGAGAGATCATGACTAGCACTCACCTGATCTCGATTCTGAAATTCCTGCACCTCCAGCTCTGCTCCATACTGCCCCTAGGAGGGTCTGGGTCTCCAGCACCTTGCAGGCAGCTTATTTTTTCACAGCTATGCAGAATGATGCCATACTACTTTAAGTCCAAAACAGACCCCTGTTCCACAAACCAGAGTAGTTTTAAAATATGCAGGGCAGCAGTTAATTAATCCTAGCATGTGTCCTTGGGTATCCTCTTCTTTACAAATCACAAATTACTGAGAGGACTAGCAAGCTGCAGTTGCAGCACACCACAAACACACTGTCAAGATACCTCCCAGACCAGCTAGTTTGCACTGTTTGGCTACTAGCCAAAAGGCAAAAGTTGAATCCAGTTACTGATACAGACATTCCCTGACTATTTTAAGCAGTTACTCTTGAAATAGATGATAATTTTGTAGAGTATCTGTGAAAGGGGGAAGACGGAAGCTTAACTTTTTCACCAGCTATCAGGCTTGTTAGGATCTCTTCTCCATAGAGGTAAGACAAGCTGCATTATTCCTCGGTCTAGACACAGATACTGAATCTTAGACTGGATCTCACCATATTGAAATAATAAAAATAATTTAAAATAATATTAATAATAATTTTTTGAAAGAACAGCTACTGTGAAGAGTGTTGAGAAGCAATGGCTCATTTATATTCTGTCTACAATTTAAGATGCAACCAAAAAGCATGTAATTCCAGGGGACTCAATTCAAAGTTAATGTTTAAGCCTCTGCACTGAAGAACTTTATGCATGGCCAGAGAAAACAGAGAACAACAACTTTCCACACTGTTTAGTTGCTTTGCCTGTGCTTCCATGATACAGAGGCCAAACATACAGTAATTTTAACTGAATCAAATCCAAGACTTGTCTAAGTGTATCCACTGAAAGTGAAACCGACCTTGGGGAGAAAGAAGAACTGGCAGGGCACTGAAAACATCTTGTGCGTTAAGGAAAAGCACAGAGAGAGTAGCAGCGGCTCACGCCTCCCCGCAAAATAATAACTAGGGTTATTATTTACTAGACAGAAATGACCTTTCTCCTTGCACAGTATGTCTTTGGTGCCAGCAAACACAGACAAGGTAACTAAATATGTATTCTGAGAGAAAACAGGAGTGAGTATTCAGGACGATGCTAGTATGACAGGAAACAAGAGCAAGAGATTCTCTTGCTCGTCCTGAAGTGGAAAGGATGATTTATCATAGGCAACTAAATTAGAAAAACAGTGTATGTAAACAGAGACCAAATGGCAGAACTTCTGGCCAGCAAAGGAGCATTGAATCAATAATGATACTAATAGCTTTTTTTTAGATTCTAAAATTATCCTTGTTGTCCTAAAAGTATCATTTTTGTATTAAAATAATAAAATAATATTAAGAATCTATAGTCAAAATTTCCCTCAAGCCTCCTTGTCCATTCCCAAACTTGAAAAAAATAACTACAAGGCAACATGTAGAGCACACTTATTTTCCAACATTTGTCTAATAAGTGGGCAGACTATATTACTCACCCAAAGAATCACCTCCCATGAGTTATGTCTCCTTCCATTCCACTTCTTTTCTTTTTTTTTTTTATTTTTATTGAGAAAGTCTTATAATTACCTAACATTTTCTTCTTTTCTTCTCCTTTGTCAACCCCTCTTGATCTCTGCCACATTCTCCTGCAGGAGGTTCATATAGCTTTCAGTTCACCCCTTCTGTCCCCTCCAGGGAGGAAAAAGGTGGAAGGGAAAGAAAAAACTTCCTTTATTACCCTTTTTCCCAGATACATTGGCTTGGCTGGTAAAGAGCAGGAGCATGGGCTGTGAGCTACCATACTGTTCACACATCCTGCCACCCATGAGGATGAAAATGTTCAGTCCCACCAAGTGTGCCACAGGAGCTGAGCTCAGCTCTTGATAAAGGTTCTGATCTGCTTTAAAATTCTGAATACTTGAACAAATGCAAATATGCCTCATTTGCACAGGTAATTATGTTTTCTCTTAATTAATTTTTTAAAGCACACCAAATACTAATTCTCCATGACATTTTTATCACCTCCCTAACGTTTCAAACGAAATGGGTTATTACATTTGAAGTTATTTAAACACTTATTATATACTCTTCAGTCCTACAACTTTCAATGTGTTCTGGCTGTATTTTAAAAGTATTTAATAAAGAGTTGGAGTATCTGCTGTGTTTTTCCATTTTTAAGTGTTAAAGCTGTAATAAACATAACATGTTGCAAATACATTTCATATATACATATAGTTCTTTATGTGTTGTTAAGAATGTATTTTTTGCGTTGCCATAGTTAAGTTTGTCACATTTTCCGTTACAAACTTAATTTCAGGGTTTATAACTTCTCCATAAAATATGTCCTTCAGTAGGAAAACTGACATTTAATTCCCCAGCTGAAAAGAGAAGGTGGGATTTTTCCTATAAAAAACAGATTAAGAAACTAATTGTTTAGCAAACATTTATAGTTCTCAGAAATGAAGTGACAAAAAGTCTTTGCAGCTTGGATTTCTTCTCTTATACTGCTAAAAAGGCTTAATGTAAAACATTTCTAATACTGAATTGGAATCTAAATGCAGCATTTCTTATTTCTATTCAAAAATAAGAGCTTTCTGATATCAAATACTACTGATTAGAGTTTGAAGCTTTTTTTTTTTTTTTACTCTACCACAAAGCAATGTAATTCCCAATCCAGGAAAATACAATTCCCAATCAATAGAACAATTCCTGATCCAACTCTCTGTCTGTCTAGATCACTAATAATTTCAGCAATCAAACATATTAGCCCAGCCCAATAAAAACTTTTTGATCTTGTGAAATTAGAGCTAACAAAATAGTAGCAGTCCATCCTGATTGTATAATTTAAATTGTACTTCATATACCTTTTTGATACTTTACAACAATTGATAAAAAAGTGGTTTTCCTCACTTCTAAAAATGTCATACTAAATGCATGCTGCTTGCCACTTTTTCTGTTTCTAAACTTGACAAATCATACAGGATAAAATCATATAGGAAATTAAAAACTCAAATGGTTTCTTGATAATTTATAAGTAAATAAAAATATTTATGAAAAACAAATACACTTTTGTCACGAAGCAAGAATCATTCGTGAATGAATCAAATATCAGAGGTCTAATTGTACTGCAGCTTTCAGGTTCAGGCCTATGCATGATGACTGTTACTTCTATAAAAATTATACAGCCTTATTTTCAATTTCTCACATACTGACTGCCAGCAGTTTTCCTCAACTACAGGACTTTCCAGATTAATCTATCTCTGCATTGCCAAATTTTATGACCTTTATTGCAAGTCACCCAACAAGTGTTTTCTCAAAGTTCTTTTTTTCCTGAGCAGTCAGACTCTTAGCTTTCATTCTTTCCAAACATAACATTATGGTTCACAACTTGGTTAAACAAAAATAAGTAGCTCAAAAATGCCCTGATTTTGAGTCTTTAAAGGACAAAACAGGTCCTATATTTATTATATCAAAAAATTCCCCAAACTCACGACATTCCAGACTTGACTGATGATTTGTGAATGCTTGCAGGTTAGCAATGCTCTATTATGTGTTCCTCGGATTCCTGTCTGACCACTACATCCACCAGCTACTTGGCCTTTGATCTTTTTTCCACAAATTTCACCCAACATTTTCAGGTTTATAATGCAAATGAAATAGTTTTTATTTAACTGAGGACTTTGTTGTACCTATTTTCTAGCTAAACTATGAAATGGCTTCTGAAGTGTACAGTTGTTCCACCTCACACAGATTACTAGGCAGGAACTGTGGATTTTGGCTGTGTTGTGCTTTGTCCTGTAGTTCTAATTGCTTTGTGTCATCCTCTGTCTCTGATAGGATGGTACCCAGTTACAGAAAGACAGTTTTTAAAAAGAAAGAATTAATTAATATTAACATTTCTTCCATACCTAATAGATTTGCATCCTAGCAGATGTGGTTGGCAGCCCAGAAGGACATCCTGGGCTGCACCAAAAGCAGTGTGGCCAGCAAGCCGAAGGGTATGATTTTGTTTCTCTACTCCACTCTCAAGAGACCTCACCTGGAGTACTGTAACCAGCTCTGGACACCCAACACAAGAAAGACACTGGCCTGTTGGAATAAGTCCAGAGGAGGCCATATAAATGATCAGAGTGCTGGAGCACCCTTCCTATGAAGACAGGCTGAGACAATTGGGATTGTTCAGCCTGGAGAAGAGAAGGCTCTGGGGAGACCTTATAACGCCTTCCAGAACCTAAGATGGGGCCTACAGGAGAGCTGAAGAGGGACTTTTTCCAAGGGCATGTAGTGATAATACAAGGGGCCATGGCCTTAAATTGGAGGAGAGTAGATTTATATGGCTGGGGAAACACTGGAGCAACTCTCCCAGACAGACTCTGTGCTGTTGCATTGATCTCATTTTCAGTTTTACATTACAAAGATGTAGTACATAAATTAGCAGTGTTTTCCCAATATGGATGAGCCCATTTTTTCTATTTTGTTTTCATCATGTTTTTCTTTAGTTTTTCCATGTGTGATATAGCTCCCAACTCACACAGTGTGTTTACATTCAGTTTTGCTTTGTGATGAATCTCCTTTTGGCCTCTAACACCAGACAATTATTTATTAATTTACTAACAAAGGTACAGATTTTAAAACATACATTAAGAAAATGAGAAACCTTCTAGGAAGTAAAGATTTGTCCATAATTTAATTTTATGCTGTTGCAGATCACCCTCATATGGGATATTGAATTATAAGGAGACCTGACAAAGTGGAACACCAGAAGAGATTCAGCCTACCAATTACACATTAGAAGCCCTTAATTTCCATATTTTCCATTATATACTCTTTCATGGGGCATGTTTTCATTTATAACCAACCATAGCAAGTGTATATCATTCTTGATTTAAAGTTGAATTTCTGAGAGCTGCCAAAGTTGCAGTTCAAACTAGCTTTGTGGTCAATAAACAGTATCTCATTTTAGTATTCTAAAAATTCTTAAGGGAAGTCATTGTGTAGGGGAAAAAAAGCAACGGCATACACTGGAAATGTCTGAAGGAACATATCTGACCATGGGCAGATAAAAAAAAACAGATACCACAACACTAGTTGTAAACAATCTCTGTCCTTAATAAATTCAGATCAACACTAGAATTAGTGCCTCTTACTTTGGACACCAAATTGAGTCACTCAAACAGCTATATATTAAACTTTCCTTCACAGGAAAGTTATTTGGACTACTTCAAGTTACATGACCAAGATCTCTCAGCTGGGGACGATAAATAGGCACCTCCAGGAGTTGAGATCAAATCACCACCAATGTCCCACTTCTTGTGCTATACCTTAAATTTACTGCTGTTTAAAGAAATATAGGCAAAGTGGGAATTAGCAGCAACATTTTTGCCGTTTCTCCTAAACACTTGAAATACATACTTTTGTCTGAACAGTGGAAGTTTACCACTTGACTCTACCCATCTAAGCCATAACAGTCATGATCATGTGTGTGACTGTCTGCAGAGGTGTCTACAAAACACACACAAACAAACAAAAACAACCCCCCAAAACAAACAAACAAAACCAAAAAAGAGAGATTTTAGGTAATTCTAGGAGATAATTAGTGTTTAAGAGTAGGAGGTTCAAACTGCTTTCTCTGGTTATATCTTTGATGACAGAAACATCAATGACAGAGCACGTTCTCAGATCTAACACACTACTGTCCATTCTGATAGACCACCCCTGGAATGGTGTCAGTGCTTGGGAATTGTTCAGAGAATAGCATTCACCAGAGCTTCTTCCAAGTGAGGCAATCTGAAAGGAGAAAGCTTGGCCTAAACCATACACATACAAGCTGTGAAACCAGGGCTGGAGTACGAGTTGAGAAATTGTCTTTTTGGCTTTTAAATACCACGTACCAAATTCACACTTTGTGGAAATAAAGGTAAGAAGTAACTTAATTAAAAAGAAAACAACAATAAAAAAATTAAAATTAAATTAAAAAGAAATCATCAACAATAGAACCACATTGGTTTCTACCAAGTAAAGGATCTGTGACATGGTGTTATACAACCATGATGAGAAACCTTACTATTATTAAATTTATTACTATATTATACACTTTAAGGTGGCATGAAGTATTTAAAACACCAAATTGCTGCACTTTTATGTCTTCAAGGGATTCGTATAACATGATCCAAACAGCTAGGTGTTAAGGTTAATCTATCACTAATTCTTTACAAACCACAGATTTAGCTTTGAGAATGAGAAGATAATTTAGTCCCATTCTATACACAAAAACAAGTATTTGGCTTTTAAAGACTGATGATTGATATAAGAAATATTTGTTCTCTGCCTATTTCTTCACATCACTATCATCTATCATAACAATGATGAATATGATTAAAGTAAGTCTAAATGAAGTGAGAGGAATGGTAGAATACCTTGAAAAATAATTATTTTTATATACACTGGGAAAAGTGTGAATCCAGGTTTTGGTTCCTATGAAAAGCATTAAAAGAACTTGTGGACATACAATGGGATGTGAACTGTAATAAATCATGCTCTTAACTGTGCTATTTGTCATCCTTAATTTTCCATTTAGTGAACAAATTATTCATTTTTCCTTTCGGAGAGCTACAAACTACAGAATTTAGAACTATTGAAAAAAATACTAGAAAAAAAAGAAATACCAGAGTTGTTTCACTCCTCAAATAAAATCTTATCCAAATTTCATACTTATTTTCAGGGGGGGGGGAAAAAAAAAAAAAACACCCACAACAAACCAACCAACAAACAAACAAAAAAACCCTGAAGTACTTTTGGGTGCCTCTGTAGTTTTTAGTCTTGTAAATTCCCACTGACTCAAGGGGAAGTTTCCCTGTATGAGGACTAGAGGGAAACAGAGGGAGGACCTCTCCATCCGACTTCAAAAATGTTGGTCTTGCACATTTTTCTCCAAAAATGTAATGTGCAATACATTTATTTATATTAGCAACCAAGAAACAATATTTATTTTGGAAGACACTGGGTTTCATTGCTTTGAGCAGAAATGTGGTATTCACCCACAGCCCTGGGCTGGGCAGAGAGTGAAGGTAGTTTCAGGGCATTCTGAACTGACAAGTCCCCATGGAGTTGGCTGCAGTGTCATAATGTGGAGGCAACACAGCAACGCTTCTGTATAGCCACTATCACCCTGTCAGGCAAGATTTGCCCTATGAGACAGGATTAGAGTCCTGACCCTCCTTCAGGCTGTAGTTCCTTAGGAAGAATAAGTATTGAAAGTTCTTGTTTTGAGAGGGAACCCTCATTTTGCTTTCTCCTTCCATGCCTTGTAGCCTCTTGACCTACAAATTTCTAGACGGAAGAAGTTACATTTTATTGAAGTTGAATTTTGGTACAAAACATATTAGTACAATACTGCCAATCCCAAGCATTCAAAAATCATGAGTCAGATACCAAAAATTATAATACTGGCTGGCACTTCATATTTAAGAAGAAAGTGTCTTTTATTTTGTTATTCTCAGTCTACAGTATGGTCACATTTTTAAGCTTCTGTCTGCAACCATGAAAACAGATACTCAACAAATAATTAATGCATTGTTTAATTTTTTTGAATGAAATTACATTGGTATGTAAGACTTGATTTTAGCAGCTCAAGCACTAAGAAAAGTAGATGTTGCATGACTAGTCATAAAAATGACCCAATTTGGCAGTGTTATCATTGTTAGTTGTGTGGTTATAGTCTGAATATCTTGGCACCCATGAACTGGCACTGATTTCAAAATGCATACTGATATTATAGGAATTATAAAGCTATCACATTATGCTTCTGTTTCTTGGTGATATGAAAAGAGTTAATATCAGTCTGTATCCCAGAAACGACAGCACATCACACCTTTTACTCTTTGAAACGATCCAAACCCACATATCAGGTCGATATTCAAGCATATTTCTGAGTGGTTTCAACTTCAAGCCTTATGCCAAGAATATCCTTGTGATTTGGATTCTAGATTGAGTGAAAAATGCCTCATTCAGTTCCAAACAAAATCTCAGAAAAATGTTCTTTTCAGACTTGTAATCTTGTGATTTGTGCAAGAATGCTGGGGGTTTGGGTTGTAAACCCAGGAAAGACAAGTTGTAGATTTTTGTCCTACCATCAAAATCCTAAACAAAAATTCTTGACTAGATATAGCCACAAATCTGCAATATATAATTTTTATATTATATATATAAATTACCACTCTTCTTCTGAACCACTCACTACAGAGAAATGTTTCATGATTCAGAACCAATACTGAGAGTCGGATAACTGGATTCACTCCATTCCCATGTCCGAGAAGGCTCAATTTCCAGTCCCATGACATTCCTGTAAATGGAGTGAGAGGCTGCCCAGATGTGATCAATCTTATTTCCAGAGCTGGGTAAGTGTTTGAGAGTGTCAGATGTATGGTGACTTTACTGTAACTGGAGATAGATACAACATGGACTGTAGGACTCCATTATCATAAACGGTATGATTCAAACTGGCTCTGCTGTTGTGTGGACACCTAGTCTCCACCAGAGGAGGCCCACATTGGGCTGGTTGCAGAACTGAACTCCATTATACACTGCTATTAGAAAAGTACTGAGAGTTTTGTGACAAAAGTGGGAAGCTACCATACAAAGTAATTATCTGACATCTGCAGCGTTTCCCATGAGACAGCTAACGGCCCAGCTCACAGAGCTGTGAGAAAGACCCACTGAGCTCAAGTAGATCTTATGATAGTTGAATCTTGTGTGCACTCAATGCTGTGGTGTCATTGTTGTGGTGT
The DNA here is from genome assembly GCA_035583235.1 of Hafferia zeledoni. Lineage (NCBI taxonomy): Eukaryota > Metazoa > Chordata > Aves > Passeriformes > Thamnophilidae > Hafferia > Hafferia zeledoni. The sequence continues at coordinate 59,384,781 of JAWWEV010000134.1, read as the reverse complement.
CATGCTACTACTGCCTGGAAAAAAAAAAAAAAAAAAAAAAAAAAAAGGTGACATTTCTACTCTTTAATAAAGTAGATAATGCAAATTTACTTAGGACTTTAGGTTTGATTTAACCATCTTTTTATCACCTTATTATCACTGAAGCTGATAGTTAATCGGGCATTAAGCTATGTTCAGGATTCTGTAATTTTTCGTTGGTCTCTTCTGGGTTTTTTTCACCAGGAGTTATTTACTGAACTACTTACTCTTTGGCCTTGCATCAGTCAATATCTCTCATTTGTCTGCACTCCTCCTACCTAGCACCTTCATCCAGGCTCCATGAGGTTGTCACCATTTAGGTCAGGCAGGTAAGACAAGTACAACACATCTTTTATCAGTGAGTTTTGAGCCTCTGAGAGGCATGAGGATCACAGGGATTCTTACAGGCAGTAGTCCCTGGCCTCTCCCTACCTCATCTCATCCTTTATGTCACTGATTCTGCCCTTCTTCCTTGTACAGTTCTAGTAGTTCCTTTAACTCCTCTATTCATTAGTCTCTTCTTTTGACATCTGATTTAATGCCCTGGTCTGACCACATCTTTCTGTTAATTTCTCAGTCTTCTTTGTGGTTCCAGGGATCTGTTACCCCATTATTCTCTCCTCCATCTCCTTTAATTATGTCTCCCCTCACCACACATACCCTAATGTAGCCTGGTGTTACCCTGTCAGCGGTGCAGACACACTTTTCATGTTGGATACTAGAAGAGGAATCACTGAAAGAACAAAAGAGAGTTCACAGATAACAACTCCAAGGCAATCATCACCACCCACTCTCTACTGTGGCAGCTGCTGCCTCTGCTGTGTCTGCTCTGCCTTCTCTCTCCCACCGAAAGCAGGCAGATCCACCAGCAGCCTGTTGGACTAAGTTTGTTCAGTGCATCAAGAACACATTAAATCCTCAAAATTCTCTATTTCAATGCAATTCAGGTTACTCTACTTAAAAGTCAATATAATTATTTAACATTTTGTTTTAAACTGGATTCTAATATTTTGATCAGAGAGGAGAACAGTCCCCACTTAAAGTCTTTGTAGCTGTAGTCTTATTCCTTGCTATGAATAATTACTCTTGGATCAGAATCTAGACAATCTTTTTTGATTATTTATCTAAAACTAAAAGCAGGAAATGATTCATTTGATTTCTGCCAATACTGGAGTGTTGCCACTTTTAGCTCAGGAAGAGTAGGCTTCCTTTGGCAGCCTTTGCTTGCATGATGATGAATGAAGTTCTATGTTTAGTGCTTGCTAAAACTTTATGGAGTCTAAAAAAGCAATCTAAACATGTTATAGGGAGTGGATAAGTTTTTTCAGATAACTAAACCATAAGTTCTCATGCTGTGTCACAGCAATACCTTCAATATATACATAGAGGACAGACTCTTTCCAAAAAAAGATCATTAAATACTTGAAAATGCACTATTTGTCATTATAAGCAAATAATTCCCCCAAAGTGAATGCACATTCACAGTTACATTACATAAAGGAAAACATAAATGCCTCTCCTTGTCTTAATGATATAGCACCCAAATTGCATGCAGTCATTTGTCACTGAAAAACATAGACCACCATGCAATGGGCAGTTAAACAGCACAATAAAACCTACTGTAAACCTAACCAGCAACTGCTACCTACTGATGAACAGAAAAGTCTTAGAAGTCTTGATAGTATAAATATTTGTCTGCAGTAAGAGTTATCATAATTAAATCATGATACCCTAATTGTGGGAAAGGAATTGGGCAGAAATGATGCATTTATATCTGATGAAAACATTCAAATATCCTTTCAAAAATAACCATTAATTTTACATAAATTGGTCTCACTGGATGGCACTTGTCATTCAGACAAACTTATTTTCAATGTCTGAATGTAAACAGACATGTTTGAGTAATTCAGGAAGGTTTTACAAATATTTTGTCCTCAACTTCAGTGTCCTCAGCTTTATTCTCACCTGCATTTGTATACTAACTATCTTCATGATTTGCTGGAGCATTTCTCTCAAGTGTCTCCTTTGATGGAGGAGGGAACTGTTCTCAACATGAAAACTGGCTCATCTGAACATGCCACTTCAGAAACCTGTTATGAGTACTGAGGAGTTTTGTGTTCTACCATACAAAGTAACTATCTGCAGCATTCCCTATGAGACAGCTAAGGGCCCAGCTCAGAGAGCTGTGAGAAAGACCCATGGAACTCTCTACCTCCAACAGTGTCCTCAGATCAGTATGGGTGCTCTTGGAAACGCCACCGCTGTGAACATTGTAGCTTCACTTGATGTTCATTGTGTCTGGCATCAGACTTTAGTCAAGAAAATACTCTTGAATGAAAGGTACATTTTTACATGTATATAAATATATGTATACATTTAATTTTAAGATTATTTGGCATGTATTAGAACAAAAACAATATTGGTTTAACACACAGTTATAGCTAATGCATTGTTTGGAGGGCAAATTAACATCATCATTTACACTCTTCTGTTCACAGTGACCAAATAACTTTCCTTGAGAATATAAATAGTTTAGAATATTAGCCAATATTTGTTATTTCATGAAATTAGCCTAAACGTCTATGGTTATTTAAAGATTTTGCCTTTCTTGATCTCACCTGTGTTTGTTTTCTACACTAAGATTTACTTTACACTTTGCTTTAATAAAATACTTTCTAAAATTAAGACATTGCCAGGACAAATAACATACAATGGGAGTGACATTAATTCTGTGACTATGCCTCACCAATGTTCATTTTCATGCAGAAAACTGGGAGAAAGACAATGAAGAACTGCACAGAGAAAGAGAATGATAACAGCTGCATGTTGATAAACCTGCCCTACTTCCTTTAAAAATTACTGTGAAGTCTGGTAGGCTGCTTTGTGTAGTGTATAACTGAATAAATGGTCCTGTCTGACAAGCTGCCTCAAAGGCACTTCATACCACACACATTTGAGACCCTCAGTTCAGAGAGGTTTTGTTATTCTACTTTGTTTTACACTACGCATGAAGCATTTGCATTCCTGAAATTAACTATCATTGGTAAGAACATCTTTGAGCTGTGCTTCTGAGTTCATAAAATAAAAAAAAAAGAAAGATACAAATGGAATATGCCAGGTTTAGTAATAAGATAAATCTGTGGAAAGTCAGGATGCAAACATGGGAAAATGGAGAGTTCAGCTAGGGCCAGGAGCAATAACTAACTGGTGCCTTAGACAGTGGATCATTTTCACCATCATAACACTTCAGATTTCATTCTATTCTGCAACAGGCAGGTATAAATAATCTCAAAAGATTTAACTTCCCATTCAAATGTATAGCATCAGCAATTCTATACTCTTAACAATTAATACAGTTCTTCCATATGTTTTAAAAATATTTTCTATATGATAGAAATAACTAGGGTCATATGGAAAATTATAGATGATGTAAGTTCTCCTGTACATTATAGATAACAAGATCTTACTTCTGTATTTGTATTCTAGAGGTTAGGTTAAAAAAGAAAGGAAGGCTAAAAACTGATGATAACAATTAAAAATATACAGGACTATGTTTTCAGTGTGAGGGCAGATAGCCTAACAGGACACCTTAGTGTTTAAACATCACTGTTTCATGAATAGTTTAATTTGAATAGTTTAATTTATGTTTTAGATTTAGAATGTCTTCAAATATATGAGAGTTTTGCATGTGTCATAAAGCAAGCTGTAAAGAGGTAAAACTCAAATTTTTAAGAAAGCCTCTGGTGTTCACCTTTACGACCCTCAGTTTCTCAGCTCTCCCCCCAATGGAGAAGGCAAGCACTCTCTGCCAATGCATATATAAGACATTTATAAGTGAACTGCATCCAAAAGGCTTTGTCCCATTTCCCCCAGGTACATTTTCAGATACTGTGTGGGCTACATGGAATTTCCCTCTGTTCTGTTGCTGAAAATTAGAAACGCTCACCTCTGTGGTATGCAGACTGAAAATCTTGCAGAGTTGACCAAACTGCAGGTGGACTTATGGCCATTCCCCACTGATTGAACACAAACAAAATGAATGCAGGGAAATCAATTGCTCCCCAAAGACTCTGCTTTCCTCTCACCCTTTAACTCCTTTCTCCTCTCTGGCTGCCAGTCACTTTGAGTTTTCTTCTTCCTAATTCAAACTGCCACAGAAGAGAGTCTTACTGATCTAGCTGTGCATGTTTCTTTCTCACATCCAAGGTTAAATCCAAATAGAACCTTCCTCAAGCTGTCTGCTATGCATCTGCTGTTAACTGTGCTTTCAGAGGAAAAGTCCTTCATATGCCTGTTTCCATCAGAGACAAGTCCACTGAGATCTTCCACCTGAAGATCCAACACTTGGGCATGACCCCAGTTTTGAAATCACCTCAGATTGGTTCTGCCTCATGCTAAGGACATGGTAACTGATCACCAAAGCTGCATTTAAATTCTTCATTTTCTCTTCCAAACTGCCTGAGCACAACTGCACTTTCTGCTTCCTTACAATTTCAGATTTGCTCACTCAAGGTGTTCCTCCAGTCACTCTCATTTCTTTCTCCCAGCTGCGTACCTCACTGGGCTGTTCATGATGGACCCATTTGTTTCTCAAGAATACAAATTGGAAGAAAGAATATATTTTCTTTGTTGTTTTCCTCTTATATCACTCTCTAAGGACAAAAGAGACTTAATATATCAAAGCTGCAAGAGGCAAGACCTGAGGAAAATCTTTGCTGCTTTTCCTCAAAAACAGCCTTTCAAGCTATTCCTTGATCATACAAAAATATATCTATGCCAAAAAAAAAAAACCTAATCAGGAGGTTCCATAGCTCTCTGCAACACAAAGAAATAAATAAAGGAAAAATCTGAGAACACCTGAAGTACTTGAGTTACTCATGTAAGTTAGCATCAATTGCATCTCATGGTCACTTATACTGACATTTAAGTGCAAATGAAATTCTGAGGAAACAATGGAACAAACACTGGAAATGTATGCAGGAGTAGATTAAATACTGGATTAGTGAAAATTAATATCTAGCACATTGGTTAAATAGATCCTGGATTTCATGGATGTACACTAGTATGCATGACTATAGACAATGGGATTGCAAAAGGTGTATTAGAAGAGAGATTCTCTGTGCTCTTGGATCTAACAGTTAAAACTGAGGAAATAAAATCACTTATAGTTCCTTCAGGAATACTTTTTCAGGGGGTATAAAATATTTTCCTGAACAGAGGCTTAAACAGAGAGAAAAACAGCAAGACTCAAACAGCTTATCAGAAATCTTATTCAGCTGTGTAGCATTTTGAGAAGCAGCTTCCTTCTACAATCTGCAGCTATAGAATGATCTTAAAAATAAATAAAGCATTTTTACACTGATGACTTTGTCTGAGATTACATCATGTCTCAGTTACCATGAATGCTGGCTACAGCCTTGGTTTCTGTTGGGTCTACTAGGAGATACATTTCTGCTCTGTATCAATAACATGCCATGTGTGTTGGAGCCAGGGAAGATTTGCTTCTTATTTCCATATTTACTGTTAAAGCACTGAACCAGAAACCTGAATTTCAGAGAAACCATTTCCTTTGCTGATGGATCTAGCACACCAAAACAACAGTTTTCTCAGCCTTAACAAAAATAAAGGATAAGGGTTAATTCTGTGCTGTTTAAACATGCATATCCAGTCCACCCAAGGATAAATTACACCTGCTATAGGGGCATACTGTGTCTACAATGCCATAACGGTGCACTGAAGTTGCCTCTATAGAAGCAAATTCAGGTAGTATTTAGCTACTTTAAACTACAATATACAATACTTAGCTTCTCCGGGGACACCTCCTTGTCGCTGGGGAGAAGCTTGCATGCCCTCATGAGGTTGAGAGCTATGCTGGTGGTGGTTTGTGCCTCCAGTAGGGTCTCCCATGTCAGACAGGTCTCAGCTGAAGGCTCAGACAAAGTGTGTCCACAGGCAGGATGGGCTCACTAGCCCCCCAGCAACCATCCTAGGAGAAGGACAACTCTGACTCCAAACCCAGGCAGATGGAGCTTGCTTAGCCCTGTAAGACCATCCATCTAAAAGAAGGATACTCTAACCAAACCTACATCCTGAGGTATTTGCTGTCACTGTCCAAGCTCGCTCAGCCATGGCAGATGAACCTTAGGAGTAAGGGCTGGGGCCAGTTCTGCGCACACTGTGCCTCACCTAAAAAATCCATTGCACAGGCTCGAAGGGTTCACCCACATTGCAAAGCCCTACAGCGGCAGGCGAGGGTTGAAATGGCAAGTGATAGGAAGTGCTGAAAGCCACAGACCCAACCCTGCATGCAGGCGGTTCAGGATATTGGTCATTCGAGACTTGACCCCGGAGATGACAGTCTCGTGAGGCAGCGTCCTGAATGACTAAGCAGCCTTTTTTAAGGAAAGCACTGCTTGCTCCACACGGAGAGGGGCCTATAAAAGGTGGCCTAACCAAAGCTTGTCTCCATACCCGGCTGGCTAACCACAGCCAACCGGCGTCTTCCATACGGTCAAACAAAAACAAAGAGATTTCAAAGGCATAGACCTGCCTCCAAAGGTGTGTTCAAATTGACACTCCAATGTTGGAACATCAAAACCATGCTTGATACTACAGATAGTGGACATCCTGAGTGTCGTTCTGCTCTAATTGCCCATGAACTGTCATGACACAACACCGACATTGCTGCTCTCAGTGAAGTTCATATACACCAGTCATGACGCTGCTGCTTCCTTTGAGAACACAAGCAGAGTCAGTCTCAAGGAGAAAAGACAACGCAGAAAGAACCATTCCTTGCCAGCATCACCTAAGGAGACTTTCCACTGTGCCTTTTGTGACCAGACTTGCCTATCCCACATTGGCTTTTTTAGCCACCAGCACGCTTGCAGCAAGCGTGGTTAGTGCCCTTACCAAATCTTCATTCGCGAAGCCTAGCCATGATGATGATGATGATGCAATACTTAGCTAGAATAATGATCAAAAGAAATTATGACTGCTATTCTTTTCTTATACACTTGTAGTCTATCACCTCAACTTCATAAGGAGCTGAACAGATGCACATCAGACTGCTGAATTCTGGATTTCTTATGTTTCCTATCAGCTTGCTAATATACACATTTCCATCAATGGGATGAAAACACAGTATATTGAGAAAAATAAGGAGATGGTAGCATTGCACAACCCATAAAAACTATCTTGGGAAAACAGTGGCTATAACATCATGTTCTTCTGCAATCAGCAGATATTTCAGTAGTGTCAAAAATATTTAATCTAGCTGAGATCAGAGGGTATTAATTTATCTTCATCATTAAAACTTGACTACCTGTGCGTCATTACACGCAGAGCAAGCTCTCCAATGGACAAGGCTGCAACCTGCCCTGTGGGTATAATGTCTTTAAACTCACATCCTGGTATATAAATGCTGCAGTTTCACCAATGAACTTAGACTAAGAAAATGCAGAACAAGGTCAAAAGACCAAGGAAATCTTATATTTGAGAAGAGATAAACATTACCTCCATAATAGCACTTCACTGGACATGAACAGTCTTCTTGTGTTCTGGGAAAATGCTAGAAGACTAATCAATCATATACATGGGGCCTGATCCTGTTGTTTAATTCAGGTTTCCAAACTTCTCAAAGCCTGAAATCTCCTTCCTTTTAAAGTAGTTTATAAAAACTCTCTGTTTTGGTTTGTTTGCTTTTTGGTTGTTTATTTGTTGTTGGTTTTGGTTTTTTGGGGTTTTTTTACTACAGAATCCAAGGAGGACAGGAAGGTGATCTATGGTCAAAGAGCTTTTTTCTGCTTTATTCTTCAATTAAGTAAAATCACTATAATTGCTTAAGACATTTCAGGCTTATTCAAAGCCGTTCTATCTGAAACCCTAAAATAGAGGATATTCCCAGTAAGAATGCTAGTTGCAGCAGAGACTTCCTCTCTATCCTTTTGAAAGGATGTTTTTTGTTCTCTAGTAGGCAGAGGAATCTCATTTTTCTCTTCTATTTCCAAATAGAATTATTTACTGTGAATTATTTACCTTTAGTCTTTCTCATACATAAAGTGATATTTTTTTCAAAAATGGGATTTTTTCAGATTTATTTTTACACACTTCCTCCAGAAAAAATTATTGCAGACTATTAGTATTACAATAAATTTTGTCACTATTTAACATCCCCATTGTTCTCAGGTTTATTCCAACACAGAAGACAAAGACCATCACTACCACAAAATAAAGGTTGTATTTTACTCTTTGGTTGGTTTTTTGAAAAAGGGAAAGTATACCTTCATCCACATTTAAATTCAGATATAAAGAATGCTTAATTCTTTGCTATAATAATTAGCTGTGATCATTAAACCATCATTTTTATTGGAGGACAATCTGAGAAATTCTGCTTGCGAGGCACTGTCCCTTCCTCAAATTTAGAGAGGGTTGTTTATGTAGCCAGCATTAAAAGTGGCACAACTTCATTTTTCAGAAGGCTTCCCCCTCACTTTCTTTCCAGGAGAGTTGTTTTTGGTTGTTCTTTTTTTTTTCTCAATTCAGTGCTACATTCCTACCACAGAGCCTTTCAATGCCAACTCAAAAGAGGTTAAAAAGAGGCACTTTGGCAAAAGCCCCCATTCCGAGTATGCAGTCTACAGATAGAGAGGCATTACTTCACGAAGCAGCAGCAGAAAGGCTATTGTAGCATCAAAATAGGCCTGAATAAGATGTTTGGTCTGGGTTCCACTGCCTGCACAGGTATGGAGTTCATATATTGTGATAGAAAGGTAAAATTGGACAGAAATTCTTTAACAAGCTCCAGCTTGTTCTTTAAATGTGAGTTCTGAAGAGTGGGAACATATGGAACTGCTTTGTAGACTCATCTGGACTAGACATCTGTTTGCTGGCTGCAATTACAGTGAACTGGGTGTTCACTTCAAGCACTAGATAACTTAAATAAAATACAGAAATAAAGTACATTTCTTCAGTCAATATTGACTGTTACAATACCACAATCTCTAGGACTGCAGCCTGTAACACTCCTCCCCCAGTCTCTGCTAAGTTCCTACTTTGTCATGAGCCTGGCTTCTCTTTCCAACAAAAATGTGAAACTACTTATGCATGTTAAAATAGCCCTTCTCATTTGGGAATTTCAGCAGCTAGCATGGTATCATAGAGGCGATTCATGATTATGGGATTTACTGACTTCAGTGTGTTCAGACATTTCCTTGTAAGGTAGCCTACTCATAATTAAAAGTCTATATATTTACAGAAAGACCAACACTAAGCGGAAACACCTGAGACTTTTGTAGGCAAAGCTCATCCTATGAAAAACTGCTCTTTAGTGGCAGAATAAGAATTCACATAAATGTGTTTAACTTCAATATTGGTCTTATCCTCCTGGTGCTGCTGGCACATGCTTATACTTCCTTTACCTCGATGCCTCTATACTTCATCAAGTGTAATCACTGTTAAAGTCACTCTGGAGATATGCTTGGCAGCTCCATGATCCTGATGTGAAGCAGCATTATATATTTTCCAGCAGTAACACCTAGACTTGTGGGTTGGCTTCTAAAATGAATGTAATGGCAATAGTTGGTTGTTTCTGTTGATAGATGCCTCAGAGGCTGCCCTGCTGTTTGATTACACTCCATGCTCAATTTTTTAAGTCATTTGTTTTTTTTAATTTTCCTTCTAACTAAAATGTGAAACTAGAAATATGAAACTTAGAATGAATGTTAAAATGGCCCTTTTCCCTGGAAATTTTAGAGACTAGTGTGGGTAACCCAGGTTCTTGTTATTAAATCCCTTGGAGCAGATTAGAATGAAACAACACTGAATAATTGGTGTGTGTAAATATATTTATCTGGGGTTTATTCTAGAACAATTTTGTTTAAAAGATAACAGGTATATTTCCATTTTGAGTATTATGGTCTATAGTAATACAGCAATGAAAAAGCATAAAAATAACACTTAAGGAAATGTATAAGGAAAAGGAAGAGAAAGAAAGGATAAAAGTGCAAAGATATTATAGTCCCTACCTTCTGGTTCCAGTGATGAAACTTGGCAGTTACAGCCTCGATACCTATTGATTGAAGCAATGGTCTTGCTCCATCAGGGGTGCGGGAAGCACACCAAACTCAAAGATCTCATGAGTTATTATACACTTCAAGCTTAGGTGGGAACACCTTGTACCTCCCCTGGGGCAGGGAGTTTTACAATGGATAGCGCCACAGGACATGTCATGGGTCTCTGACACCTAAGATGTTACAACTGCTTATTATATCAGTACCAATCATGGTCCATCATGGTCAAACATTTGAGATGAATAGCTCAGGCCAGATGCAAAATGTCTTTGAGCTTTCCCAGAGCAATTTCTACAGCAGAGTCATCCTGTAAGGGAGAACATTGCCATGATAAGAAGGATTATCCCACCTCACAGGATTTGCCTCTTCCCTTACCTGGAAATCCAGTTTGTAGCTTCAGGTAAGCATATCCTTCTGCACATGGGATAGGTGGATAGTGGCACCCCCTTATCTGATCTGAAGGCCCATTTGCAATAGGCCTGTTGGCTTTGCTGGATGAGCAGCAGCTTCTTTTAAGTTTGCTACAGTGGACAAAAGTCTTCTGGTGATCTTACAATGTTTGAGCCATTAACTATTTCGGTCTCTGACAGTATGCCATCCTAAAAACATTTGCTCATAATTTGATTTAGCCAGATAATGATCCTCAATTAGTCCAAAAAAGGTTATCAGTTGTATTAGAAGTTGACACATTTCATTGTCCAAATAATAGGACAGAAGAATAAACAAATTCACAAGAGGTGTAAAATGTTGAATTATTCAGTAATAATTTTCCTGATGAAAAGAAAGCTAGTTATCCATTTACCAGAATATTGAGAAGCATTAATATTTAAACCTCTGAAGTTAAACTATTTAATCAGGTTTCTCTTGATACATAAATGTATGTCTGCAAGTCGATCTGCTATGAAAACAATTTCCATTCTAAAACCACTAATTGCACCCAAGACTATAACTTTAAAAATATAATTTATATCAATCTACTTGATGTCCTTGTAAGAATAAGTATTACGTAAACAAAACTTGTCTTGGAATAATATTTAAAAGGCTACAAAATTTAACATAGAAGTTAGGAAAGGCAGAATAAAGTCGATTATATAAATATCATATTTCCCTCTACATATTTACTTGAATACTCCTTTTTCAGAGAACATAAGCTCAGTGAGTACACATTTGGATGGTATAGACTGAATGTGTAACTGTTCAAAATTTTATTTAATCTTTCTCTTGTTAGCTACTCACTTTTTAATCCTAGGTCAAAACATACCATATTAGCATCCTCAAAGGAATATCTAAGGAGATTTTTATTTTGCTGAAATGGATTTTGAACACCTAAATCTATCTTCAACGTGTCTTCAGTATTCCCTAGTTACACAGGAGCAATTCAGAACTGGGCAATCCTGACACCTGCTTCAGAGGCTATCTGTATTCCAAGTAACTTGTACTGGGTCTGGCTAGGATGGAGCTAACTTTCTTCATAGTGGCCTGTACAGTGTTGTTTGAAGGACTAAAATGGTGTTGATAACATGCCAGCTTGTAGCTGAGCAGTGCTTGCACAGCACCAAGACATTCTCTTTTTCCCACTCTCCCCATATCCAGTCCAGCAACTGGGTTGCAGGATCACAAGAGACTGAGAATGGACACAGCCAGATATGCTGAGTCTAACTGAACAAATGGGGTAATCCAGATTGTGTAATGTCATGCTCAGCAATAAAACTGGGATAGCAGAAGTTGGTGGATTTTGCCTTCCACAGTAACCATAATTGAGAGAATGTTTGGGAAGTGGTCTGTCTGTGGGAGGTGGTGAATGATTGTGTCACTTGTGGGGTTTTTTTCTCTTTCCTTCACTTAACCTGTCTTTACCTCAACTCACAGGTTTCCTTGCTTTTTCTCTACCTGTTCTCCCACTCATCCTGTTAGGAGGTAGGAAGTATGTGAGTAGTTCTATGGGTACTTGACTGCTGGCCAGGGACAACTCACCACATAAACATGCTGGATGACACAAGAGCTATCACAGACATGTATTTCCACACCTGGCCACAGGAACTATAGCAATATTTAACCTATATAATATTTCTCCCACAGCATGTCACACTTTCCTATTCCCTGTTTGACCCCATCAAGGACCCTTGGAGACATCAGTGACCTCCTGCTGGTCACTCTATTTGACTTCCTTTTCCATGGAGTAAAGAACTCAATTCCTCTAAGTCATGAAGGAACAGGACAGAATTCATACACCAAGAAGTGGAAGCACTCCAGGTTTACCAGTATAGACTTCAAATAGTCTCAAATAGTCTGAGTTTCCCTCTGTAAACTGAAAACAAGGTAGTTGTGATTGGAAGTCCATGAAAGTGAATAGGTAGTGCTGTGAGTGCCTTCAGAAACAATACAATTTGAAAGAGTGTCTCTTTCAATTTAAACAAATATTCAAATTCAAAAGGGGGGGGAAAAAAGCCTTTAATTTTTTAGTAATAAAGTGAGCCCGAACTTGAGAACTGAATTCTGTCAACTGAACCCTTTAATACTCATGAGGTCTCTAAATCCAGATGTAGCTATGTTATTCAATTAAGTACCTGATTCAAGGTGGATAACCACCACCAAACCTGGCAACACTGGCTACTCTGCAGTACAAAGACATGAACTGTCAGAGATGTGCTGCAAGGTATTCTATGTGGCTAATTTGGATCCAAACAGAGGGTTTTCTTTTGTTTGGTTTTGGTTTTTATTTTAAGCAAAAGCATGAAACACTTCTTGAGGGAAAGTTTTTGCTACTCTATAGATTTGACAGGAGTATTTGTTAGTCACCACTTCTGTATATTCGATTTTCTTTGAAAGTCACAATAGATTTTTAAAACACAATAACAATCCTAATAGTCTGGTATGTAGCCATTAGAACTGATTCATGTCTTAGCAATCATGTAAGACCCAAAAAACATCTGGACATCAGTTGCTCCATTTCACATCACACTGTTTTGCAGTGTATGGACTTAAATAAACCTTTCACAACAAAGAACCTTCATTCCCATTCTCGTTGTTTTAAAATAGAAATTAATATACCAATTTCTTCCAAATTTCTTTCCCTGCATGATGATGAGGCTATAAATTTGAGAAATTCCTAATGCAACATGACTAATGTGCCTCCTGAACTACTCCAGTGAGTGAACACAGTTATAAAAACTCTGAACTACTGAAAGAAAATATATTGGCAGAAAGGAAAGCCAAATCTTTTAAGTACTTTTTCATAATGACTTCCTCACCTGGGCTAGTGCTGAGTGAAAAATAACACTATAAAGACAATATAGATCTACATTTTGCTTTTGCTGCTTTTTTTTTTTTTTTTTTTTTTTTTTTTTAAATGAAGGGCACCCATATTCCAGTCTCTTAGCTCTTTTTCTCTTTTTTTTATGTTGCAAGTGAGGCTGGAATCAAGAACATATAAAAGTGATCTGAGCAATCTTATCTCTGTCAAAGTATATAATACAGGAGCAAAGCTTGCAGGAAAGGTGATGTCTTTTTTTACACCAATGTTTTCCCTTTAAATATGCCATGATTCTTTAACATCCTTAATTGCCATGGCTACAACAATGTTTATACAACAGAGGAAAGGCTTTGCTTATTGCATTGATACCTAAGAGGTATCAACATTGTTGAGGCAGAGGGACAGATTCAGTTTATGTTCCCCACGGATTTCTGCATGTGTATTGCCACGACCACTTTTGCAAAACTGATAACGGGGAAAAACTAACACTCATTGCTAGAAGCAGAGCATAGTAAAGCATTAAAAATTCCCCAGATCAAACAGTCTCTTCTTTGGGGTTTTAGCGATGTCACAGTTGGGTATATGCACAGTTCCTTGGCATTTTGCATAATTAATCTTATAAAGGAGGTGCAGCATAGAAAGGCCTCCAGATCAGCAACTTGTTTAAAAAAAAAAAAAAAAAGTTGAAATTTCATGGTGTTGTCTTGGAGCACTTATTTGGGAATTGGAGTACAGCCACATAGCTGGTTTTGGTGAGTACACCAGTTATGAAGGAGGAAAAAAGGAGAACTGAGAACTCAAGCTGATGCTGAACAGTGTGAGTGTGAAAGTTCAGTTGGTGTGTACAGTGCTGCTGCTTCATATAAAGAAGAAACCAGCATATGGGGAAACTCTCCTCTTTGCCCTTCAAAGCACTTCATATATTCACAGTGTGAATTTACACAAATATTTATGTAATGAAGTACAGCAGAGCAGTAGCAGTTAATAATTGTTACATTCCAACAGCAAAAAGAAAGGTAACATGGGCTGAAAGCAGTACCTCATGTTCTAACAACCCCTATCTTATTCCTACTTGTTTTATTGTGATGATTTTCATAATCTCCCAGGAATCTTTCATTTTGTCCTCTCCAGAACATTCAAGAAAAACAGATATACAAAAACAATCCACAGTCTATGACCAGCAGGTAAATTTGGGGGTTTGTTGATTCTTTGATGTTTGATGATCTTTTTAAAGCAGTAAGAAAGAAAAAAAAAAAAAAGGAATTGAAAGTGATGCAAACTTTCAAGAATCACATTAGCTAATAAATTTCTTTAAAGTAGGTGCTGTGCTTTTTGTATCTGCTAAGAAATTTACTCTCTATCATGGACCTGTGGTTCATTTTTCATTATCAAGGGATATAATTGATTTTGCATGAACCTTTAAGAATTACTATTTCCTGTTCAGTGGTTTTATTTTCAAATTGATAATGAAACACCCATAAAATTTAAAGGTTTATTGGGGAGAGGGGATTTAGCACCTGGCAATGATATGGAATGCATACTCAACTAAGAATTAAAAATCAGCATTCCTGGAATTTATTTTTGCTTTGTCATTTGTACATGGGGTCAAGGAGCTCAGCCTGTGCACAGGCAGCAAATGTGAGGCCAAGCAGAGAAAGGCTCCAGAGCAACTGCTCAGGAAACCACCTTAGAGATGGAGGCAGCTGCAACCAAATTCAGCAGCTTTGTGGTGAGAGTACTCAGGCTTCTATGACTGAATCCCCTGAAGAAAAGCAAAACCGATGAGAAAAAAATATTCATAAAACCTATATTCTAATGGATAAGACTGCTGAGATTTAGTCAAACCATCCAAAGCCATATATTCAAAAGCAATGAACACTGTTTCTTGCTATCTGCTCAGTGTGCTCTGTCTGTGGTGCTTTGATAGGGAACAGATTTTCTAAGCACTGGAAGTAGGTGAGTTCTGAAGTTGTGGGTCCAGAAACAGCCTTGGAAAGGCTTGGATTTGGTCTTGGAAAATTCTGAGCAATGTCATTAACAGAAAATGTCATTCCAGAGGCAGTGAAACATGAGGCTGTGGAAGCTTAAACACAAACATATTGTTGCCAAAGCATCTTTGAAATAAGCTTAGAAGATAACATGTCACAGATATTCTGAGGGTTAGGTAGTAGTTATTTGGAAAACTTCAGGTACTTGAAATAAAAGTTTATGGGTATGTATTATTAATTTATTGAAGAAAGAAAAATAAAGAACAACAATTACAGACAGTTTCTTGTACAGGTTCAGAGACCATTTCAAAATTAGATTCGATGATCTCTGCTCACTAACAATTTAAAAGACTAAATATTGCCAAATCTGAGACACCTTCAGCTTACCTCTCCTAAATATTCAGTACACTAATAGATAGATTATCTGATATTTTCTATGAGAAAGAAAAACATAGATTAAAAATAATAAGAAATAGAAACAGAAATGGGCTTTTTTTTTAAGCTTTTCATCATTTTAAAACATTTTTCCCAGAGACACTGTGCAACTCATTTATTTTCCAAATCCCCAAGAACTGAGATTGATCTTTATCACAAACAGAAAACTGAGTTGTTTTCAAAAGCCAAGGTGTACACTGATTCTTTCATGTTATATTGGCTTTTCTACTCCTGTGGTCAAGTACCTTGCAGTTGTTATCGCTTATTTGTTCAAGTGGTGAGGAAATATTAAATATCACAAGTTCTCAGCAGAGACTGGACAATAATTATCAACAGATGGCTGGCAGTAAGATTTTGAGAGGAAGAAATTGCCCTTCCTTCCAAAACAACCCTTCACAAGAACCCATAAGCAACTCATTGGTGACAGTTTTGGTTAAATTCAGATTTACCTACCTGCTTTCTTACTATGGTTTCTGTGTTATTATCACCCTTTGCTATTTAGCTGTGATGAGCAAACACGAATGCTGCATGTCTTACCTTTTTCATAATGATATTTATATTTGAAAAACCTGAGAACTTCTCATAATATACTCTCCTATTAAAAGTAATGCCATTACAAATAATTAGACACGTACAATTTTGCAAAACTGTATTAGGCTTCCATACTCATGATCTTAAATGACTCCATGGGAGATTTAAAAATACACAGTGGGACAGATGCTCCACTGAAGTTATTTACAAAGTTAAGGTAATTTATTCCAGGCTCCCTTTGCATATGATTTGGTTTGTTTTCAGAATAAACATGTGGCTAATCAAACCACTAGACCTTGAGATATTTGCTTCACAAATCAACCCTTCCCTTGATATTTTTAAAGCATGACTGGTTTGTACATACTGGGAAAAAGTAAAGACAGTAGAAATTACCTTACTACGTATGACACTCCATTTTCTTTTGTCTTGTGTACCTTAAGGGCTCCATCCAGGTATTACATTCCAGGTGTCTCAGTTTTAAATGCTGTAGAAGTCCTAGCATACTAATTCATAAGGCTAAATCCCAGGGATCTCCACCAGATTTCTGCAATGCAAAAACAAACAAACAAAAAAAGGCAGATGTATTTTCTTTTATTAAATCTGGTCTTTGTGGGCTGCTATAGAGATAAGTGCTTTAGCCATCATTGTAGGAAGATGACTTCTACACTCCCTGTATTGCTGTATTTTGTATGGAAAGTCCACACAAGAACTCCCAAATCATTGTAGTACTTCAGTTGTAGAATTTTAAATTATTGAACTAAGCTCCTGAGGTTCATTCCTACTGGTTCTCAACTGCTTTGCCACACAGTATTGCACGAAGCTGCCTGGAAGGCTGATGAAAGGGGAAAGAGTTTGTCTTTACTAGCCACACGTGCTCAGCGCTGGGCTTTACTCAAACCAGCAACATCCTGTGCTGACAGAAACCCTGCTGCCATTGTTTGCCAAATGTGAAGCCTGAAGGCAAAGGCAAAGGATTTTCATGGCACAAAACATGGCCAAAGAAGAACTTTCAGTTCACCCTGAGGTCATTTGCATGCTCCAGCCATCTCTCCCACCTGTGGCAGAAGAACCCCTAGTCCAAAGCAGCCCAGTCTGGTAGCAAGGCAGCCTCTGGTTTTCATTCTTTGTTGCACTTGCATCACATTTCTGGAATTATACAATGTTTATTCCCCTCTCATTGCAACAACAACAAAATTTTAAAAAAATAAAAAAAAAAAACCTACCAAAAACCCAAAACAAACAAACAAAAACAAACAAACAAAAAAACCCCAAACAAACAGACAAAAAACCAAAACACTGAACCATGAAATTTGTTCTGAGTTATTGTGAGGTTATTTAATCTAAAATTGTTATTTTTTTCTCAGACTCCATCTAGGGACATGAGCACTACACAGCTCTTGGGCTGGCAGTCTGCTTGCAGATAAATATAGCTTTAAGATACTATTTTAAATATAATTTCTAGAGTGAGTTTTGATTAAAATCCATGTCAAATTAATATCAAGGCAATAAACTAAAGCTCAATGTTTTGGGTAAAACTTTCTACAATTTTTCTTGCTTCTAAAATATGACTAATGAAACAAGATTCCTGTCTCTACCCCATTTTATGAGAAGTCACTGAAAACATAAAATCTACCTGTTCTACTAGTTCATACCCTTCTGCAAAACAATTTAAATGTCTAATTACTATGGTTTGCTAACAAGAAACTTTAAGTGTCTCCGAAGTTCTATGATGGGACTACTTTATCACAAATCAATAAGAAAGACCCAACAAATTAAAATATTCAATCAATATATATACATGGACATACATTTTTTTTCCTGAAAGATATCAGTAATTAATGTGCCTACACACAATGGTTATTAAACAACAGTTTGGACAGGTTTCTGAAAAAGGCCTCTCAATAATATTTTTTGTTATATTAAATTAATTTAATGTGTCACAAACACATTTTTTCTTGCTTTTTTCTAATTATCATAAACCCAAATGAAAAGGTTTTTTTAAATCAGCACTTATCCCTAGCTGATGTCATAAAAAACATTTTCATATTTTCATATAAAAACTCATTTTTAAAATATCCTTTAGTCACTTCGTTTTGTATTTTTACATGATTTAATTTTTAAAAAGGGTCTATCTAATGAATTCCTGTCTAAAATTACTAGTAAGTTTGGAAGCTGAATGTCAGATAACTAAATAAAAAGCTTGTTGCACTGACAGGAGAGGGTGGAACAGGTAAATGGGAGCAGCAGCAGATTGAAAAACTGCACATTCTGGACCTCATGCAAACACTCTGCACACATAGGCACACACAAACATAGATTTGGACTAAAACTTGCTGAAATCTCTACCCCAGGCAAGCCAACCAAGCCTGGAAGACTTTTCTCTTTAATATAAAAATAGTAATAATGATTAAAATGCTTGGAAGTCCTCCAATACCTTATACAGCATGATTTCAGTTTCTCTTCCCCACATATACCTGCAGGCTTGCTCTATGTCCTTGTTCTCCCTAGTTTCTCAGCAAGGCAATATATTTGTACCACTGTGAACAAAAAGCAGCATTCTGAATTATAAATGCAATGGAAATCTGTGCTCTTAAAGTCTTCTTACCTTTTCTTAGGGTATTGTGTTTCATCACTCAAACGAAGATCTCATTCAAGATAGAAACATCGTCTCACACACTGGACATGAGTCTTGGAGTTAGGTCACTTCTTCTTCTCCTCTGTGTTTCCCTCATTGCCTCGTGTGACCTTAGACAATTAATTATCTGGTATCTCAGTTTCTTCTTGTGCTAAACCCTGCAGGAAACACTTCCATGTCAGTAAATTCTGGAATCGAAAAGTAGTTTACAAAAAGCAGGAGTTTAGTACCTAAATTGCATCTGAAGGTTCTGCTTTCTTCTAGTCCTGGAGGTACCTAAATTTTCCAGTAACCACAAAATGTTTGGAGGTCTGTCTTACACAACCTCCAAGCTGAAGAAGCTGCATGGCTGTTTTCTGCCTCAGCTTGATCAGGATTCAGATTCCATCCTTCTACTCTTCCCAACCAGGACACCCTCCTGGATGAGATAGAAATCTTGGCCTGGTACCCAGACTGAATCCCACATGGATACTATCTCCTTTCAGGTAATTCTAGAGAGCAATAAGGTTCCCACTGAGCCTTCCTTTTTCCTGGCTAAACAACACCAGCTCCTTCAGCTGGTCCTCCTGAGACTTGTGCTTCAGATCCTTCACCATCTTTGCTGCCCTTCTTTGGACTTGCTCCAGTACCTTCATGTTTTTCTTGTCATGAAAGGCCCAAAACTTAACACAGGATTTGAGTTGCAGCCTCACCAGTGCCAAATGTGTGATTGTTTCTTCTGCTATTTAACCCTAGTGACTTTAAGATCCTGCTGCCCCAGTTTTATGTGTACAGCTATAACTTAGTTGCAATCAAAAGTGCAATCATGAGTCATAACTGAGGAGCTAGTGCTTCCTTAGCCTGTACTGGTGCCATGCTGGTTGATCCAGTGTCTTCAAATGGGATCATTTCCTCAAGTGCATGATAAGCACACCATAGTGATTGAAGATTGGAAGTCCAGCAAACCATGTTAGAAGACATTTAACATTTAAAAGACAAAACTCGGAACTAAAGATAAATTAGAACTCATTAGCATTTGCAAGTTTGGCTTAGACCAAAGCTATAGCTTTCACTGCTCTACCATGACTCCAGTCCTATGCCAGTGATTACCTCTTAGAACTAAGGGTAAATTACTATGTGTATTAATGTCTTCTGCTAGACAGTCTCTGTTGCTTTGTCTTTTTTCCAGATGAGCAGGTACTAATTAGATTGATTGTCTTGTGTAGCTGAAATGTAGTATGAAGCTAGCTGCATTCTTCAACTTTAGGTACAACACAGCTCCCTGTGAAAACATGACAACCTAAATGACTGAAAATGTGTTACAGTCTCCAGGGCTCTGGAATAAATCTTCATGTTTAAAACGGAATTAGCTGTTCTTCAAATAGCATGCCTTGAAAATTTTTTCTCATCTAAGCAGGTACAAATGGACTATTAATGAGGCTTCTGTATGAAAACAAAAAGAATAAATAATGTGAGAATAAACTTACTGCAACAAAACACATGTGCCGCTCTGACTTTAAAATTCTTCTGTGAACTCGTGACATACTCTCTTCAGACACTTACATAAAGATATATTGAGTGCTGTCCACGATTCTGTTTAACTACCATTAAAAAGACATTATTCAACAACAGAAACATCTTAGTTTCACCTCCTCTAAGGTTGGCGTTGTTCTTGGTGGGTTGTTTTGCTTTTTTAAGTCTGAAAAGAGGACAAGACACAGCTATACTGTGTGGCTGCTGGACAGGAGGTGCCATTGTGGCTACTCGAGTTTTATTTATCCTTAACCCTAAAAAGCAGTCCTTTAACCAATAGCCTTCTCTATTGCTTTTCCACTGGAAATTTAGCACTATACTTTGCTCTATTCCCAAGATGGTTTTTAATGGCTGTTTCTTATTACAGAGAAAAAGCTTCTTCTGAGTTGGGCATGTTCCAGTGCAACAAGTAACGGCACTTAGCAGAAGCTTATACTGCAATCTTTTGATGCTCAGAGAAGATTCCCTAGTAATGGCAGGTCTTTATGGAAGCTTGCTAGTGTTTCTTGGACGAATGATTCATTTCTGAAAGAGTCAATTGGAAAAATAAAAAAAAAAAATTCAAGGTGCACATTGGGAAAGAAAAGGGGGTTTGCACTGGACATAGCTATCTAACTGTCTTGGGTTGAGCTGGCAAAACGCCAACTGTCCGAGACAGAGTGAAAAAGGGTTCTTCACCCCCCCACCAGCTAAAGGAGAAAGAAGAGGGAGAGGGAAAAAAAACTCCAAACCCAGGTTTATGCTTAAAACTAACTACATAT